>OX578285.1:60287355-60869855 GCA_951217055.1 Gerris lacustris
GGTAAGATTTTTCTGAACATGGATGACAAATTTTATCAAAACCGTCTTCAGTAGTTAATGCTCCACGTGTCTGCACATAAAACTTTGTTTCTATATACAGGGTGACTGGCGTTACATGTGAAAAAAATGAAGTAGGTTGTTCTACGCCTCAGGGGCTACAAAAAACACTATATAAAAAAATATTTTTTCTTTGTGGTTCCATAACTTAGAATAGAACCCAAGCTTAAACTGTTCGGATTTCAGGAAAAACTTCCTTATTTCCTAAATTTTCGATCAATATTAATATTAATACCTATTCATAGGGCAATTTTTACTAAACTTCGCTGAAAGTAAAAAAGAAACATGTTTATTGTTGTTTTTGTTGAAATATTAGTGAGTATACTAAACCAGTCTTGTTTTTTTAATACGTTTTTAATTATTTACTCACCTGTTAGTGAAAAATAGCAACAATAAACATGTTTATTTTTTACTTTCAGCGAAGTTTAGTAAAAATTCCGCCCTATGAATAGGTATTAATATTAATATTGATCGAAAATTTAGGAAATAAGGAAGTTTTTCCTGAAATCCGAACAGTTTAAGCTTGGGTTCTATTCTAAGTTATGGAACCACAAAGAAAAAATATTTTTTTATTTTTTCTAAAAAACAACATTTTGTATACATTTTTTGTCATGTAATTTGAGGGAATGAAAATGAAAATTACACTTTTCTTATAGGAAAATTTGTCAGCTTTACAACCAAACCAAAAAGTATGTTCTAGCTTTTATACTTTAGGAGCAATTAGTGTTTTTATGAGCAAAGGCATACGATCTTAAAAAAAATCATAAAATTTGAACTTATGGGAGAATGGTTAATATTTGACCCATGGTTTATGTAGTGTTTTTTGTAGCCCCTGAGGCGAAGAACAACCTACTTCATTTTTTCACATATGACGCCAGTCACCCTGTATACATACTACTATACTACGTATTAAGAACCTACATAATACGTTTAGTATGTATGTAGGTGGATCCTTTTAAAGGTAAATAATTTCAAAATGTTACTTAAACGGGGACGTTTCGACCTATATTCGGTCGTTATCAACCCTGAAAACGATTGTTTATATATCATAATAATTATATAGAACTATAGCTGACCCGGCGAACTTCGTACCGCCTAGGGGGGTGACACACTTCGCCACCCAGGTGGCGCTACCCGGTCGTCTATGAGAATAGACGGAACCTGTCGCACGAGGTGGCGCCACCTGCCGGGTGGCACTATACGGTCGACCGTCCGACGGTCTAGGCGCCACCCATAGGTGGCGCCACCCGGTCAACCCATTGTTTTCAATTGAGCCTGTCAGACGTCGCCACCCAAGTCACGCCACTTAGCCCCCACTCCTTCAATCAAATATAGGAGAAATCAAATCTGGGGCTGACTGCATCCCTCATATAAGTGGGTGGCACAAGTCAGGTGGCGGGAGCAAGTGGCATCAACAAGGTGGGCGCCACCCAGGTGGCGCTACCCGGGTGGCGAAGTGTGTCACTAGCCTAACAGTCAATGAATGTCGTGTTAACTTTAGCTAAACTTAATTTAGTATTTATTAACATAATAGCTGACTCAACAGACGTTGTCCTGTCTTACCTAAATATCCAATTCGAACTTTTATCTACTCATTTAGTAGAAATAACAAATGGTGTTATTATTAAAAATATTTTTTGATTAAATCTGGTGATGTTTTGCATGGCCCAAAGGTGAACACTGATATAGTTTTGAGTAGACGTGTAAAGTAAGCGCTCCCCTATCCTGCTATTAGCTAACGTTGAGAAAGAAGATGAAGACTGTGGAGCACTTAACTCTAGTGACTGAGTGGTGTAATACTTGAGTCTCCAAGCCAACGCTTCAAATATAAAGCCCTAATGATGCCACTGGCTCAACAACCTGCCACCGACTAAATTACATCTTAGAACAGACCAATTAATTCCAATGGAGGACTCAAAACACGTTCAGTTCTCTGTCAAGGCAGTAATAATAACTTGAACTTTGTCGGCTAAATGTCAAGAGTGTTTGGATACGAGGTTTTAACTTCATTCTTAGATCACTGTAATATATTGTAATTGACTTACATATATTACTACGTTCACACATCGTTTCGGAAACGGTTTTGAAAACGATCCGCTAGTTCAAAACGCTGTATGAACGGCGATCGACGGATCGTATCGGTTTAGATCCGCTCCACCAAAAATACGTGATCGGAACGGGGGATCGAATTCAAAACTCTCGTATGAACAGAGGGGATCGAGATATCAGGTTATTTTACTCTTTCCCACTTTTCAAGTTCTTTGTTTTCGTGAGCTTCCGTTTCTTTTTTTTAAACTGAAAAAACGTTGACAAAAGTTAATACTATAAAGAACCTGTAAAAACTTTTAATAACTTGTAAATAAAATGTAAAAATACGCGGACATATTAGGTAACAACAAAGAAGGTTTTACTCGTGACGTCACCGTTATGAAATATCGAAAACAAATATTTCGATCACCTGTAATTTTTCTTGTACGAACGCGAATCGTTTTGAAAACTAATTTGCTCCTGTTAATCCAAAACACCATAACTTGGTTTATTGTTCTTATTCTTATTAATTGTTAAGTATAATATATTAATTTGTTTAATGAATATTAATTTGTTTAATGAATATTTGTGACACATAATAATTTGGTATTTGTTTCTGTTTACCTAGACGTTGGAGCTAAGGTACAAATATCTGTCTCAAAGCAAGTGCCTTCTCTGCCTATCAGTAATAACATAATCGTCAAGTATGAAATTAATTTCTTTATAAATAATTTTTAACTTATAAATAATGCTATAATATGATTTTATTTTTACACTCTTTTATTTATAACTTCACCTGTCTCTAACTCGTGTAATCTAAATTTGACACACTTCCCGACTACACAGAACTTGCACAGTACATAATACGTGTATGTTCTAAATAGATGCGTGTAAGTTCTTGGTAAAATTATGTTCCCGATGACAATACTGTAATTAGTCTTTTTAAGGTTTCGTTAGTGAAGCCAAGAAAAAGAAACCCTTATACCTAGTTTCGTTCCTGTGTCTGTCTGTCTGTCTGTCACTCTGTACGGTTCCAATACCTTTTGAATTAAAAGAGATAGTAACATGAAACTAGTATTAATGATCGTTCTGACGCGCACACAGGAAAAATATAGCGAACTCAAAATTGTCAGCTGTTCAAATCCAAAATGGCGGATAATTCACGTCACGCAAAAAAAAAAAGTTGAGTGGGGTATCAAATGAAAGGTAGTGAAGAGTAGATTACAAAAATATATAATTCTTGTGGAAAGTGTTTAATTTTCCGGGCCATTTTGTCAAAAAATATCAACATTTTACGTGCGTCCCCTCCCCGTAAAACTATATTTCTGCTGTTACTAAATATACAAAAAATGTGCAAAATGTGCGGTCTGCTGGGCCATAGAAAAAATATGAATAGCAACTTGATCGGATTAACTGGGAATCCAAAATGGCGGATAATTCATGTTTTTTAATTCCAGGAATAATTCCAAAAAAAATCCTGGAATAATTCCAGGATTTTTTTTTAATTGTGAGTGAGGTATCAAATGAAAGGTATGGAAGAGTAGATTACGAAAATATATAACACTTGTGGAAAGTGTTTAATTTTTCATGCCAGTTTGTCAAAAAACATGAAAATGTGGTGCCCCCCCCCCCCCCCCCCCCCCCCCTTTAAACTAATTTCATGCTCACGAACGAACGACACCCTTCTTACGTGAGACTTCACGCCCAACCAATTTATTTTAACTTAATTGATACTTTTTTTTCTTTTTTCTACAGTTTTTCCTGTGAGTCATATACAGCGAGGATTCAATTTTATTAATTTTTAATAAATGTTAGGTATACATTTAATTTAATATAAATCTATAATTATGGGAAACCTTGTTCGTGTTTTCTTGGTTTTTTTAATTATGACTATATTTTTGTGTATTTAATAAGTTTGGTTAGGTGTTTGTGTAGGTTTTATTTTTAATGATAAAAACCTTTTTTTAAAAACACGGATTTAAAAAGATTATTTCTAAAAGACATAAGCAATTAACAATGTTTTACCTGCCTAAAGAAGCCCTAAGTGAGGGCGAAATGTAGTTGTTTTTTAATAGAAAAGAGAAGAAAACAAATGATTTATTTTAGCCCTTAGAAGACAAAAAGAAAATATATACTCAACATAGTTATTTATTCAGTAAAATAACCAAGAAAAGGGTTGACTACGAAGAATATATGATAAAATCAGTCATTAAGTTGACAAAATCGTTTGTATTATATTTATGTGAAGAAATTTTAGCAGTAAAATTTGAAAAATCGTAAAAATTATTTTTAATAACATTAGTACAAGTAAATATTATGTTCTCTGCCAATCCAAATAGACAAGAGTTTAAAAATCAGTTCCAGACAACTCAGACAAACTTTCTTATATATGGTTCATTATTACTTAGCCCAGTGTTTTCCATGAGTTTTCATAGATACATTTAATTATTTTTGAACATTTATTTATCATAAAATAATTTCTCCGCGACGGGGAATCGAACCCGGCCTCTCTCAGTCTAAGTTTAAAGCTATATTCTCAGGAACTAGATTTGTACCAGGATATGGGCTTATATGCGGTTAGATTCGTATTTAAATGGACTACTTTTTAGATTTTTTAAAATAAAAATCGTCGAAACCGTTTTCGTTGTATAATATTTTTTCAGCGTTTTTGGGAAATTTATTTTAGTCCCAAATGAGGAGCTAAAATAAATTTATCGATTTCACCTTAAGGCATGATTTTTCTGAACATGTTTGCCAAATTTCGTCAAAATCAGCCCAGTAGTTTAGGCTCCACGCATCTGCACAGACAGACAGACATTTTTAAAAACCACTTTTTTGGACTTGGACCTCAAAACCTGCAAACTGATCAAAATCTCAAAATCGAATTTTCGACCATCGCAATACTTTTTCTTTATTTGAGAAATTAAAAATTAAAAATAAATGAAAGAGTGTAATTTTTAATTTTTAAATGTTGGCTTTATACCCTTCTTTACTTAATAAATACTTTTTAAATATTGTAATATTGATTTTCTGTTACACGCCTATATATAAATTATTCCTAAATACATTATTCTGATAACTATTATTACTTTCTTTTATTTCGTTATAGGAAATCAATTGCTGTGCAGACGGATACAAGGTATACACTCTGATATATGTTTGTTACATTTTATCACTGCTTTAAATTTATTAACATACTAGCTGGGTACCCGTGCTTCGCTATGGAGTGTTATTATAATTAGATAAGTTTATAAACAACCATAATGAAACATATAAATTATTTTACTATGCAAGAATATCTAGATTCAATCTCTCCCACCTATTTCTATACCCCCTCCTCTCCTCTTTGATAAGCTAATTACTAATATCCTAAATTCGCCCCCCCCCCTAAATTAAAATATGACTAAACTGTACATAAAAACTATTACTGTACTCTTAAAGAGCTTTTGCATCATGAAGGGTATTCATTACATTGACCCCGTATTCATTACTTGTACCATACCTCTGTGTACCAAACTTAAATTTTGAATTTTCATGTAGGCTGTAATTTTCCCCTTGCTTTGAAGGACAAGTAGGCAAATTTTTATTGACATCGAACTAAAACTGTAGATTTGTATAAAGAACATACTCACACATACGTTGATTTTTATATATATAGCTATAAATTTCCATTTTACCCCTTCCTAAATAAAATTGTACATAACAACAATTACTTTTCTCTTAAAGTGCTTTTCAACGATATGCATCATATGAAGGGAATCCATTACTTTGACACTTTTACACCGTACCTCTTTGTACCAAAATTTAAATTACAAAAATTCATGTTGACAGTGACCTCCCCCTTGCTTTGAAGAGAAAGTGAGTAAATATTCATCAAATTGGGATAAAACTGTAGATTAGTATAAAAGACATACCCTCATACAGACACTCTTCTTTTTATATAAGATATAGCTATATTTTTCCATTTTATCCCCTCCTAAATGAAAACACATATGACAAAACTGTACATAACAACAATGAATGTAATCTTAAAGAGCTTTCCAACGATATCTATCATAAAGGGTATTCAGTCCTTTGACCCCGTATTCATTATTGTACCCTGTTTCCTGTGTACCAAAATTTAAATTTCGAAAATTCATGTAGACACTGATTTTTTCTTCCTTTGAAGGTCAAGTGTGCATTTTTTTTATCGAGTTCGGACTAAAACTATGGATTTGTATTATAAAGAACATACACACATACGTTGACTTTTAGATATATTTTTCCATTTACCCCCCTAAATGCACGTAAAAACAATTATTGTAATCTTAAAGAGCTTTTCAACAGTATGCATCATGAAGGGTTTTCAACTTTGACATTTGTACCCCGTACCCCTGTGTACCAAAACTTAAATTTCGAACATTTATGTAGACAGAGATCTTCCCCTTGCTTTGAAGGTCAAGTGAGCAAATTTTCATCGAGATCGAATTAAAACTGTTGATTTGTATAAAGAACATAAACACACTCACACATACGTTGACTTTTATAGATATAGATATACATTTCCATTTTACCCCCCTCCTAAATAAAAATATGACAAAAACGTACTTAACAACAATTACTGTACTCTAAAAAAGCGTTTCAACGATATGCATCATGAAGGGTATCCATTACTTTGACATTTGTACCCCGTACCTCTGTGTACCAAAATTTTAATTTCGGAAAATGATGCAGGCAGTGACCTTCACCTTGTTTGGAAGAAAAAGAGTGTAAATATTCATCAAATTAGGATAAAACTGTAGATTTGTATAAAAGACATTCTCTTATATAGATACTAGATACTCTTCTTTCTATATATAGATATAGTTATATTTTCCATTTTACCCCCCTCCTAAATGAAAATATGACAAAACTATACATAACAACAATTACTGTACCCTTAAAGAGCTTTTCAACGATATGCATCACGAAGGGTATTCATTATTTTGATCCCGTATTCATTACTTGTACCCCGTACCCCTGTGTACCAAAATTGAAATTTCGAAAATTCATGTAGACCTTGATTTTCCCCTTGCTTTGAAGGTCAAGTGTGCAAATTTTCATCAAAATCGGGCTAAAACTGTAGATTTGTATAAAGAACAAACACACACACACATACGTTGACTTTTATATATATAGATAGAGACCGAAACTGACGTTGGCGATGTCTAGCACCAGAGTCGAGCCTAATAGCCACCCCCATTCATACGCCACTGATCTCATATACCTACGATATATATACATATCTAGAAATCTACTACTACTATATCATTAACCTATAATTGTGATTTTTTTTTATCTGTTTAGTACCTGGGAAGCAAACGACTCTTATAATGTGAACAATTCCTTCACCTGTCCCATATGCTTTAATTATTGTGGCAGGAATAGCGGCAGTAAGGAGAACATGGTAATAACATGCGTTGGAAAATGCGGCCACTGTTTTTGTCTCAGTTGCTCGTTAAGTACATACGCAAAAAATGCTAAATGTCCAATGTGTCAAACGAAAATTTTACTAACAGATTTTCATCCGATTTATCTATCTTAAAAAAAATATCATCGTTACGTTTTTTATTTAAATTATTTTACGAATTTAACTTAATATTTTGTACAAATTTGTAAATTATAAACTAGGTTTTAATTTGTTCAAATTCATTTTTTTTTTTTAGTATTTTTATTAGATAAAGAAAAAGTGTGTTGGTAAATCTAATATAATTTATATACAGGGTGGTCCAAAAGTCTCCCCCCCCCCCTCTTAACTTTTGAACGGTTTGAGATAAATTAATGAAACTTGAGGGATCTCTACCATGCAAAGGGAAGTTTGTTTTCATGCAATCACCCACTAGGGGCAACCACCCACTTTGCCCCCAGGCCACCCAACTTCAAAATTTCAAATTGGAGCGTATATTTTTGATATCATATTTGGATTCTACGGTGAAAAATAATAAACTTTTACTTGAAACTATTTTTTCTATCACCAATATTTTTCCCCCTACAGGGAGGCAAAGATAGCAAAAAAACCCTTCCGAAATAGTAAAAAAATAACACTTAGGTCGTTATAAAATCTAAACGGTTCAAAATAAAGTCATGGAACTTCGGGGATCTGTACCATGTAAAGGGAGGTGTTTAATCATCCACTCGCGTACTAGGGGCAACCTCCATTTTGCCCCCAGGCGCTGAAATCTACGATTTTTATACCTTTGCCCCCCTATAGGGGGCAAAATATTAGAGTTGGGAAAAAAAGTTTGAAGTAAAATATTTTTATTTTTTGCCGTAAAATCTAAATCTGCTATCAAAAATTTACATTCTAGGACAAAATTGTGAAGTTAGGTGGTCTGGGGGCAAAATGGGAGGTTGCCCCTACAGCGCAGTTGCATGAAAACAAAAACCCCTTTACATGGTTCGAATCCCCTAAGTTTCATTAATTTATCTCTAACCGTTTAGATTTTACAACGTATTATCGGTAGGGTAATTTTGCTATCTTTGCCCACCTATAGGGGGCAAAATATTGGGAATAGAAAAAAAAGTTTCAAGTAAAAGTTTATTATTTTTCACTGTAAAATCCAAATATGCTATCAAAAATATACACTCCAATTTGAAATTTTTAAGTTGGGTGGCCTTGGGGCAAAGTGGGTGGTTGCCCCTAGTGGGTGATTGCATGAAAACAAACTTCCCTTTGCATGGTAGAGATCCCCCAAGTTTCATTAATTTATCTCAAACCGTTCAAAAGTTAAGGGGGGGGGGAGACTTTTGGACCACCCAGTATGTATAATGTATTATTTTTCTTTTTAATCATAGCAACGGATAGTAATTAATATAAATTTAATTGATGTTCATTAAAGCTTTAATTCTACGTTTTATTCTTTGATATATTTTTTTAAAAAATGATTTTTTATTAGATAAAGCAAACTTGTGGTAGTTAACATCTAATATTATTTATTTAAATGTACTATTTTTATTTTATTTTTTAAATTAAAGCAATGGTTAGCAATTTAACTAATGTCCTATAATAAAGCTTAAATTCTAGGTTTTATTCAATGATATTACTTTTTTATATGTTTTTAGCTTAAATCCATAAATCTTTTAATACATCATGTAAAAAAAAAAATTAAAAAAAAAAAAAAAAAAAAAAAAAAAAAAGAATCAATTAAAGGATATATTAAAGGATATATTTTGTAATAAATTGAGTTATATTTATGATAGATACGCACTAGGTGGATATAGACTGTGGAATAATAAAATAAATATGGAAGTTAGCGAGAATTTAGTCAAAAATAAATAACTAAGTTTTGTTTTACTGACGTTTCGGAAAATATATTTCTTTCTTCAAAGTATAAAACAAGAATGGTCTACATCACCATTCTTAGTATTATACCTTATAACTTAGTAAAGTAAATATATTTCTTTCTTCATGATATGGTTAGCATTTTATTAATGTTCTATTTTATACCTTGAAGAAGGAAATATATTTCTTTCTTTAACGTATAAAACAAGAATGGTCTACATTCTACATCACCATTCCTTGTACATATTTTACCTTGAAGAAGGAAATTCATTTCATTATTCAATGGATAAAACAAGAATGGTCTACATTACCATTCTTAGTATTATACCTTATAACTTGGTGAATTAAATATATTTCTTTCTTCATGATATGGTTAGCATTTTATTAATGTTCTATTTTATACCTTGAAGAAGGAAATATATTTCTTTCTTTAACGTATAAAACAAGAATGGTCTACATTCTACATCACCATTCCTTGTACATATTTTACCTTGAAGAAGGAAATTCATTTCATTATTCAATGGATAAAACAAGAATGGTCTACATTACCATTCTTAGTATTATACCTTATAACTTAGTGAATTAAATATATTTCTTTCTTCATGATATGGTTAGCATTTTATTAATGATCTATTTTATACCTTGAAGAAGGAAATATATTTCTTTCTTCAACGTATAAAACAAGAATGGTCTACATTCTACATCACCATTCCTTGTACATATTTTACCTCGAAGAAGGAAATGCATTTCATTGTTCAATGTATAAAACAAGAATGGTCTACATCACCATTCTTAGTATTATACCTTATAACTTAGTAAAGTAAATATATTTCTTTCTTCATGATATGGTTAGCATTTTATTAATGTTCTATTTTATACCTTGAAGAAGGAAATACATTTCTTTCTTCAACGTATAAAACAAGAATGGTCTACATTCTACATCACCATTCCTTGTACATATTTTACCTTGAAGAAGGAAATGCATTTCATTATTCAATGGATAAAACAAGAATGGTCTACATCACCATTGCTTGGTCAGTTACGTGAGTAAACCAAAACTTCGTGTTTTACTTTTGATTGATCCTCATTATCCTAGATATTTTATTATATTAATATGTTTTCTTATTTATTTATTTTGTATTTTTTTTTAAATTGAATTTTGTACTTATAAGTAATGTGAAAATAAAATTTTAAACAATCTTTATTATCATCTAGATCTGATATTTATTTGAAACAAGTGTTAATTGTAGCTATGAATTAACGTAAAAGAACTTAAAATATTATATCGATTTGGTCAACAGTAGACGCCAATTTTGGAAAAAAATGGCATAATATTCTTGTTAAGTGAATCCATTTTATTTATGTTTAATTTTAGATGCATTTAATTATCATAGCCCAGGAAGGTTGGGCAAAGGTCGTTATTGTGAATGTTTACGCACTCACAATCTCTTGTTGCAATACAGACATACATAGAGTGGTGAGATGTATTCCCTTCACAATTTTACACTGATAATCACATCGGCTGCTTTAAGTTACCAATCCTTTGGTCTCTTTCAGCGTCAGCGAACAGATTGTTTTAAGTTTTAATGAAGGTGGGTAGAGGTGGTTAGGATAATCTCTTGTCTCAATATCGACATCCATAGTAGTGGTAAAAATCGGTCCGAGAACTCAGACAAACTTTCTCAAATACGAGTTCATAATTACTTATATATATATATATATATATATATATATATATATATATATATATATATATATATATATATATATATATATATATATATATATCGAAGTCAATTTGACGATTATTTCCGCAAGTTAGTAAGTTATTAAATGAAGAGGTACTTACCGTCGACACTTGCTTGATCTTCAGATATATATATATATATACATAAGATGTATAAATTTAGCAACCGTTAAATTATGAATTATCCTTAAAATTAGTGAGGTACGGTTTAAATAAAAAAACTACATAGTTTGACCAACTAGTTTCGTGTAATTTGTACACATCGTCAGGGTATAACTACAGATAATAATAAACAAAATATACAGAATTTAAAGTGTATACATGTTGACGTTAGGAATAGGACTGATTCTCCTATTCTGACAGTCCTATTCCTAACGTCAACATGTATACACTTTAAATTCTGTATATTTTGTTTATTATTATCTGTAGTTATACCCTGACGATGTGTACAAATTACACGAAACTAGTTGGTCAAACTATGTAGTTTTTTTTATATATATATACATATATATATATATATATATATATATATATATATATATATATATATATATATATATATATATATATATATATATATATATATATTATATATAGATATATATATTATATTTTATATTATATATATATATATTAAGAATGGCGGTGTGAGAGCACGCTCGTCTCTGATGGGTCCTATATCTGGTCTTCTTGATCTAGTATGGGTCCAGTGTTGGGTGGGCATCGTCGGGCCCCTGATGAGTCGGACGCGACGAAACGATGCAGGACATAGCGTAATGCCGAGCCAACATCTTAATGACGCAATGTCTGATGTTGGAACAGTTCCTATGTGTCACGCTTGCGTGTTTGCACTCTGCAATAGGCTACACAATTTGCGAGAGACACCAAGGGATGTGTCACGCAAGCGTGACACATACACATAAGAACCGTTACAACATCAAACATTACGTTAATAAGATGTTGGCTCGGCATTACGCTATGTCCTACATCGTTTCGTCGCGTCCGACTCATCAGGGGCCCGACGATGTCCACCCAACTCTGGACATATACCAGATCAAGAAGATCAGATATAGGGCTTATCAGAGACGAGCGTGCTCTCATACCGCCACACTTGCTTGGCTGGCAAAACACAACAGCAATGTAATACCGTGTTTGCACACTGCAATAGGCTACATGATCTCTCTGTCTATTGTAGTGTACAGGTTGTGCTGTGTCGTAACTTAAGTTAACTAAAAAGGACAAAGGCCCCGACAATACGTGTGTGTAGTTTTTCCTGGACATACTTTTATATAGTCAATAAATAAATTCAAGGATCTTTAGAGGACTCGTAAAAAGTACTTATTATCGTTTCTTCTTTTCCCCAGAAGTAATTCCTGAATTATTCCTGATGTCAAATCATCTTTGTACCCTCTTACATCTTAGTTTATCATTTGGCCACTAGAAGCGAAGTAATCGTTAATTTAATAAATATAAACAACTAAAAATTACAATGGTATATCTTTTATTATTAAATCAAATTCATAAATTGTACTCTTCCCGATATACTAATATTTTAAAAGTATTGCTACTTCCACTATAAATTACAAATCCAAAAAAAATTACACTATAAGTTAAGAATGTTTATTAAATCTAATGAACCCGCATAACAAAAAGTATCCGAATAAACCTGGGTTGGAAATGTTCTCTTATCATTTTTGTTTTCATTTCAATATTGTCATCTGTATCTGTCCTCGTCCTCTGATTAAATTGTGAAAATTTTGTGGGCATCTTCCAATTGATGATGTAATGAATATTTGCTGATAACGGATTTCTTTTATTTAATTTTTTTATCAATAACGGATTTAATTAGTATTTAATTATTATTACTTGTGTACAAGATAATTCAAGGGATGGCTGCTAAAACAACGTTAACATTTCCTTCGGGTATGTTTAAAAATTAATTCAATTTTTACTTTATAAGTTTGAACTTTTATCTTTTTATAACTATGGATTAAGTACGTCAATATATAATTATACATTGACCTAAATGTGATCTTTGTTTCGGTAATCTTGATTTCCTTTATTTGTATTTTTTATTTTTCTATGTATTTAAAAAACTTATTCCTCCTATTCGGCCATTTCTAGATGCTTTTTGTTTGATATTTTGAGAAGGATATTTCTAGAGATATATAGTTCTTATTCTTTAAGCTTCTGTATATTTATTCAAGATGTATAACTTGTAGCTGAATATTATATTATATAACCAGTTGAGACAGTAACCTTCTTCCACCGAAAAAACTAATCATTTTACCTTTTTTAGTTTTGTCTTAACTTTTCATGCTCAATCATAACTTATAAATTATGTCTGTAATATCAATATTGCAATATCTCAATGGTATGTTATATCAGTATTACATAATATCAATATCACAGATCAGTTTTGGATTTACCATCTTATATGCATTGTTATACTCTCTACATTACTCGAATTTTGGCTGGGCTACAATGTATTACAGCAGGGGTCTCCCAATATTTTCAGTTGAAGGGCTGGATCTAGACTACAGTAGAGTCTCGATTATCCGGACCCCGCTAGTCTGGACATCCGTTTAATCCGGACGGGCCAAAAACTTGGAACCAGGGCCTGGTCAGATTTATGAATAATTAAGATAATTGGAGTTTCTACTTTTATTGTCTATTAAAAATGTATATAATTGTTCCTAGTATAGTTTACAGGTGTATATTCCAACGTTCTAACACGAGGAATATCAGCATTAAATGCTTCAATAAATTGGATAAAAATATTAAAGATTTACCTTTTAACATTTTTAAAAATAGATTAAAAACCTTTCTAATTACTAAAGCTTACTATAGCATAGATGAATTTTTAAATGACACATTCTAGTAATGATTGCTCTGTGATATCTTATTCATACTTTATTATTAATTAATATCTATAACTTATTGTTGTACTCATGTTTGTTTTGTTTATTATTCTTGTATCCTTTTGTTTGACCTATTAGGTCAATAATCAAGCAATTGACGTTGTGATAAGCAATTCTGTTTGAACCACAATAAATTATTTATTTATTTATTTAATACCCGGTATTTTTGTTAAAAATAAACAGATTTAGAATAATTAGGAATAAGTAAGAACATCAGTAAATCTGTTTCGGTTCCATAGAAATGTAAGTAGTGGAAGATATAAAGGTAGTGTATTCCAATAAATACAATTTTATGTGACTGAGATGGGGAGAGGGTTTTGAAACAAATAGCGGCGGCTCAACGCAGTTCCAAGAAATTTCGCCAAGCCACCAATGTCTAATGTCTCAACTTTTTGTGAAATGAGTATCGTTCCTCGAATTTCAAATCGGAACACAGGAAGTTCTTCTCAGGAAGTCCCTTCTATACCTGCCACCTGCGTAATAGATTGGCGTTTTAATTTTATTCATTTGATATTCGGACTGGTGACAGAACATCTCTTAACTTTTATAGTGGACCTACGTTGTACAAGCATGTTTTGGAGACTAATAAAAGTAATTTTTTACGATAAAAACATCGATTTGAATAGTTTTACCCAACTAAAACTTGTTTTACAGACATTTTAAAACTGATTCCGTTTAATCCGGACTTTCGGTAATCCGGACTGGGTCCGGTCCTGTCAAACCCGGATTAGCGAGACTCTACTGTATATAGATAGGATGGTCTATAGCGGGTCGCATTAATTAAGCAACTCTGACAATGTTAGGAAATATCTGGATTAGCACTATTTATTTTGGTTCTAAATACTTCAATAAGAATCATGTTGATCTTTCTTAAGGTTTGAAATGGCATTTGATTATGGGAAACTTTGCATGGTTTAGGTTCATTTGTTAATTCTTTTGTGGTACGGCAGGCTGGATGAAAACATCTGCCTTGTGATCCAGCCTGAAGGCCCTATTTTTTTTAGGGGGAGAGGGAGGTGGAATGCATTTACTCACTATCCTGTTTACGTCTTTACAAAATGTCAGATAACTAAATAACTGTCCTAAACCACTTCCCTTACTCCTTGACTGGAAACCACCTCTTCAGTATTATTTCAGGGTCGAGTCCTTTAAATAAACAATAATAAATAAGACACATCAATCAGTTACTTAGATAATCTGCTGCTTTCAAAGCATAGATGCTAGGAATGAGTTACCTAAGACTCCTTTGTAGAGCTTTACCATGGCCTATAAAACCCAAATAACAGCATTGATTTATGAAAAATAAACTACAATATGTAATGCAATATGTCAAGGCTAGTTCTGACCCCTTTAATTTGTTACCTATGTAACTATCTAGATGATGATGGCCTAGGCCTGCCAAAGGACTTAAGTCTTGTTTACACGGGCTTAAAAACTAATCATTAATACAATTCCATTCATTAATCGATTGCCATCGCTTAGTTGACTAAGGGTGCGTTCGGAAACACTAACCAGGTCGACCGAGAAGTAACCGGTGTGTCCGGAAACACCAACCTAAACAACCGACCGCGTTCGTAAACCTCCGGTCGTTTTAGCGGTCGACCGCTTCGACCAAAATCGAAATACGGTTAGTTCGGTTAGTAACCATAATGTTACTTTTCTTGGCGAAATGTCATTGTTCTTTTGTAAACATATGATTACATTTTATAAACATTGAATACATTGTCGTCTTTTTTGCTACTCTTTAAAATTCTTTTTTATATTTAGTTTTTGTGAAACATGGACCTTTTTCGGCACTCTTTTACTTTGTTATTCACCTTTTTTATTTTAAAATTGAAATGAATTTGGTGGGTAATTTTTTTGACTAATAATAACAATATATCGAAACTGAAAGATGAAAAGTGTGATATTCCTTTATACCACAGTTCATTATAGACCTACCTTTGTGCTAATAGATATTTACTTTGTTACCAATCCTAGTTTTCAACATTTTATGGATACCGATATAGTTGTTTTTTTAGACAATCTAAAATAGAACCCCTGCCTGAGTTGAAGGAGACTGTGCGGTCAAGGATCGCTTGGTGGCATAATTTTGCTTGATTCATTCATGAGAGATTATATACAATTGTTAAACTGTCCGTTTGCATATTTTATACATTTAAGAGATTATAAATGTATCATTTGTACACAGAAGAATTTATATTATCGATGTAAACAGTGAAGTTCAAGGTTTCAGGAGGAAGATGCTGCTGAACGTCGGGTAATCTGAGTTTTTAGTAGAAGGAAAAAGGAAAGGGATGATAGCTATATACAGATTTAACCTAAAGGGGTGCCACTGCAATAGTTTATTTACTCGAGGAATCGTCAAAGCTTCACTTCTATCTCACACCAAACAAAAACGAATTTATTTTTGTAACCTCTCTTTGTTTATAACTTTTTCGGTCGACCGCTGCCCGTTCGGAAACAAAAATGATTTCTAGCCGCCATGACACTAACCACAACAAACCGCCGGTCGACCGAGAGGTTGACCGGTTAGTGTTTCCGAACGCACCCTAAGTGATTAGTGGCTGTTCACATAGGTACTTTGGTTTAGCAGTTCGTGCTCAGTTTGTTTTGAAGGTGCTAACTACTATGAACAGGCTGTTTGTTTATAAAATCTTATCACTCACCTGTCACTAAGCGCTAACACCTGATGTTTACAATGGATGACTAGAGTGGAGAGTGGAAAGATTTGTGGTGGGGGTAGCTACTTGTTATTGATAAATAAAAACCATTTATATTCACTCGCACTTGCAAATCTACTAATACTAATCACTTATGCTTGCTATCACTTATATCATGTTTACACGACACAGAGTTAGTGTGAATGACTGTTACTAATGGTTAGCACTAAGCTCGTGTTTATACATCTTTATATGTAATGGATGTGTTTGGCACGGGTTTGTGTGTCTCGCTCCATCTTCTGTATAAAGCTTACAATAGACATATGCAACCAGTTAGTCGCCGCGTCACATAAGTAGCTACTAGGGATGGGCGGAACGGAACGTAACTATAAAAAAAACTTGTTCCAGTGTTGGAACGGTTCCAATCGTTCCAAGATTTCTTGGAACTACGTTATTTTTGGAACGACTTTGAAGTTTTTATTTTATTTTATTTTACTGTCTAGTTTTATTTAGTTAATAAATTTTTATTGTTTGAATTCGATAAAAATTTGTTACCGCCATTTTTAAAAAAATAATATCTTTTAAGGATTATCAAGCAAAATAATACGACTGATTAAAGAGGAAAAGAAAACGAGAAAACAGTAACGAAACTAAACAACTAATTTAAAGGGAACGTTAAGAACTCGTTTCTCTTGGAACGAAACTGATGATTTTTGTTCTGAGCCAATACGTAACCTGTAACGTAATTGATTAAAGAGGAAACGGGAACGAGAAAACGTAACGAAACTGTAACTCGGAAGGAACGTCAAAGGTTCGTTACACGAGGAACGAAAACTATAGTTTTCGTTCCAAGTTCCAGTTCCAGCTAAGCTGGAACGAAACGTGTATGTCTTGTATAGTAGAGTAGAGTAATGGAGTGGGGATGAGAGCTCGAGACTCGGAATCACTCCAGTTGTAGTGAAGCGTTATCTTTTTCTCTTTCAGTGACATAGATGCCTCTTTGCCGCTTTTTTTCGTTTAGGTCCATAGTGGACAACTTCCTCTTGTCGCTTTCGCCCTTCGCCACTCGTTTCTTTTTTTTAGTTTTGTTTTCCGCTTTAGTAAATAGTTAGTAAATAATACGAAATAAACAGGTGAAATTTAATTTTTTTTTGTTTAGTTTTAGGATCTCATTATGAAAATAAGATATTCTAGTTTTTAAAAATATTATTTATACTGGTATAAAATATACTTTTTAAGTGGTTACAATAATGTTGTATCATAAACATTTTTATTATACTGTTTACTTGGTTGTAATTAAAATATGAGATAAAAAGATCTTAATATTATTATAAATTTTTGTATTTAATTTCAACTTTTCATCGTCAGCGTCAGTGAAGAGTGAAAATATATAATAAAGAAACGGAACTTATTGTGGAACGAACCTGGACTAGACTCAGGAACACGTGAAGTATAAGAGAAACTGTCTTTGGAACATAAACTGATACGTTCCAAAAATAACTAGTTCCTGGAACTAGTTATTGGTTTGGAACGAAACGTTGTAACTAGTTCCACTCATGGAACCGTTCCTCCCATCCCTAGTAGCTACCCATTTATGTGGTGATGCTTGGTGATAATCAACAAATTACTTTATCAACAATAAATGTTGCTTTATATATCAGTAGGCATACTATTGTATTTTGACTTACAATGATCTCCCTTATCTTTCTTCAGAATATAATACATTTTTATTTCGATTATCTCTTTATTTACTTAAAAAGATGTCATTTGTAAATAGAAACCATTTCTATTTAACTAGTACTAACCACTTGTGCCACATTTTTCCATGAGACAGAGTTAGTGCGAGTGCTACTAATGATTAGTACTAAGCACGTGTAAACAGGTCTTTATTTACTACTTTACTTTAGTTACTACTTTTATTTACACATTTATTTATTTCCGCAATTATCTGCCAGTGTAATGCAGTATATACCTGCTACAAAAAGCCAATTGTATTTTTAAAAATTGTATTATAATAATTTACCTCTACATGCTACATCGTATTTTATTTTTTCATATTATTTTAAGAGAATGTGTTTTTTGTTTTTTTTCCAGTTCGGAAGCTAGCTCTGCTTGGCGTTCGAGGTTTTGCTGATGGGAAATATCCTAAAATTACGACACATTACACAGTTGTTCCAAGAGAAACGGATCCAAGATGGTCAGGTTGGTTTTTGCCAAATTTTATTTGCTTCTTGAAGAATTATTGACAAACACAAGAATTAATAAGTTGCCATTCTCACTGGGAATTTTTGAATTTTATAATTGAACCTTATAATATGTTGTTGTTATAAGCTTTGCTGTTACTTGTTATTGTTAAGAACAAGGTAAACTTTGAACTGACAGTTAAATTACTACTTACTTATCCTGTGTTACAGCCTACTATGGGCTTTGGCCTCCTCTATGATAGGAGTTATTCTTACTAGCATTGATGCTAGTTATCTCTAGAAAGCTTTATTAGCAGACCAATAGCTTAATCGGTTTTACCATTGATCTGCAAAACTATCCAGCACCATTTCTAAAATCACAAATAAAGAGTAAACATTGAACTGACGAATAAATTATTACTTACTTACTTATCCTGTGCTACAGGCTATTATGGACTTTGGTCTCCTCTATTGTTAGATTTATTCTTACTAGCATTGATGCTAGTTATAATAATAATATTGTTTATTTCCACTTCTAAAAATATCTACATATTACAATTTATTAATTATACTCTAAGACGTGAGAGCCCTCGGTAGTAAGAAAATACTAGAGTGAGGGCTCTGCTTCTGGCTTTTATGTATCAAAGAATAAATAGATAGTATGTAAATAAAATTTTATGTCAAAGTATTGTAGACTGTTGATGTGTTGGCTTGAATATATTTTAATACAATGATACTCTTATCTACTTTTTAAACTCAAAATACATACAAAAATAAATAATCAAAACAATCATATAAAAAAAATTTTTAACGCAGTAGTATAATAAATACTTCATTTAAAGGAGTAATAGATTATTAAAGCTAAAATATCACAATGTTTTAGGTATCGCAAATATTAATCTAATATAATCAAAAGTTATATAGGAAGTTTTATTAGCAGACCAATTAATTAAGCTAAGATCTTTGATATACCTTGCATTTTAACAGTAGAGTAAGTGTGGTCATTGATACAACAGTGAATCAATGAAAGTAGGAGCTATATAGTTCCATCGCCTGAATTGCCTTCCACAGAATCTTCATAAACCAAAAAATGACACTATCTCATATACTAACAGTTACAGAAAATATAACAATGGTAACATTAATTAAAACTTAAAAGGATCATAGATATATTCCGAAATGAGAAAAAATGGTAGACTATCTGCCAAATAATTGGTTGTTTTGACTGAGATTTTGTGGTACCATTTCATAATTATGACTAGAGAGGTTAAAAAAAGTAACACGACAATATTGTCACCACAATTTATGAGGCATGTCCAGAAAGTAAGAGTACTGTTAAGCTCTCACATGTGGGGATGTTTTTTTTCAATAGTTGGCAACACTGAGTGGTAGTGGGGATTTCTCTGAACACGACGGGCACCGGCGACCTTCGTTAGTACCGAAACTCGCCTCATAGTGGCCGTTTCTGTGAAATATGTCAATATGAAATCCTGCCAAGTGCGACTTTTTGCGCCAAATACAAAGTGTGTTTGTTGCACGACAACGCCCGCCCACACACGGCCAACTCCACTAAGGCACTTTCGAATTCGTTTGTTGGGACATTTGCATACTCCCCTGATTTGGCACCTTCAGATTTTCATCTCTTCACCTTCCTGAAGACTCACATGGGTGGGAAAAAATGTTTAACTGATGAGGAGGTGAAACAAGAGGTCTGTAAGTGGACGAAGAGATGGTGGGAGAGTTCTATGAGGAGGGAATCAAAAAACTTGTGCCACTGCTAAAAAAACTTGCATAGAATGGGAAGGCGACTACATGGAAAAAAAGTCACATATATAAATATATTTTTTAATACTTTTTTTTATAAAATAGAAATATTGAGTACTCTTATCACTCCTCTTATCACTCAGTGTGTATAATATTTTAAAAACTTTTGCTTTATAAAATTCATATTTAGAGTGAGTAAATACGGATTTAACTATTGAACTAGAAAAAGTAATCCGATTTTAATTAAATATAAGTGAAAAAAAATTATAGGTGTATCAGTAATAACATATTGCAATTTGGGAGGCATTGATTGTTGTCCGTGGCAGGAATTTTGATTCGATTGATCATGGGAATCTGTTTTAATATTAACCGTTTTTTTTTTTCTGATTTGATAGTGATGATCTACAACTTAATTTTATAATACTTATACTTTTTGTTTGGTTTTGTTCTGATTGGTCAGGTGTAAAAATGGAACGATTTGTGGACGAGGCCGATGTAGTCATTGTCGGAGGGGGTCCTGCTGGTCTTTCTGCAGCTATAAAACTAAAACAATTAGCTGAAAAGGAAGGAAAAGAGATGAGAGTGTGTGTGGTTGAAAAAGCTGCTCAGATTGGTAGGTTTATTGTTAACATTTATTGCTATTAGATTTTAGGAGAAAAACTCAATGTGTGGTTAGAATAGCTTCTGGCTATTATTGTCATGGAGAATGCCCAAATACAGTAGAGCGTCGATTATCCGAAAGTTCAATTATCCGAACTGGCTTCATGAAAAAAAAAAAAAAAAAAAAAAAAAATGCCACCGCCAAAGTAATTCCTAGAAAGAGCGGTGTTGGCTGTATAAAGGGACACCAGATTTCGATTATTCAGTTTGACGAGGCAGACATTAATATTTGTTTACTAAGAACTAACATTTATTTATTTATGTAATTTGTGGAATCATTTGCAGCATTTTTCCACTTAATTCCTAACCATTCTGTTGGTCAGTTATGTCAATTCCCTCAGTTTCATATTTATTCATTGTGAGGTATACAGTGAATTTATTTAGTGGTCAGATATTTTAAGTAAAACTTACAACATGTCGACAAAAACGAAAAAATTAGTGCTTTCATTAAAAGATAAAATGGAAATTATTACGCGGCTAAAGAAAGGTGAAACGGGTCAGGCATTAGCTATCAAGTTCGGTTTTAGTAAATCAACGATTACGGGATTAAAAAATAATGCTGACTCTATCACTAGGTATGCACTTAATCTTGGCCGTGAAGGGCAGTTTATATCGTAAAACTATAAATAAAAAACCTAAATCCAAATCCGAATTGTTGGAAGATTCTGCATTCACTTGGTTTTTGCAAAAACGAGCCTCTGGACAGCCCATATTGTGTGAAAAAGCAGTAGAATTAAACATGAAGCTTGGTGGTGACTCTGCATTCATTGTAAGTTCTGGGTTCTGGGTGGCTGAAATATTTCAAATTGCGACATGGGATTCGGCAAATCGAGATTCATGGTGAAAAAAAAAGAAAAAAATTAAGCCGACTAGTATTACTACTTTCTTTATACACAATTAATCTTAGATAATCCATTTTTTTTTCATTATTTAATAGATAAATAGAACAAAGGTGCTTTTTGCATAAACGTGGTTGATTATTTTTACATCTTCCCTTTTAATTTCTCAGTGAAATTTGATTATCCGAATTTTTGATTATCCGAACCACCCCAAAAAACATTAGTTCGGATAATCGACGCTCTACTGTAACTGCACTGACAAGTTTTATTAATCAACTTTTCCTGCTTTATATCTATTTTCCTTATTGTTATTTTTGGAGTGTATTGAGACATTTGTGATTGTCTTAAGTAAAATATGTTTACTCTACATGAAATATAGCTTTTCCTATCTTCTTATTACCATATAACAATGATAACTACACAAAATATATATATTCAGTTGTCCCAATCTTATTGAAGATTTCTTGCATAAGTGGGGAATATATTTTTCTCAAAAATATTTTAAATATTACTTGTATAGGAAATGCTGAACATATTATCATAAGATGATATTTTGTAACAGTGTAACCAGTTTTATTGTAAAATTCAACTCACTATAGTTTTACCTGAGAACTATGAGAGGAAATAAAAAATCTACGAGAACTATGAGGGGATAAAGGAAATTAATCATGGTTGCCGATAACTCTATTTTCCTGTTGTGTTAAGATTTTTTTTCCTCATCATTATTACTTTTTTCTAGGTGCTCACACACTCTCAGGTGCTGTAATTGATCCAATTGCTATTAATGAGCTTATACCTGACTGGAAAGATAAAGGAGCGCCATTGACTACTCCAGTGACTAAAGACACTTTTGCATTATTAACTGAAACTTCTAGAATACCTATCCCTATTTTTAAAGGTAACTTATTATTTCTTCTAAAATATGATTATTCAATTGTTTAATGGTTTTATTCTAAAAAGTTGTTACTTGCACAGTAGAAGTACTCTGACTTGTGATTTGTTTATTCTAACCTTTGCAATCGTTGAACTTTTCAGGTTGGCCTATGGATAATCATGGTAATTATGTCGTTAGGTTAGGTCACGTTGTCAGTTGGTTGGGAGAACAAGCAGAAGCAATGGGAGTTGAAATTTATCCTGGTTATGCCGCCGCAGAAGTTTTATATGCTGAGGACGGTTCGGTTAAAGGGGTTGCTACCAACGATGTAGGCATTGCAAAGGATGGTTCACCTAAGGTTAGACTCGATTATAATATCGATAAGTGCATTATACCATTCAATTACTCCACTACTTTTTTTTTTTAATTTTTGCCTTCTTTCTATTTTAGGAAGGGTTTGAACGTGGAATGGAACTTCATGCTAAAGTTACCGTATTTGCTGAAGGCTGTCATGGTCATTTAACAAAAGGCCTCTACAGTAAATTTAATTTAAGGACTGAATGTGAGCCTCAGACTTATGGCCTTGGTGTTAAAGAGTTGTGGGAAGTAAAGCCTGAAGTCCATGAACCTGGAAAAGTCGAGCACACTATCGGTTGGCCATTGGTAGGTATTTAATTATACATAATAAGAATCTTATATGAAACTCTCATAGAAAATTCATATTTAACCCTTTCGTTACGGATGTAGAAATCAAAAGTGGACTTCCACAGACGGGGCCGTATTTTCAGACCGGCCTTCCCCAGCCTGAGTCGTTTCAACCCTCACACAAAACTATCCATTCTTCAACGCTTTCACACTATTTATTTTATATCTCCTACATTTTTTATCATATTTGGATAATTCTTGTTTTATTACTTTTTTACATTCATCTATAATTATTTTTTTATTTTTAATTAATTTTAGATGTTAATTTAATAATTTGTAATTCTATATATACATATAAAAATTAAAAGTAATGTACATTTTATGAATAACTGGTATTCTTTTATATTATTTATATATAATATAAATAACTTTTTATTTATAAATTATTTTTGACATATTTCATATTATGCAATACATTGATAATTTTTCTTAGACATGACGAAAAAAAAAAAATAATAATAATAAAACACTATTAAACAAAATCGTAAAAAGTTTGTAGGGTGTGTACAGGGTAAGTGACAGGTACAGACTGAAGTCTGAAAGGAAAATAAAAAGGAAGAGTACATGTGAGAGGTAAAAGAATTTTCTACATGAAACCTTCTTCTAAAAACAAATGAAGAAATATAGTATCAAAATTAAGCTAAGTTTTTAAAAGACATAAATATTATTTCGGAGAAAAAGAAAAAAAAGGCTTTATAAAAAGGGGAACCCCTCCAAGATTGAACGTAAGAAGGTACAATAGACTTTGACCTTCGCTGACCTCATTTGGCCTTAAAAAATATTACGCGGTGCCGGCTCAAGTAATATGAGTCACCCGCCCTGCTAGAGTTGCAACCCCTTTCATTTTATTCTATCACAGAAATATTAACCCCAGCGACACCTAGTGAGCCTTTTATTTACCATTGTACATCATTCTAGTTCCAATAGATGGCGTTAGGAGTCACGTGCAACGTCAAGGAAGGCACCGATTTGAAAACATACATAAGAAAACCTCAAAACGTCTATAGACGTATGTAGGCTGTGGAAGGCACTTTTTGATTACGTCCATAGACGTTTACAGTCTAATTAAGGCACTTAATAATTACGTCCATAGACGTCTACAGTGCCGAAAGGGTTAAGATGATTTTCATTTTATAATGATACTAGCAGCAATCAACAATTTATCAATTTATTTTATTTTAGGATCGTAAAACATATGGTGGTTCTTTCCTCTATCATCTTAATGAATCTACTCCAACCGTTGCCATCGGAATGGTTGTTGGTTTGGATTACTCAAACCCATACTTGAGTCCATTTAGAGAATTCCAAAAGTTTAAACACCACCCTAGTGTAAAGAAAATTTTAGAAGGGGGTAGCAGGTAATTCATCTTTACTGTTTTCGTTTAATTGTTTTATTTCCTTGAAGAGTTTTACTAATATGTATTATATTTTTAGAATAGGGTATGGAGCTCGTGCCTTAAATGAAGGAGGTTATCAATGTATTCCAAAATTAACTTTCCCTGGCGGTTGTTTAATTGGTTGTACAGCTGGCTTCCTTAACGTACCAAAAATAAAAGGCACTCATTATGCCATGAAATCTGGTATGCTTGCTGCAGAAAGTATTTATGAATCTATTAGTGCTGCTGAAGGTAACAAACTTTTTCTCAAATTTCATCTACTCCGATAAATATTAATAACTTGCAGATAAATATATTTGTTTTTATTTAAAGGTACTGTTAAAGATCAAATTGTTGATAATTGGTTAATTGCATATTTCTAGGAGCTGTGGAACCGACAAATTACCCTGAGAAAATTAAGGATAGTTGGATTTGGTCTGATTTGAAGAAAGTTAGGAATGTGAGACCTTCGTTTCATTCTGCGTTAGGTCTTTATGGAGGCATGATGTACAGTGGTTTTACAATTTTCTTAGGAGGGCGTGAACCTTGGACTCTGAAGCATGGAGGTAAAATGATAAAGGCCAAAAGTAACTTTTTATTAGCCTGGTAGACCAGCTCTGGAGACAAGAATACTTGACATGTATACTCCCTTTTTTCACCTCAATAAGTTGTATAAAATGTCAGATTTCTTTGCAGGTTTTATCAAATGAATAAGATTTCTGTATTATATTCTGAAGCAATACAAATATTATTTTTTACAAATCTGTCGTTTAGGCAAGTTGTTAAACTCAAAAAATATAAAAGATGAATGAACTCTGTGTTAAAAAATGTTATGAATGATCTCAAAACTATTGTAAATTAATGAGAAATTAAATTGTTCTTTAAAGTTTTCAATTCTTCCAACCATATTTTTTTTTAAGTGAAATTAAAATTAAACATCAATAGTCTCCTCAAAATTATTTAATAATTATTATTTTCTTTTATTGAACCTTTTAAATTATATGTTTAATTATGTCGTGCTTGGATTTTAATTTTCTTGTTTTTATTTTAGGGCCTGATAACAAAACATTGAAACCAGCATCTCAGGTGAAACCGATTGAGTATCCTAAACCTGACGGAGTTATTAGCTTTGACTTGCTTTCCTCTGTGGCGTTGACTGGAACAAACCACGAAGGAGACCAGCCTGCTCACCTTACTTTGAAAGATGATACTGTTCCTGTTGATCTTAATCTGAAAGAATACGATGGCCCTGAAGGAAGATTTTGCCCTGCTGGTGAGTTGTTTACTTTTTTATTTTAATTATTGGTTTTCTTTACTCTTAGAAATAGAAATATTATATGATATGAAACCAGATTATACAAATGCATCCATGATATAACACCATATCCCTGAACTCTGATTAATTTGGCTAGTTAATTAAAATTCTAGTACCTCTTTTTCTTAAGAAAACGGGAGTGGTTTCTTTCAAACTTTTTCTATTGAAATGGATGTTTCCATTTAAGATTAAGTAGAGGAAATTATTACTTTCATATTACCCTTAAATTTTACTTCAAGGATTAGAGATAAGAGAGTAACAATTTAAAATGGTGAGACAAATTACTGTACTATACTAATATTATAATTAGTATTTACTCTAACAGCATGAAAATCCAAGGGAGAGCCATTAGGAGCTTGAGACTTTGACATATGACCTTTGGCTCTTCTTTGATTTACCCACGCTGGTGCTGTCAGAGTAAATACTTTACTCTATTTTCAATTAGTATTAACTTTGACACTCAGATTGGCCTACCTATATGAGGAAAAAATAAAGCCACTAGGCTTGTTGGAGGGGTGGATACAGGGACATTTTTATTTGTCTAGTTGGCTCGACCTTCTCGAATTCAAAATCCAGTGCTCTCATTGGCTTCCCTCCATATTTTTGATTTTCGTGGTAAGGGCTGTGCGCTGTACATTATTGGAAGCAGATGATATTTAAGAGTTTCATCAGTCAAACTGAACATGTTTAATTTTAAGGTTTTATACTTGACTGAAACACTAATAACAACTCTGATCTATTTTGTTTAGAATTTAAACTCTGTAATTAGTTTCTATTTTTAAAGCTTAATGAAATGTTGATTTTTCTAACTATTATTGTTTTGGGCTACATAAATAAGTTTGTAAATGATTACCGTTTCAGGTGTTTATGAGTATGTTCCTCTTGAAGACGGTAGCGGTCAGAAACTTCAGATCAATGCTCAGAACTGTATTCACTGTAAAACTTGTGACATTAAGGATGTGAGCCAAAACATTAACTGGGTCGTACCTGAAGGTGGCGGCGGACCTGCTTATAACGGGATGTGAATTAATTCCCTGTTGTTTTTCTTTTATTCTCTTTTCATCGGTATTTTCATAGATTATTGTTAAACTGTTGTACCTATATTTTGTTGTAATGATTTCAAGTTTTTTTTTAGGTCTCATTTAGACGGAAATGAGATAATATTTTTAACAAAGGATCCTGAGTTTCTTTAATATTTTAATTTATTTTATCTTTTTATTTAGTCAACTTAATTTTACTTCAAGAACCAAATCTAATGAATATTTAGATTCTCTCTTACATTTGTCAAATAATAAAGGCTGTGATTTAGTCAATGTAAAAAAAGAATATCCTCATTTATTTTTTTATAAAATTTGGTTATTACTAGTAAATAATATTTGTCAATATTAAAATTTCAATATTCCAATTTATATGTTACTTTTATTTGTTTTTACTTGTTCTTTAGTTTAGAGAATATGCTTTCCATTTAACAATATATTTTTAAGTAAAAATCATGAGTGGTCGAAGTTAGCTTCTGAAAGTTTAAACTGCTTTGTGATATTATAAACACATAATTCATTATTTTTACTTTGAAAAAAATTATTAATTTTTTATTTTGTCTGTAATCACTGTCTAAGAAAATATAAAAAAATAGTTAATATAAAAAATAGGAGACTGTTTGAATTGTGTATTCTGATGTGGAAGCTAACATGCTATAAGAAATAACATAAAATACATATTACCTATTTATTAATTATGGTTATTTGGGCAGATGAGAGGAAAGAAAACTTCTATTTCAACTTATTGAAACTATATTTTGCCTCCTTCTCGAGGTATATTCACGTTTGGTCTAATTCATTAATCCATTTTCTTAGTTTGTTGTGCCGTACGAATTTATAATTGTTTATGGTGTTTGTGTTCCTCTTATTCATTAATTGTGGTGATTAGGGCAGATGAGAGGAAAGAAAACTTCTACTTTAACTTATTGAGACTACAGAAACATGAATATGCCTCGAGAAGGAGGTGAAATTTAGTCTAAATTAATTAAAGTACAGTAGAGTCTCGCTAATCTGGACCCCGCTAGTCCGGACATCCGTATAATCCGGACAGGCCAAAAACTATGTACAATTTGGAACCAGAGCATGTTCAGATTTATGAATTGTTAAGATTATCGGGGTTTCTGCTTTTATTGTCTATTAACATTTGTAAAATTGCTCCTAGTATAGTTTACAGGTGTACATCAATTGTACATTCCAACGTTCCGACATGAGGAATACCCGGTATTTCTGTTAAAAATAAACAGTTTTAGAATAATTATCAATAAGTAAGAACAACGATAAATTTGTTTCGGTTCCATAGAAATGTAGGGCGGAAGATATAAAGGTAGTGTCCAGGAAATACAATTATATATGACTGAGATGGGGAGAGGATTTTAAGAAACACGTAGCGGCGTGGCGCGGTGGTTCAACGGAGTTCCGTGAAATTTTGCCAAGCCGCCAGTGTACAATGTCTTAACTTTTTGTGAAATAATTTGTCCTTGCTCGAATTCATTTCGGAACACAGCTTGTTTCCATGGAAGTCCCTTCTATACCTGCACCTGCGTAATAGATTGCCATTTTAATTTAATTTTTTTGATATTCAGACTGGTGACAGAACTGACCTTAAATAGTGGGTTTTAGAGACTAATAGAAGTAATTTTTACGATAACAACATCGATTTTAATAGTTTTACAGACTTTTAAAACTGATTCCGTTTAATCTGGACTTTCGGTTATCCGGACTGGGTCCAGTCCCATCAAACCCGGATTAGCGAGACTCTACTGTAGAAGTTTTCTTTCCTCTTATCCACCCAAATTACCATAGTTAATGAATATGAGGAACACAACCACCATAAACTAAATGATTACCATTTTACAAAAAAAAATCTTAGATGGTGGCATGTGTTTAAATTTTGTTTTAATAGGAGATTTGAATAAAAATCAAATTCTTCACAACTGTGGGAAGAATAGTACTGGGGATTGATGACAGCAAATGGAATATGACAAATGCTAGAGGGTGTAGCAGATGGATATACATATGTATTATTATGTGGTGTTGTGAGCTTTTTCCATGAATTATAATTTGATCCACTTCTCGGCTGGTTTACGAATAAAGAAATTAATTTTCCATTTTTCACAAATGAAATAAACTATATACGTTTGATTTTACAACCACAAACTTTAATTCTCAAATTAAAATAACATGAAAGTACACAACTTTGAACTTTTTAGTGTTTTATTTTGTTAGAAACAAACCTGTACCGGCACTTCTTTAGATTGTTACTCCCCTTATAAAAAAAAACAGAGGGAGTAACAATCTAAAGAAGGTGTATGAAATGTTCTTCTTTAGACTCTTACCCCCATTATAAAAACAGAAGTATGATATTCCTTTGTCCCAAAGTACATTGGACATTGGACTACATCCCTTTGTCTTATTAATTATTTAGTCAAAGTCGTTTATATTCTTTAAACAAAACCATTGGGGAGTAACAATCTATAGAAGTACCTCTGTACGTTATCTCTGCATACTTTTTAGGGCAATCTCCTGATATTTATTTAGAAATTGGTTTGGTCAATTGAGGAAGCTTAAAATATTATTCATTTTAATTGTATATGCACATTTCTCTTCTAGGGCAGTTTCTTGGTTTAAGGTTTTACCATGAAATAGCTTAATTGAGGTAACTTTTTTTTACAAATAAACAACTATTTTAACTCTAAATAATTTTTATTATGCGGCTTATTACACATTATTTACAATCATTGCAAAAAATCAAATGGTAAACAGTGAATGTCAAATCATTAAACGTTATCGACCATTAGACATTTCGCCCATGACATTAGTCATTACTCTGGTTTATTGCATCAACAATTATTTCTTACTGTTGTTTGTAGATAATTATGACATCATAAAATAAGCTAACAATATTAACATTTCCATAAATTTGATTATTTATTTATCTTTTTTTTCAGTCTTACAAATTTCATATCAACTTCAAATTTTGAACTATTCTTTAGATATTAGAAAAAATCAATTATTTTAACGAATAAGGAAACTTATATTGAAAAATGGGATAAAATATTATAGTTTACTTTATTTTGTTGATATTTGTTTAAAACATTCTGAAAGACTTTCAGTTGAGTAGTATGGATTTATTTATGTGATCCTGTATAGATGATTTCTCTTTAGTCTGACAGTCTTTTATTCCCTGTTTCGCTGTCAGATAAACCACTAAAACAAACAAATCAAAAATAAACAAAGAATATTTTTAGTTACATCTTTCATACTTAATAACTTCCATGATAATTCATGAGATAAAAATGTTTGGTATGCTGGTAGAAATATATTATTGCAACGAGTTAAAAACAAGGCAAAAATTAAAAAATTAACAAAATATGTATTTTTCAAAAATTGTTTTTCACTGGTAAAATACACACATAGTCAAATGCATTCAAATTAATAAGTCATTAACAGAAAAAGTGTAAGTGTGGAATTTTTTTCTGTGATGAAAATAACCCCTTCAGTGCGCATGCTTAGTTTCTTTCAAGTTAGGTCGCTCTGGTTACAAAACTACTCCAGCCTAAATTTTCCCCATTTTCAGGGTCTGAAATTCAACAAAAAATTGGAATATGTCAAAATTTAAATTTTAGGAAGAATAATGTCATTAAGTTTTAAGGAAAGTGTCGAGGAAGAAAATTAATAAACAGGTCAAGTGTGTGCTGGGCAGCACACAGCGAGGGTCCGTAGGCAACCCTGTATAGTTTAAGTAGTACCCCATTGATGGTGTTTTTTAAAATGCTAAAAAGCTTACTTTGAACTATCCTATGGGTCTGATATTCTCAAAACACATAAAAAAAACTTCCGATAAAGTATTTTAAAAAAAATAATGACCACATTATAAAAAATTAAAGACCATAATTATAAAAAAACGTATTTTGTCAATAAAAAATAATATAATTTTTTTTTCGAAATTTCCAAAAAGGGTTATCTTTACTTTTGGTCGAAGAATGTTCAGGAATTATTTCAGATTTTTTGCACTTCACATAAGCGAGATAAAGGGGGGGGGGCAGTTTCACAGCCGCTTCAAACTCGCCTATGCTCGCCCTATCAAAGTTATATATAACCAAAGAAGTATATATTTTTGTAATCAGCTCGAAGTACCCTTTCATATGATACCCCTCACGGTGTCGAAAAAAAATAAAACAATTTTAACCCTGAAGTTTTTTTACCCTCATTTTTTTGAAAAATATTTTTTTTAAGTCGCTATATTTTTAAAATATGTGGGTAGGTACAAGACACATACATGCCAATTTTCAAAGTGATCGGACGAAAGGTGTAGCCGTGAGAGCAGGCGACAGGACGGACGGACAGACACACGCAAGAAAATATATAAGGGTCCTTGGTTTTGCCTACGGACCCTTAAAAATGATTGAATTATCATTACCTGAGAATATATTTATCATATATTGATACTTAAAAATGACATTAAACAGTATAATTTAACTTAAAACTTAAGGGTTCAAAAAAAAGAAAAAAAAAAAGAAAAATGTATTCTAACCATAAAGAATACCTAGTTAACTGATAGCAACACAAAGAAAGTGGAGGACCCTAATATGGTTGCAAAGCTAAGGCTAAGACTATAGTTGAAGATTACCTAGACCATTAAAACACTAGTTATGTATTATCAGTTGTGTGCATGCTCATTTTTGAGAAGGTTAGGATGCAAAATTACTCTGTGTGAGCACTGAAGGGTTAAGTTAACAATGTTAGCAGTTAAAGGTCGACCAAGAAGTCATGAACACGGGGGAAACTGAAAGCTTAGCTTCGTTTAAAGTCGGAACTTCTGAGTATTGTCGAAGTCAGTACAGTCGGGTGCTAAGACAATACCTATTTCTAGTTTGTATGACATACGCAGTTATGTCAAATCTCACGAATAACATCAGGAAAATTTTCAATCTGTTAGGTTTCCTGTTTTGTTTGTTTTTATGCAGTACTAATTATAGTTACAACTGTCCTAAATGGTTTTTGTACGATCCATAAATCCACGGGATCATGCAAATGCATAAGACGCTACAAATAACGGTGTTGGAACAAACCTAATATGTATTTGTTATTATAAAAATGATTGCTCTCCATGACATTTAATCAAAATAATATTAGCGAATTTCTTGTTTGTTTTTCCCCGTTATATTTTTTATAATTAAAATAACCAGTGAAACTTATCTTAGAATCTCATTATTTTTATAATTTCTTACTAACTTTGAATTCGTGTTATTATCCATGTTTTTATTAATACCAGGAAATTTAATTTACTAAAAAGACAATTGCCAAAAACAATCCGAGAGAGGTAATAGTGCAAAAATAATTTACACAAAAGTAACAACTAAAATCAAGAAATAAAAAAAAGTAACCAATAAAACTCAGAAATAAAGAGGAAGAAAAAAATAGATTAAGAAAGAAGAAAATCGATTTAGATTTAAAGAATATTATTATGAATAATCATTAAATAATAATATAAAGAATAAATATATTATCGTATATTATTGGTGATTTCTTATCAGGTACAGTGTTGCCTGTTGCAAAAAATATTTAAAAAAATATAGAAGTTATCCAAAATAAAATGATTAATAACAAAAGATCAACACTGTTTTTTTGACAGTGGTCAATTTTATTAAAAACTGACTATACATGACACCTAAACAACGACACTAGCGCACTCCTCAGATTTCCATGACTTCTTGGTCGACCTTTAGCAGAAGAAAAGTGAATTTCAGGTAACTATGACAATGATTTACTCGTTTTAATGTTAACAAAGAAAGATTGTGTTAAGAAAGAGTTTTGTAGAAATTAGATTATCAAATGTTGCAGCTATGATGTTATGAATTAGGTAAACATTTACTATTAATCATTAAAACATACTTCATACTAAAGGGAACGTGGTCATTAGGAAAAGAGTAGTTATATATTGGATTAAATGTTTTAAATTAATTCGAATAATAATAACTTTCTATTGAAATATATAAAGTGTAAGCTACTGTACCTTAAAATTGAATCTGGTGTTTCTGAACGGAATTTGAAATCATTCATCGTTACCATTGAAATAGTTGGGTCATCAATGCTTTCTGTGCTACTGTAAATTGAAATTTGTTATTTTGAATGTATACTAAAAGTGATAAATTATTATTTGCTAAATTATTACATATATTTTTTAATTACCTATCAGAGAAGTAACTCGCAGATTCATCCATTGCTTCTTTTAATTTGATTATTCTATCATTTGCCAGTTTGAGCTCACCCATTAACATATTCTTTTCAGTTTCTGTAGCTTCCACTTTTAATGCTAAATCTTTATTTCTCATTAGCAATTCCGATTCTCGGCTTGTGAGTTTCTTCGTTTCTTCTTGAAGGTCTTTTATTTGTCTTGTGTGGGATTTTAATTCTCTTGTAGTATCGCTGAGTATATTTCGAGTCTTGTCATTTTCAGCAAGTGCTTTTTCAAGTTGAGCTGTAACCTGTGATATTTGTTGCTGAAATTAAAAAATAGAATGTTACTATTCAATTACACAAACAATATATTTGATATATGGGAAATTCCAAACTTTTTTTGCTATTGGTTCTGTTAATTGGGAGTTCTAAAGTAGACTTTTATTTATTAGGAGTGTGATTGATTCTGGATATAAGATAATAGGCATAAAAAAAAGTTTAAAACTGGTAATGTTTTTGTTGTCAATTTTACTTCTTTGACATTTAAATTACATATTACCCAAGGAGCACAACTGATCCAAACCAAAAGACATCCCTGGGATATCCTTTTGTCCAGATATGCTTAACGGGATATCCAGTCAAAGGTATCCTATGGACGTCTGGTTGCGGGGTCCTATGGGTATCCTGTTAGTTATGATCACCCTTGGACTGCTAAATCGAAACTAATTAGATCTTCCTAACACACTGTAACAACATTATCTATCTGGTAGTTGTATTGTTTAGGATATATAGACTTGTACAATTTTCTACATTCTAAGTGAAAATTGAATCTGATGTAATAGTATTTTACTGAGTTCAATAAAGTTATATTTCCTTAAGCTTTTTGCTTTGTATTAAAAAATGTTGACAGATTTAATTAGAAGTAATTTATTTATGTTACACAAAGGATGATGTTTCAGTGAAAGCTATAATTAAACAATCTGAAATATATTCAAATGATTTATAAAAGTTATATATTTATCGTGTGAGGTTTAAGTATTCATTTTGAGTTGCACCTAATTGGAAATGACTCTTAGCCGAGTGGATAGAGTGTCGGATTGACATACTGGAGATTCTGGGTTCAATTCTCGTAGGGATAACCTTAAATTACTAGTATCATAAATTCAATCTTAAAATTCACATTGAGGTCAAATAATAAGGATTTATTCTAGTAATTGCCATAGCTATATATATGAATATTTTCACAACTTTTCATTATTATAAAAATTTACATTTTAAGCATCCAGAATATGTCCCTACTGGATATGCTATGGAAGTTCATTGGGCGTTAGAAGGGCTGACATCAGGTCAGCCATAAGACGCCCAGATGCAAAAATTCTATACCCTTCACTGGATGTACCAATGGACCAAGTGACTGGTCCTGTGGATATCCGATATCCTAGGGACAAAGTCGTGCTACTTCGGTTTTGCAGGCATATAATATTTAAGGCTGGATGCATTTATCCATGAAATTGTTTTAGTGATAACTTAATACGTACTTCTTTTCGAGCGATCATCGTCTTATCGAGTTCACTTTTTGATTCGACCTCCTTCATTTTTGCTTTGAAATTTTCTGCTTGCAGCTTTGATGACGATGTTGCGAGTGATTCTTTGTTGTTTAGTTTTACTTGTAAACTAGCTATTTTCTCGATGAGTGACGCATTTTCAACTTCAACATTGGTTATTTTATCTGTTAGTTGCTGAATTACTGTTTGATTGCTAGCTAACTGCTGAGTTGTAGATGTAAACCTTGACATCACCTTAAACATAATTATAAAAAGAAATTAAAGACAGTAAAATAAAAAGCAAATTATACAAGTGCATCCACTATACAACACCAAATCCCTGAACTCTGATTAATTTGGTTAGTTATTATACATAATTCCATACAGGAGGTACTGGTACCTCTTTATCTTAAGAAAACGCGAGTGGTTTCTTTAAAACTTGTTCTATTGAAATGGATGTCTCCATTTAAGAATAAATAGAGGAAATTATTACTATCCTTAAATTTCATTTCAGTAGAGTGACAATTTAAAATGGTGAGACAAATTACCGTACTATACTATTATAATTAGTATTTACTCAGCATGGGAAAATCCAAGGGAGAGCCAATGGGAGCTCGAGATTTTGACATTATAACCTTATAGATGTCAAAATATCGAGCTCTCATTGGCTCTTCTTCGATTTTCCCACGCTGGTGCTGCTGTCAGAGCAAATACTATACTCTTCTTACAATTAGTATTAACTTTGACCCTCAGATTGGCCGACCTATATGGGGGAAAAAATAAAGCCACTAGGCTGTTGGGAGGGGTGGGTACGTGACTTTTTATTTGTCTAGTTGGCCCGATCATCTCAAATTCAAAATCCAGTGCTCTCATTGGCTTCCCTCCACAATTGTTTCGATTTTCCCGTGCTGACAAAGTTATTACTAATTTATATAACTTGGTCATTAACTTGTTAATAAATTAAAATTGTTTATTTTTAATTATCAAAAACACACTCCTAGATAGTTTAAAGTTAATTATTGCAAGCAGTGCTAAGATGATTAAGAAGTAGGTTTGCAAATAACTAAATTGAATTATTTTATCAGTACCTACTTATTTAATAGAAATTTCTTATTTTACGCCATGAGTTATCTATTACAGAATTGGTAATGTTCAACATATTATAGACCATGTGTTCCTGGTTTTTGCAAGTGTGTATGGTGTATTCGATCTATATTAAAGTCAATATACAAGAATGCTACCTTCCTACCGAGATGATCAGAGTAAAGAGGAACTAATTTCCGCCAAAATGACCTATAAAACATTCTTCATCCCAAATGGTAACGAACCTTCGACTTTCTATCTGCTAAGCCGAGACCCGTCAGCTTAGACTAGACGTTAGGGAGCACAAAAAAAAGTCGCCGAAGACAGTCACTTGGAAGTACTCGGGAATCATCGGGTACGCTCCACAGCCTACCTCAACCCCCTTACGCTTACTCCTTTAGAACTTTAAACACGCACTCTTTCTTAACTCTTCCCTTTACTTATACATATACATATACATATAATGTTTAACGAGTTCATAGATTAAAAGAATGCTAATTACGTGGAACTACTAATCCTCTTTAATTATTATAAACCAAAATAAAGACATCTTAAATTAAATAATTAATCTTTTACAAAATTGATAATAATTAGGTCGCTTTTATTAGATATTTTAATGCATATTCCATTTTATGCATTACATTATCATTAATACACATTTCATACTGCCAATTATTAATATAATGTTTATTAATATGATAAATAATAAACTGAATATCTTACATATTTAGCATATTATTTATTATTTAAATATTTAATTAAAAAAAATAGTTATGTTGCAAAAATCAAACCAACCTTCTTAAATTAAAATAATACTCAGATTATGTTCTAGATTTTATAATATTCTACGTAAATATATTAACATAATAATTTTTTTTATTTAAATCGATTAGTAAGAAATGGTTAATATGACCACCGGTGGATCATGTTATGATATTATAATATTTATTAAGAATATTAAAAGAAAAGGGTTTTTATTAATATCTAATAATAATGTTATATTATGTTATGTTTATATTTTAAACTGCTGGGAATTCTTAGAATACGTGGTGTGACACCAAAGAAGAACCTCTCTCCTAATCAGTTCTACATTATACTTTCTTGTAAAAAAAATAGATTGACTTCTTAGAGGGGGTTCTTATAGCATTTTTATCTAAAATATTTTAGTTGCGTCTCGTAAAGAGAAGATAGGGTTGAATGCACTGCACAGTATAGACTATAGACACTAGTGGAGGGCGGGGCTAGACCCGATCGTACTCGACTGCCTTTGCTTCGGCTTTCTTCGGCGACTTTTTTTTGTGCTCCCTAACGTCTAGTGTCAGCTTAGCACCCCATTGCTACAGCAATGTTAAAGGAGTTATCTCAAACATAATAATTATTATTTTAGTTGGATTAAAGTGATATACCATAATATGAAGATTAAAAAAAGCCATTAATTAAAAAAAATATACTACAAATTTCTAGTGGTCAGTAAAGAAATACTTAATAAGGATTAGGCTAGGCTTAACGTATATTAGATATGTATTTATCCCTATCCGATGTCGGACGACATAGGAGAAAAAAGAACACTGAGGTTATAAGCAAGCTGCCTACATTGGAGAAGAAAGCTTTATACGACGATAACCGACGACGTCCGATGTTGGGCTGATGGAACCGCCGATCCAATCCGACGGCATAAGTATAATGACGGGGAAAATTCACAGAGACTTGTTAATTGATCTAGTGAGGTATGAGCCTCGTATTTAGGGATCAGTGGAACAAAGTCTAACATAAGCATAACCGGAACATTAAACCAGAAGTTAGATAATAATAATAATATACCTATATATTAGTATTTAAAGCACAAACTTTACACAAAGGGGGTTTTCAAGATTAAAATTGTCTTATATATCTTAGATACAAATGAATAAGTTTTTTATTTTTTTTTTTAATACAGGGTGGGGTGATACAATCAGTGCAGTTTTGAGGGGCTATTAAAAAAAACGGCGCTACTTAGAAAAATGCAGTTTGTTTTATTTGGTTCAGTAGAAAACCCCATTTGTTTACTCAAGTTTTAAAGATCACATCAGCAAGATTATGGCCTCCAGCAGTGATGCACTGATGGAGGCCATTCCTGAAGCTTTCAGCCGCCTTCTGGCATATATATCGACGGGAATCGCTGCGATTTCCTCTCTAATTCGGGTCTTCAGTTTTTCCAAAGTGTGAGGACGATGTTTGAACACCTTTTCCTTGAGGTATCCTCACAGGAAAAAATCGCAAATGCCCAAATCCGGTGATTTAGATTTATTATTTTTATGTTTTAATTTAAATCAAATTACAATTATAAATTACTACGGGAAACAGACAGTGAAAAATACACTCCCGCGCCGGGAGTGTATTTTCCACTGTCTGTTTCCCGTAGTAAATAATAATTATAATTTGATTTAAATTAAAATTTAAACTTTCCGTAGTATGAAAACTACCAAAAACTTAAAAAATTGAATTTTTATTTTTATGTTTTCAGGTAGGTAACCTCCTAAGGTAACCTCCTTAGGAATAGCAAAGCTGACCTTCTACTAGCGATATGTCGGACGGACAAAACGGGTGGCGGATACACCCTTTAATAATTAATCATAGACCACATTTAATTAGGGAACTACTCTTTATAACTAACTCATACTAGAAAGAAGACTCCAAAGAGACATGGTTACTGTCAGAGGAGATGAGGGATTAGAATTTAGAACCACTGCTGTCAAGTCACACGCAAGCATACCTTCAACATTTATATATTTACTCCTGTTATAACTAACTCATACTAGAAAGAAGACTCCAAAGAGACATGGTTACTGTCAGAGGAGATGAGGGATTAGAATTTAGAACCACTGCTGTCAAGTCACACGCAAGCATACCTTCAACATTTATATATTTACTCCTGTTATAACTAACCTCAGTCATTTCTTCTTCCTTATCATCCATTAGTTTCCGCTGAGATTTAATTTCCCTTACAGCATCCTCTAGTTTTCTTTCAGTATCGTTTTTCATTCTTTCTAACTCAGCCATACTGTTGGCCAAGTCTACGTATTCCAGTTCATATTTCTGCTTGGTCTTTATTGCTGTGAGTTTTTCAAGCTCCACGCCATCCAACTAATAACACATAATGTATAAATTAAAAAAAAGGATTATTTTTAATAATCGAGTGCACAGATGATAACTGTTTCTGTCAATACCTTGACCTTGACATATTTTGAATAGTACTTACTGTGTGACTAATATGGGTAACACCTATTTTAAATTGTTATCTACCTGATTTTTAAGTTTCCTCAATAAAACTTTATTATTGTCTTTAGTTTTACTCTGTTCTTTACTTCTTTCGTCTTTAAGCAGGGCTTTGGTTTTGATGAGTTTATTCTTCATTTTGTCAAGAAGTGAAGTAGCGGTACTTTGAGACTGACAGACGCTGTCTTGAAGATCATCCATTTGTCTTTCCATTTTGTATTTTTCCTTCATTAGAAGTGTTTTCTCGTGTGTTTCCTGCTCAAGTTGGCAGAGTAAGGCTGTAAACAAACAAGTTTCCTTTTTAGATAATATAATTACACATAATTTTATTTATTAAGTTTAGATTGGATATAATAATCCAAGTTTCAGAGATGAAGTGTTAATGTAATATTAACTGAATGCTTCCACTTAGGAATTAGAGCATTATCCGTGATCATGGAGTAAAGCAGTAACAATAAAATTGATAGTTGGTTTAATTTGCTTGGATTTAAATTACTTTTGAATGCAAGTAAATTAAACCAACCCCTAACCAAAATCAGCCCTTAATATATATTTTTTTTTTAAGTTTAAAAGAGATATGTTTTTGGGCAGGGGAACAAAAGAAATTTCCATCACAAGAAAAAACATGAAAAATGTGACGTACTAGGAAGTTAGAATTATTCTGTAACAGGAGGTTTCTCGTTTTTCACATATTAGTAGGGGAAAGTTGTCTAAAACGGGGACGTCGGCGTCGGGTCAAACGGGGACATAGTGCTTTTGGAGTACGCATTCTAACTATGTCCCCGTTTGACCCAACGTCCCCGTTATAGGCAACTTTACCCTACTATATTTCGCCAATTGAAGCACTGAAGTATTTAAATACAGTACCAGGAAGTTAGAAGTCAACAGGAGATAACTCGATTTTAACTTTTTTAGTACAATATTTCGCCAACAGTGGCGGATTAAAGGAGGGGGCGGGGGTGGCGACCGCCCCCCCCCCCCCCTTGATTGTACTTTTTTCCAACGCCTACCAAATTTCGAAATTTCATATCAGAAATGCATAAAAGCGCTGTTTTGAGAGGTAATATTTTCAAAATTTTCCGAGGGAGGACCCCCGGCCCCGCAATATATCCTCCCCCCCCCCCCAATAATAAACTTCTGACGACGCCAGGCGTCCCGGAGTTGTCCCGTTTTTGGACTTTAAATCCCGAACTTGTCTCCCGAAAACACTTTTCGGGTCGAAAAGTACGAGTATTTGCTTTGATTCGATGGTCTTCGAATAGATATAATAACTTATCTAAATTAATTTACTTCATTTAATTATTTTTTTCTAAATATAAAATTTGGTCCGTTGTCATGGGCTTAACGGCTCCGTAGATGTATAAAACGAAAATATTAAAAATCCCCCTTTAGCTTCCGAGCTTACCGAAGGTAACAAACTGTGATACATTTTTCGTTCTCAAGAACGAAATTTTTTTTAGGTATTTTAGACAAAGGGAATGATTAGGTGCACAACTTTTATTGTGTTACAATAACTATACTTTTAAGTTTGTATTATATTTTTTTTTTAAATGTACTTGTGTTCATGTTCATACTTGTTTTCCAACAAACTACACCTTATAATCGAGCCAAATATTACCCTTTTGTGACTAAGTATTAAAATCAAATTTTACCTCAGAAATGCATTTAAGCGCTGTACCCCCCGCTACATGCACCCTACAATAATTAACTGCTAACGACACCTATGACTTACGGTTAAGATATTGTACTAGATGACACCCTTAATCCGCCACTGTTCGCCAATAGTAGCGCACTATGGCAACCGTCTACAGAGGGGGAGGTGTAAAGAAAGGTTGGCTATACTGTTGACTACACTGGATTCAATGCCAAAAAACATATCCATGGTCCATTGTTTTTCCATGATGTGGAGAAATTTTCAACACTGTCTTACCTCTGATTTGATTTATATGAATGGTTATATACATGAAAGGTTATATAAATGGCAGGTTACAAACTTTTTTTTTTATAATAATCACTGGCGATGCTCATATTCCTTGAGGGAATTCTCTAATGTAATAATAATTAAATACCTGAAACTAAGCATTATCAAAGAATAGATAATGCTTGTTTTAAATATTTGGGAATAAATGGCATCAGAAGTAGTAGGATTATAATTAGATAGAACCGATTTTTGACAACGTGGAAAAATCAAAAAACTGGGTTGGAGAGCCAATGAAAGCTCGAAATTTTGACATCGAGATCGTAGAGGCAACTAGGCAAAGAAAAATATCTCTGGATAGCCTCAGAATAACCGCTAAGTGGCTTTGATTTTGTCCTCACATAGGTTGCCTAACCTGAGCTGTCAGTATTAACTCAAATTCTGCTTTATTTTTGGAAAATAGTTGTTTTTTATTCTAGATTCACCGAATATTAAAATAATAATCGCGTGTCACTACCATTCGGTGTCTTATATTTAACAAGTTTATATTTAATTAAAAATAAATTTAATAGGTAGTTTCATTTATAACTAAATAAAATATAGATAGTCCATCACTGTCTAGCAAGATCAGGAATTATATGTTTATATAATTCGTCTATTGCCAGATTTAGTTGAACAAACTATGGAACACCCATGTTATCGTTTAGATCAGCCGTAGCCACTGCGCTTGCGCAAACGTGAGATCCTTGCCAAACGCACAGATTACGATAAAATTTTCAGGGTCTAACGAACCGATTTTACTCAGAATTTGTGGATAGTTAGGGTCTATCCCTCAAATGATTCCCCTAGAAACCGAGATTTCAACGGAATTATCCGTTTTGGGTGTTTTCAAGGTTATTTAAGTGGTTTTTAGCTGGATGTCTCTCTGTATGTGTGTGTGTGTGCCTGCCTGTCTTTGTCACGCATAACTCACACAGTTTTTAAGCAAGGGAGTTGAAACTTGATACAATAATCAGTCCTTACAGTATGTAGTTTTGCTGCCCAGAAAATCATAAATTTGTGACTTCATTAACCCATTTTGCTAAGTCAGCACACATTTCCAAAATTCGTTGAAAATCGTTATATTTTCCGATTGCGCTGAAATTTGCACCAATTATGCTTCTTAATAAGACAAATATTTTTACTGAATTTAGTTTTGATTATATGATTGATAATTATGATTGCCTTTAAACTTTGTAAATTGAACGCTAAATAATTTCTGAACTATTTCGTCGATTGAGCTGAAATTGGCACCAATTATACCTTTCTATAAGATAAATAATCCCTCCACATTTCAACTTAATATCTGCTGTAATTTTGGAATTATTTGTTAAGGAAAAGTTTCGAGACGCCCCGCGTCTGATTTTTTTGTTTAAGGTTGTATTAGGTTGTTTACTCGTAATTTTTGGTTTATGTTTTTTCTTATAATTTATTTAAATAATGCATTGCAAATTTCGGTATATATATTTTAGGTAGTTTTTTTTGTGACCTTAGATATTTCAAGAAGACTACTACTAGCTTTTATTGACTTTAACTAATGAAATATTTAGGAATATTGGTTAACAAATATATAGCGTGCTGTACAGAATACTGGACCAATAAGCCCAAAGGGTAAATACGTTACTCGGTGTTCTATTTCGTGTCTGGTCTCTATAAATACCTGGCCCGCTTCCCTCTCGCTTATATACAATCCTCTTTTTTGCAACGATATGGCCCCCTCTAAACCTTAAAAATAGGCACTAAGGTTATTTAACCGATATAAACACCGAAATCTTATCTCTATTTGCAAAACCTTTCAGACTCGCCGGAAACTCGCACCGTGAGGAAACCATAATGATAAATCTTCCACTTGAAGTCTTCTCTGCCTGAAGAAAAATTTAGTTCGCCAAACTATGAAACACCCATATCGTTTAGAGGTTGTTAACAGTGGCACTATCTCGAAAAATCTTCTAGCAAATGTCCATCGAAATTCGTTGCAGGTTCTATTTATTCCGTTTCATCTGCTGATAACTTGCCCTTGAACCTTATGTCGACTTTCTTCTTTAAAAGCACTATTCCTTGCCAAATCTTTGATCAGCGGGATCAAATACCCTCGCAGTAAAAGACGGAATAGTCTTCTTGTCTCCAGAGGGTCCTGCAGGTATCTGGCTCTAGAGAAAGGATCTCACCCTTGCAACACCTCTTTTCCTTTCTCACTGCTTATAAACACCCTTATTTCTCTTCCCATTCCCTTGAGTCTTACCCTTAATCTTATTTCCCCAAAGATAGTTTCGATGCTACTTGTAATAATCTGTACCTTAATTGTGCAATAAGTATGCATTGTGTATTAATTGTGCAACGTTTATAGTGCAATTAGGTACTTTGTTTCATGCACTATGAACCTAATTAGATAAATTGTTTGAAAACCTTTATAAAGTTTGTTAGATTCTGCTGAAATTCGGTACACACGTTTACTTTCATTATAATATATATTCGAAAGTTAAGCTTGACCATAAATGTCTTGTTAGTCGATGTAAAACATCACTTATAAGCACTGCTGATTGAAATACTATGATACTGATAACAATTCAATTTGATAAAGAATATTCTGCTTATTTCTATAACGTAGGTTTCCGCGACCAGAGACTCTTAAATTAGATCTTGGAGAGAAGAAGGCGTCAGAGATTTGGTGAATCCCTTGAGTTATACTCATTTTGATTTACAAGTCACTTATACCTATGTTGTATCCTTTGATTTAAAGAATATTGCGTGAGTTATCTAAACAAATAGAAACACATTGAAGTCACTCATCGCTTCCATCTAAATTATACATTTTTGACTAGTTTAAAATCTGTTCTTTTATACATTATGAAATAGGATGTTGCATAAAGTTTGTCATAGGATAATTTTTAAATTTTATAATAATAAAAAGAAATATTTTCAAATATACGTGTGTGTATATATTCGTTATGAGTAAACTCCATTTAATTAATGCCAACTACGCCAACGCGATGCCAACTATAATTTATTTTTAAAAGTTTAAACTTTTCTTCATTTTTACATTTTAGTTCATAGTGTACACTTGTTTTTCTCATTTGTGTTTTTAGCACTTTTCTTCGGATACTTGTAATTTTTTTTTTCACTTCGTTGAGTGTCCTTCTCGTAGCCGTAAGGAGCTCATTAAAAATGTATAAATAAAATAAATAAATTGAACGAAGGATAAACTAGAGAGTATGTTACTTTTAATTTTAGCGTATTTTCTTTCTTTTTTAATTTTTATGATGTCTTAAGCAGGAAAAAAGAAAATAAACTAATGTTTTTGGTTTGAGCGTGAATAGATAGTAGAAAGGGTTCTGGCTAAGAATGTTTTTTTGTCGGGTTGTTATCTGGTCGATTAAAAAGGGCCCCCTTCACATTCTGGATTAATTTTAACTTTTTCTCTACTCTATACCTAAATGAGAAGAAAAAAATTCATTTTTTGCTTTACTGCAAATAACTTTCAGCCTTTTAACGAGGCTACATCAAACATACATGAACCTAAAAGAAAACAAAAATAAGAATTTGAATTAAATTTTTCTTTATATTCTTAAAAATTCTTTTTTTTTTAAAGTATTATTAAAAAATAAATAATTAAAAAAATGTATAGTTAAAAAAAAAAATAATTCTATATTATTATGATTTATGATTACCAAACAGTTTTTCGTGATCATGTGGATATTCTTTACACCACATCAAATCATTTTTTAAATTGACCTGCCCCGACTTTATTTACGCCGTATGCGATTATTACAAGATGTTAGGGTAGCAACTATACACATATTTATAATATGGTCATTAGTGTAAGTCCTTCCTCTCTTGAAATTGAACACTTATTTTGGTGCTTTGGATGCTCTAGGTAGATTGGCTGCCAACGTCATGGATAGATTAATCCCTTATTGTACTTCAGATATAAATTTAGAAACTAACTAACTCGTTAAAAGACAACTATCTCGTTTTAAAAAGCTTTTATAAAGATTCTGTTCAAATATAAACTGGAATATTATGATAGATTCAGAACCAAATGTGAGATTAGATATTTTAAATCAACAGATATAATTGACCGAGCGGAACGAGCTAGGTCTCTGTTTCAACTCGATCCGCGATCGTTTGGCATTTTATCTGACTGTAAATTTGTTTGTTACGTACCCACGACCAACCACATTGTTCGATTTTGCTTCAAATTTGGCATGGATGTTCCTTGAAGTCATTAAAATCTGTGTGTGTGTAATGGTGTATTTTTTTTAGGGTCCGTAGGCAAAACCAAGGACCCTTATATTTTCCTGCGTGTGTCTGTCCGTCCGTCCTCTCGCGTGCTCTCACGGCTACACCTTTCGTCCGATCACTTTGAAATTTGGCATGTATGTGTCTTTTACCTGCCCACATATTTTAAAAATATAGCGACTTAAAAAAAATATTTTTCAAAAAAATTAGGGTAGAATAACTTAAGGGTTAACATTTTTTTATTTTTTTTCGACACCGTGAGGGGTATCATATGAAAGGGTACGTCGAGCTGATTACAAAAATATATAATTCTTTGGTTATAACTTTGATAGGGTGAGCGTAGGCGAGTTTTAAGCGGGTTTGAAACGTGTCCCCCCCCCCTCTATCTCGCTTATGTGAAGTGCAAAAAATCTGAAATAATTCCTGAAGATTCTTCGACCAAAAGTAAAGATACCACTTTTTAGAAATTTCGAAAAAAATATATATATTTTTTTTTTTTATTTATTTTAGCTTTTTAGCATTTAAAAAAAAACACTGTTTATACACTTTACAGTTAAACACTATATAGTGCGGCCTACGGACCCTCGCTGTGTGCTGACTAGCACACACTTGACCTGTTTATTAACGTGAGGTTTACTGTTCACAGAACTACTAATTATAGCTTCATGAAGATGTCAATAATGAGCTATTATGCATGACGAACAAGAAAGTCTTGGCTTTATCTTCTCAACATAATATTAACTAAATGAATGATATATTATTTGTTAGATAGTATAATTGGTCTTGTATATCATGTAAAATGTCTTAAAATAAACATAATTTCAGTATAAGATACTATGGGGAATGGCGAAGCCGAGTAGTTAGTACTTGCATCTCGCCGCAAACGTAGGTCAAAACATCGATATATCTAGTTCTAACCCTAGAGACGTGACATGTGTTTCACTAATAAATCAAAACAAGTAGATGAGTAAAGTGGCTGATCAGTGGCGTAACTATGGGCCCGCATTGCGGGGGGGCCCCCAGTGCCAGGGGGCCCCCAAATCCAGAAATATCTAGTATTGTACCAACCTCGAGGGGCCCCCAATCCTGAACGTAGGAGGTTTTTTTTTTTTTTTTTTTTTTTTTTTTGCTCATCGATTTTCTTTGGCGAGGGGCCCCCAAAAATTTCTTGCGGGGGGGCCCCCAATGGTCTAGCTACGCCACTGTGGCTGATCCCATGTCCTGTAATAACCTAATGACAGAATCCAATGCCCTGTGCCCTGTACTGTTGGAACGCCGAGATGTGTGTGGAAAAATGTATCTTGGGTCGATGTATCAAAGTACTCGTAATTATCGACTTGACTTCGAGATATATCGATGTTCCTCTTGGTAAAGTCTTCTCTAGCAGTCCCGGCCTTTACTACCTTGCAATATATTATACTAAAGCTCTATAGGCATAGTGACCATTCAACCTAATTCTCTTTCATTCTTTTTTATGGTGATATTCTCCCAAATTAACATTATTTTTAAAATTAGTTGATACATTATTAGATAATAATGTCATATTATTTTAACCCGTGTTTGCTATCAAAGTAATATTTTTAAACGCATAATATCTTACTAATTTTAGGCAGCACAGTAATCCGAACCCTATTATTATATATATACCCTATACCGTATTTTCTGTATTTGTATACTAAATATTGATAGGGCATGTGCTACTTAACGGGTCGGTAACTTAGGATTATAAAAAGCGCTATAGGATGAAGGAATGGGATTATTTACCTTGTAACCCTTTGTGTATTACCATGTAACCTTTCATGGAAAATTGTAAAAACTTTACATTTTCTAGGAAAATAATCTCATAAAACATGCCACTTTCCTTTCAACAAACTGGCCCGCTCAAAATGAAAAAAAATGAAATCACTCATTGTTTTTCACTAAAAACTCGATAAAAACAATTACTTTAATTAAACAAACAGCAAATTACTTTTGTTAAATGTCAACTAACTCGCTAATCGTGCGTTAAGGTGAAAAAGTCCTTAAGGAATTATAAAAACGCGCATGCGCAATGAATACAATTGAATCACTTTCTACGCATCTGTAAGCAGAGATTTAATGTATATATTTCGTATCAATCGTAGATAAAATATTAACTTTGAACATATACACCCTGATAATTATTTGCAAATCATAATTCAGCAATTTAAAAAAAAAAAAAATATCAGCAACTAATAGTAAAAATTTATTATTTTTTACAACTTGATTATTAAGAATTGGCTAAAACACATTTTTATTATTGATGACAATAATAATAATTCTAATGTATAAAAGGACTGTGATTATTTATTTCAGTTACTGAAGTAAATTTACTGTAGATTTCTATTAGCTCTATCTGAGTCCTTTATGAAAAAAAATGAAAAAAAGGGGGCCTGGGTGTCTCGGAGGTTAGAGTGTTTGCTGAGCGATAACGCAAGTTAAGCAGCATCGAGCCGGGTTAGAAGGTGATGCAGCTCTGGGTTCAATTCCCGGACCAGGCCCCCCCGCTCAATGTCCACCCAGCATTGTTTAAATAAATGGGAAGATCCTCGAAAGAGTGGCGCCACCAGGTTTCGGCCTGGAAACCATGATGATGACAATCCTGGTTGAAAAACAACGAGGAGTCATAGTTCACGACCATATCTTCACACGAGTGTGAAGATTTCGGTCCCTAACCAGTGGCGATCCTGGGTTAAAAGTTCTGGGGGGGCTAAAGCCCCCCCATGTTTTGCGGGTGTAGTATACATTTTAATATACCAGGAAGAACTCATTTGTATGTTATATGTTGTTGCAGTCCTTCCCAGAGGAAATTCTATGCAATTTTTTAGTGAGGCTAAACAATTAAATTCATTCAAGAATGTTATAATTGCCATTAAACTGGGACTGGGAAGTTCTATTGTAAGTATAGCTGGAGGCTTATTTAAACAGTCTCCTATGACTTACCATATCATCACAAAAGAAAGTATTGGTCTTTAAATAATGATAATTTTAACATGAGTATAACATATACCTTGTAAATTTGTCATAGAGGAACAAAAGGGTTGGTTTAAAAACTGTATAGGTTTTAAATATGTATAAATTGTCAGAAACAATATAATATTTATAGATAACAAAAATGTTAAAACTAACATGGACGTCGACAGCAGTGCATTATTGGAAGGAAAATTTATAAAATATGACCTCTAAAAACAGCGTTTTTATGCTTCTTTGAGGTGAAATTTGATTTTATTTCTTTTTCATAAAATAAATTAAACTACTTTTTTAAATTAAACTATTTTTAAAAGAATTTTAAGTTTTAAATTAAATCGAATTATAATTATTATTAAAAATGGGAAATAGACAGAGAAAAATAGACCCCAGTACCGGGACTCGAACCACGGGCCTCTATATTTCCGTTACAGTGCTCTGACCAACGAAGAAATTTTAGTACAAACTTAAAAATAGTAATTGTAAAATAATAAAAGGTGTGCACCTAATCATGGTAGTTTAAAAAATCAGGTAATAGCGCAATTATGCAATATTACTTCACATCTATAATAAACTGTGTCATTTATTCAATAGTTGTGAAAAACATGTTTTCTTAGGGTGGCCATAATATAAAGTTTAGTCCAAAATGGGACATTGAATTTTGGGAAGGTGGTCGAGCTATTGTAGCCCCCCGACGAAGTGGGGGCCCTAGCAAAAATTTGGATAAAGTTTAAATTTGATAAAGAAAAACTTTAGATTAAGTTTTCGGACATCATTGGTAAAACTGCAACTGCACTATTTGGCCCACCAATGATTTCGGGCAGAGAAATTTGACTTTACTGCCTAGGCGGTAAAATGAGGAAAAATGTTGATGCCTAGGCAGCAAAATTTTTATTGTTATAATGTTGGCAATAACAGTTTATACTATTATCTCTATCTTATAACATTGTATATTATAGTTGAAATAAGTAAAATTTAATATATAAACGTTTTAATATTCAAATAATTTGTTTAAATTTGTTAATTCTGTTAAATAAGTTCAATGAATAGTAGATCTTTAATTAAAAAAAAAAGCGGAGTCACTGGCCACACTGCAGCTTTATGTAAACATCCAACTTCCATACTATTGTTGAAGTCATTCTAGATTAGACTAGCTACTTTCCTTGATTTATCCTAGTTACTTCTTTTCTTTTAAGCAGAAGGATATATTTTTAATACTTTTAGTAATTTTTAGTAAAAATATAAATAAGTATTTTATATTGCGTGAATTATTCATTCAGTAGTTATGTATGTTATGAACGTGTGTTTTGTATGTTGTTGTTATAGCTTCAGTTTGTTATTCACAATTGTTATTATTCCCAAGCTTCATACTTGATTTCTTTATCAACATTAATTTTATTAATACTTATGTTATCTTATATCTTATTAATATGACACATAGTAATTAACTATGTTAAATTAATAAAGATAGTATTTTAGCAGTTTCATTTTTCTGCCATCTGTAGATAAAATATTGTATGCAACAGAAACAAGGCAGCAAAGGAAAAATTTCTGCCTCGTTTATTCATAGCCTGTCCTCGCCATCGACTCGGAGGCTAAAAATAATAATAATAAAAAAAATATTTCTTAAAAAAAAATATTTCTTAAAAAAAATTTAAAGATGGGCTAATTTTGTTTCAGGGGGGCCAATTTTCTTCTAGGGTGGGCTAATTTTCTCCCAGGGGGGGGGGCTATAGCCCCCCTGCCCCCCCCCCCTAGGATCGCCACTGTCCCTAACCCGGGTTTGTCAGGTGTAAAAGCCCCCCGGAATATAAAAAAAAAAGAAAAAAAAAAAAGTATAAAATCTTAGATGTTTTAAATGGTAGGGTAGTAGGGTAGTGTGCGGCGGGCACCAGACCGGGGTCGGGGTTGGTACGTTAGTACAACAATCGATAGTTGTATCGTACCTTAGTGTATGAATCGAGTTTTCTCAGGGACCATCTCTGGGCGATCCTACTATAATAATGGCCAGAACTACTAGGTCCTAGAGGGGACTCTGCCTAGAGAAACATCGATATATCTCAAAGTAAGGTCGATGGGTAGTTTGAAACTTGGACCTAAGATCCATTTTTTCACGCATATTTTCTCGGAGTTGCAACTGTACCAACCTTATGATAGAATCCCTTAGAAACAGCAAAACAAATTAATCATTCTTACAACCATACTTTTAATTTTCTTTTCCATGGTGAATCTGACTTCCTCCACCTCTTCCTCTTTCTGACAGATCTCTTGTTTGTGTACTTTCTTCATTCGTTCTATATTTTGTTCCATTTTGTACCTTGCCTCTTCTAATAATTCCACCTGTCTTAAACTGCTCTCGAGTTCTCCTTCCTGCAAATATTAAAATAGAAGAAACATTTAATACTTTTTAATATCACGACGACTGCTGAATTGCGAGAGAAAAACCGATACAATTCGTTCTAAACTTTTTTATATACGAGTACACTCGTACATAATCATTTGGTCTAGCGTTTTCCATTTACTATTGTTTCGAGTTTTCGTCGTTACATTCAATGATTATTGAACATTTTATAAAAATAACTCCTCTCCAGCGGGGAATCGAACCCAACCTCTTTCCTTTTGAGTTTATAACTCTAGAAACTAACATAATAGTAACTAGATTTTTAGCGTGAAAACGACATAAATGATTTGATTCGTATTTAAATGGACTACATTTGAGCATTTTTAAAAAAAAAAAAAATCAAAATCGTCGGAAACATTTTCGATAAATAATTGTTAATTTTTTTTTCGGAGTTAGAAGGTAGCACCCCCAAATTTGAAATTAATTTCTTGATTTCACCTCGGGGTATGAATCTCTGAGCCTAATGTATGCCAAATTTAATCTAAATCAGCCAAATAGTTTTGGCTCCACGAGTCAACTCAGACGACACACAACCATTCATTTTTTAAAAATCACTTTCTTAGACTCAGGGGACCTTAAAATCTGTAAATCCATAAAAATCTTAAAATAGCATTTTCGCGCCTTTCCCTCTTTATATATGGGTCATTTTCAAATAAAATGTACCTTTTCTGTCCCAGATTTTACAATTTTATTGTAACTAAAAAAAATTCATATTAATGAAAAATAAAAAAACCTTTAGGTTTATTGATCAGACGTCTGTCTATTATTGTGTTAATCAGGGTCATTTTATGGCTTATAAGGTAAAAATTTCTTGCTTCAAAAAATTTTAATGTTAAAAATTGTAATGAGTGTTACGTCCCACAGTAGTTTTGAAGTTTTTGTGTAATGAAGTGATACAATTTATAATAGTTTAAATGAAGCAGGCCGGGGCGAATAGTCCTGTTCCCTCACTACAGGGATCTTTACTACATTCATCCTCTTTAACAATTAACTCTTTAGCGATTAACTATTTTCTTAATATTCAATATTTATTGTATTAAGCTCGCTTCAATGTAAGAGCCACGCGATGCCTAGTTTAGAATGTTTCTACGATAGAACTAATTTAAATAGTGCAATATTAGTGAAACTTTTACTTTAGTAGGTGCTTTATGCACCCCTGAGCTTCTTCTTACTAACACCTCCACAGACCTTCACCCCCCCACCTACACTATCTTTTGCACTTATTAACAACTGTTTCTTTTACTCATTCAATATAAAATTTATCATTGAAAGTAGTCGATAGACTGAAACGACTTTCTAATTGTTATTTTTATGTATATTACGATTAGACAATTATAGATTACTTGAAATTATCGTGTACAAATATCATAATAACTTTACCATTTCTAAGATTTTTTTCTTTAGTTTATTGTTGGTTTTCTTACAATTTTCCAATTCTAAATCGGACACGTTGCTCTTACTATTCTCTAGTTCTTCGGTGAGGGCTTTGATTTGTGAAGATTTCGTTTGTAGTTCCATCATCATGTCCTGTAACAAAGAAACATTTTTACTCGTAGTATTAATAAGTACAAAATAATCGATTCCAGGTAACTAACTATAGAATGATTTCGTTTATAATTCAAACCTTTATATTTGGTTATAAGTTACGAGTCTTTAAGCCCGGGGCAAAACTGGCAACGGCCTTAATTATGTTCAATTTTTATATTTAGGAAAAAAGTAAAATTAAGTAAATTAGGTGAGTCGTCGCCGTCGGCACACTACTCGATTATATAAATGATTACTTCCCCTAGAATATTTGTCACGCTAATCAATAACATATCACAAAATGTTTTAACTAATATAATTAGTTCTTCTAACTCTGAGAATATGATATTATATCTTATTCCATTTGACTCAATATAGACCTATATATTTTACAAAATGTAGGATATAGCTATTACAGAGCTTCGAGGGGTTTTAGGAAATTAGGTCACTAGAACGGATCGTTGTTTTAACCATTAGACAGTGTATACTTGTCGTTAGGGTTGGATAGATAAAGAACTTCAAATGTATCTACAAATTTTAATATATATCATTAGCGATTTGCTTTGGGCTAAAGATTAGATATGACTAATCGATCAATCTGTCAAAATTATTTTTTTTCACTGTTAGATTTTCAACATTTTTCAGAAAATTGCAAATTAGGGATATTTAGGATCTTTTCCTGTGACTAAAGTAGTCATGTTTAGGATTTAGAATCAATAATTACAGTAACGTGGTTGGTTCGTAAAGGGAAGAGAGGGCGAGAGCAAGGGTAGAGAAGGGCTCCGGCATTCCCTTCCCCTAGCTTCCTGGAAAGAGCTATAATTTTAACGTTTTAACGTATTTATAGGCTTCTAAGGCTATCTTACCCTCGCCTAGGTAGAGATCAGATTGTGACTATATATATGTGTTAAGGCACACCCTTTTGAGAATCACTGTTTTAAGGTGGATTCATAGCTTGCGTTTTTACGCGCCTCAGAATAATCTATAGGCGAGAAAGTTGGTTCCAAACCTACTTTCTCGCGTTGAAGATAACCTGAAAGAATCCTTCCCGGGCTTTTAATTTTTCGAGTCATCCATTTACATAGTAAATATTAAATACACACTTGTTTCTCATTTTAAAACCATCCCTTTAGAAAGATATTATTCATATTTCACCATTTTGGTAGTATTCATACTACAGAAAGATTAAATTTTAATTTAAATCAAATTATAATTATTATTAACTACGGGAAACAGACAGAGAAAAATACACTCCAGCGCCGGGATTTGAACCACGGACCTCTATATTTCCAGTATAGCGCTCTACCGTAGTTAATAATAATTATAATTTGATTTAAATTAAAATTTAATCTTTCTGTAGTATGAATACTACCAAAATGGTAAAATATGAATTTCTAATTGATTGTACTAAGTACAGGTACTAATTGGGTACTTTATAATTATAAGCGTTATTTCTCGGTCTAGTTCTATGTCATTAATGTTGACTTCTAAGACTTATGTGGAAAATTGAAAGCTTAAATTCGGGACAAGGTATCATTAACGTCAGAGAAACTCATTCTCCTGCGTAGCTTAGTTGGTAGAGCGCTATACTGGAAATATAGAGGCCCGTGGTTCAAATCCCGGCGCTGGAGTGTATTTTTCTCTGTCTCTTTCCCGTAGTTAATAACAATTATAATGAAAAGAAAGATATTATTGTACTTCAATAATATATTCGGTTTTGTTTATAACCTGAACGGAACCTGAAGGAAGGGTGGGGGAATACACTCAGTAACGTCTGCATAGCTTCACGAATGTAATTTTATCTATATTGCCCCAAACGTACGTAAAAAAAACTCATGTTATGAGCCCGTTAACCCGTTTTTAGTTGTAAAAAACATTTGGACTGGTATAAAAATGAAAAATGTTCTTACATTATACTTATTTTTAAAATAATATTAAGATAAACTCTAAAAATCGTAGAACTAGACCAAAGAATTCAAAATCTCAAATTCAAATTGATAACTTCTGTAAAGCCAATATAATAGTATATTTATTGTTAAATTTTTAAATTATGAACGAGCGCAGAGATTACCTAGTACTCTGAGTTTATGTCACTATGAATATGTTTTATAATATTTAACGGTGTAGTCAAATTTGAAAGCATCGCCTTAACACCCAATATACCTAGTTGGAATATCAAATCACCCGTAAAGTCAGACATGTAACACACCGAAGGTTACATCAAGTTCAGGAGAAAGCCAAGCAATCCATCCCTTTAATGAGTTAAATGTTCAGGACGTAAAAACATGAAAACAAACTTTATGTTGCACATAATCTCTGTTAACACAACTAACATTATAATTTAATTAATTTGGCCAAATAAATAAATAAATAAATAAAACTTTATTGAACAAACATATAAATATAAATAAATTACATAAATAAATATAAATAATTTTCGGGTGACTAATACTCCCAGTTTCGAGCTTCTAATAAGCTCTTTCCATGGGGAAATAATAGTAATTTAGAGCATTTGTATATGTTTATATGACAACTGGTAAGAGTTAGGGAAAACAGTTCCAACAAAAACCCTAGGCACAAGGTTTCAAACAGTGATTAAAACTTATGACTAGATAACAATATACAGGAAAACAATATAAATAAATAGGATACGTTCAATAACAACTATGGACAATAATAACATTAAATATTTGGTAACTAGGTACTGATAAATAAAATGACTAGATAATTTTAACTTTGGACTAGATTATCATTTATTTTTACTGAGGAGTTTTATAACAAAATATGTTTCAGTCTTATTTATGTTTGTACTTTTCATATTTTAATTTCAAGGTGTTAAGGTCGTAATTGCCTATTTCATTTATTAAAGGATTGATGTCACTATTTCGACAACTTTCAAAAAATATGTTGGTAAGATTTATAGTAATTTGTTTTATATATGGAATCTTGAGAGTTGTGTGCATTTCTGTTATTCTAGTGTATCGATTGTAATTTCCTATGATGCGACAATATTTATTCTGAAAGACTTGAAGTGATTTAAAATTTGAATCGGACATGGAACTCCAGACTGGGCAAGCGTATAATAAAATAGGTCTAATAAACTGCTTATAAATCAGTAACTTGTTGTTTTTATTTAGTGAAGACCTAGTATTAAAGACGGGATATAAGCTGAAAAGGGTGGAATTTACTTTATTAATTTGAGATTTAGTGTGGCAAGTGAAATTTAATTTACTGTCGAGAATAAGGCCCAAATATTTTAAACTGTCCGTCCATTCGATTCGGGAGTCACCTAAACTTAAAGCATTTGGAAGCCTGGGTCGACGCTTGGTAAATATTATCGCCTCTGTTTTAGAAGGATTTAATTTGGCCAAATATTTCTAAAATAATGCTTATTATGAAGTTTGTATGATTTTTTTAAACAAACTAATCTAACCTTTATAAACTATCCTAAAAATGATAAATATTCCGATAAAAACTAATATTATATAAAATAGATTTATCAAGTTTATTTACGGGTAGGTGCCTTAGGGTCGTTAAGGGACGGAAGTTGCAAGATTAAAGCTGCAATCAATATTGTAGCATTTACCTCATATATTTGGTATTAATTAGTTTAATAAATATAATATTATCAATGAGTCATTAATACCTTCATATCGGTTTTATAAACGAGATGATCACACGACCGCGTTTAAATAATGTTTACAATATACATTCGTTTGCATCCAGATTTTCAACAAATTACTTTTTATATATCATAATAATAATAATTAAAATTACATTAAAACATTAATCAATAACATTGTAACAATAAATATGTATAATATACTTGAGATTACTATAGTAACTATGATTAACTATACTGCTTGAAGCAATAATGATTCCTTACCTAAACAAATACCAATTATTTTAAAACAATTACAGATTACTAAAATAGAAAAACAGATTGAGGTTTATTTTTTAAACAAATAAACGTATATTAGTGGATCCTCTTCAGGTAAAAAAATTTCAAAAACATTACTTAAATGGCGACGTTTCGACCAATCCGGTCATTATCAAGCCTGAAATCCATATGTGTACTTAAGCATTACATCGAATAATACATAGGTATTACATTGCACTTGTATTAATATGAGGAAAACAACTATATACAATAGAGTCTCGTTTATCCGGACCCCACTAGTCCGGACATCCGTATAATCCGGACGGGCCAAACACTATGTACAAATTGGAAGCAGGGCCTGTTAAGATTTATTAATTGTTAAGATAATTGGAGTTTCTGCATTTATTGTCTATTAAAATGTATAAAATTGTTCCTAGTATAGTTTATAGGTGTATATTCAAACAGTCAAACACGAGGAATACCCGGTATTTTGTTAAAAATTAACAGATTTAACAATAAGAACATCGATAAATCTGTTTTGGTTCCATAGAAATGTAGGGCGGAAGATATAAAGGAAGTGTATTCCAGAAAGTACAATTATATGCAACTGAGATGGGGAAGGGTTTTAAGAAACATGTAGCGGCGCGGCGGTTCAACCCAGTTCCATGAAATTTTGCCAAGCCGACAATGTCTAATGTCTTAACTTTTAGTGAAATGATTATCACTCCTCGAATTTCATATCGGAACTCAGCCAGTTTCTCAGGAAGTCCCTTCTATACCTGCCACCTGTGTAATAGATTTTATTTTATTTATTTATTTATTTAATACAAATTACAAAGATAGATAGATTGTCATTTTATTTTAATTCATTTGATATTTGACATGATTGGTACTGGTGACAGAACAGCTCTTAACTTAAATAGTGGACCTACGTTGTACAAGCATGTTTTGAAGACTAATAGAAGTGACTTTTACGATAAAAACCTCGATTTTAATAGTTTTACTCTACTAAAGCTTGTTCTACAGACAACTGATTCCGTTTAATCCGGACTTTCGGTAATCCGGACTGGGTTCGGTCCCGTTAAACCCGGATTAGCGAGACTCTACTGTAACCTAAAGTCATGAAACCATATAGGTACCATTAGAGCTATGGAGCTATATACTCAATTGGGGTGAGAAATTATAATTTTAATTTTTAGCCAGAATTTATTGTTGCGTTGTCTATGACAACGGAAGGTAATATAATAATAAAAATAAAAATAATAATCTGTTTAATATGATAAAAATCCGTCATATATTGTCATCTGTCATCTCATTCTGCAGAAAAACAATAGAACAGTTACTATTAAGAGACATGGTCCCATGCTATACTTAATACTTATTTAAATTTCAATTGGTCCTATCAAAACACCATGCATCATTTTCGAGAAGGCAAACTTTTCCAACAGTCAAAAATTATACATTGTGTTTTGATAGCACCAATTGAAATTCATCAATAATGTCTCTTAATAGTCCCTGTTCGATTGTTTTTTCTAGAATGGAGATGACAGATGACAATATATGACGGATTTTTATTATACGTAGAGCGTCGATTGTCCGAACTGGCTTTATGAAAAACAAAAAAATCAAAAGCCGCCGCTAAATTAATTCCTAGAAAGAGCGGTGTAAGCTGTATAAAGGGAGACCAGATTTCGATGAATTCAGTTTGACGGGAAAGACATTAACATTTGTTTACTATGAACTAACTTTTGTTTGTTTATGTAATTTGTGGAATCATTTGCAGCATTTTTTCACTTAATACCTTTCCATTTGTTGGTCACTTATCACTTATGTCCATTCTCTCAGTTTCAGTTTCAAATCATTCATTGAGAGGTATACAGTGAATTAGTTAGCGGTCGGATATTTTAAGTAAAACTTACAACATTTCGACAAAAAGGAAACGAGTAGTGCTTTCATTAAAGATAAAATGGAAATTATCATGCGGCTGAAGAATGGTGAAACGGGTCTGGCATTATTAGCTATCAAGTTCGGTGTTGGTAAATCAACGATTAGGTACTGGAATAAAAAATAACTGAATCACTAGGCATGCACTTTAATCTTCCCAGTGAGGAGGGCAGTTTATATTGTAAAACTATGAAAAAACCGAAATTCGAACTGTTGGAAGATGCTGCATTCATTGGTTTTTGCAAAAACAGGCCTCTGGACATATACAGGGTGGTCCAAAAGTCTCCCCCCCCCCCTCTTAACTTTTGAACGGTTTAAAATAAATTAATGAAACTTGGGGGATCTCTACCATGCAAAGGGAAGTTTGTTTTCATGCAATCTCCCACTAGGGGCAACCACCCACTTTGCCCCCAGGCCACCCAACATCAAAATTTCAAATTGGAATGTATATTTTTGAAAGCATATTTGGATTCTACGATGAAAAATAATAAACCTTTACTTGAAATTATTTTTCCTATCTCCAATATTTTGCCCCCAGGGGGGCAAAGATAGCAAAATAACCCTTCTGAAATAGTAAAAAAAAACACTTTGAGAGAAGTGTGCATTCATCCACTCGCGTACTAGGGGCATCCACCATTTTGACCCCAGGCTCTGAAATCTACCATTTTTATACCTTTGCCCCCCAATAGTGGGCAAAATATTGTAGATAGAAAAAAAAGTTTGGAGTAACATATTTTTATTTTTTGCCGTAGAATCTAAATCTGCTATCAAAAACATACACTCTTGGTTAAAATTTTGAAGTTAGGTGGCCCGGGGGCAAAATGGGTGGTTGCCCCTACTGCGCGATTGCATGAAAACAACCTTTCCTTTAAATGGTACGGATCCCCTAAGTTTCAATTATTTATCTCTAACCGTTTAGATTTTACAACGCATTATCGGAAGGGTTATTTTGCTTTCTTTGCCCCCCTATAGGGGGCAAAATATTGGAAATAGAAAAAAAAGTTTTAAGTAAAATGTTATTATTTTTCACCGTAGAATCCAAATATGCTATCAAAAATATACACTCCAATTGGAAATTTTGAAGTTGGGTGGCCTGGGGGCAAAGTGGGTGGTTGCCCCTAGTGGGCGATTACATGAAAACAAACTTCCCTATGCATGATAGAGATCCCCAAAGTTTCATTAGTTTATCTCGAACCGTTCAAAAGTTAAGAGGGGGGGGGGGGGGGGAGACTTTTGGACCACCATTATGTGAAAACCAGTGGAATTAAACATGAAGCTTGGTGGTGACTTCATTCATCGCCAGTTCTGGGTGGCTGACAAATTTAAAATTACAACATGGGATTCGGCAAATCGAGATTCTTGGTGAAAAATTAAGTAAAAAAAAATAAAGCAGACGAGTATTACAACTTCCTTTATGCAAAATTAATCTTAAGTGATAAAACATATTTTTTTCACTATCTACACATAAATAACACAAAGATCCTTTTAAGCATACAAGTAGTTGATAATTTTATAAAATAAGGGTGCGTTCGGAAACACTAACCGGTCAACCTCTCGGTCGACCGGCGGTTTGTTGTGGTTAGTGTCATGGCGGCATGAAATCATTTTTGTTTCCGAACGGGCAGCGGTCGACCGAAAAGGATATAAACAAAGAGAGGTTACAAATATAAATTCGTTTTTCTTTGGTGTGAGATAGAAGTGAAGCTGTGACGATTCCTCAAGTGAATAAACTATTGCAGCGGCACCCCTTTAGGTTAAATCTGTATATAGCAATCATCCCTTTCCTTTTTCCTTCTACTAAATTCTCAGTTTACACGACGTTCAGCAGCATCTTCCTCCTGAAACCTTGAACTTCACTGTTTACATCGATAATATCAACTCTTCTGTGTACAAATGATAAATTTATAATCTCTTAAATGTATAAAATATGCAAACAGACAGTTTAACAAATGTATATAATCTCTCATGAATGAATCAAGCAAAATTATGCCACCAAGCGATCCTCGACCGCACAGTCTCCTTCAACTCAGGCAGGGGTTCTATTTTAGGTTGTCTAATAAAATAACAACTATATCGGTATCTATAAAATGTTGAAAACTAGGATTGGTAACAAAGTAAATAATTATTAGGACAAAAGTAGGTCTATAATGACCAGTGGTACAAAGGAATATCACACTTTTCATCTTTCAGTTTTGATATATTGTTATTATTAGTCAAAAAAATTACCCACCAAATTCATTTTAATTTTAAAATAAAAAAGGTGAATAACAAAGTAAAAGAATGCCGAAAAAGGTCCATGTTTCACAAAAACTAAATATTAATAAAGAATTTTAAAAATTAGCAAAAAAAGACGACAATGTATTCAATGTTTAATAAAAACGTATTCAAATGTTTACAAAATAACAATGACATTTCGCTAAAAAGGTAACACGATGGTTACTAACCGGACTCACCGTATTTCGATTTCGGTCGAAGCGGTCGCGACCGAAGCGGTCGACCGCTAAAACAACCGGAGCTTTACGAACGCGGTCGGTTGTTTAGGTTGGTGTTTCCGGACACACCGGTTACTTCTCGGTCGACCTGGTTAGTGTTTCCGAACGCACCCTAAATGTATATTCTATTGTTTCTACAAGGCTCATTTTCAAATAAAATGTACCTTTCGGGAAATCAATTTGGCTACTTTATAGAAAATTAAATTAAGCCTCAGACATGATAATATTGATTATTCTGACACATCAGGGACTTAGGATGACATTTTCGTTCAAGAACAGTCAGTTTTCAAATTTATTTACATATATATGACCATATATACATAAAAAATCACATTTGTGTCGTAATGAGTGTTACTATCATAAAAACGGTATTTTTTTAGATTTTGTTTCTCTGTTTTTATGAAACGTTAGTAAATTGTATATATGACGTAAATATTCTCTTTCATCCCACCAGAAATATTTTTTAGACCTAAAATATTTGTAATTTTTTTAAAAAAAGTAATGAGTGTTACATTTATTATCTTTTAATGTTTCCTCAAAGCTTCAAAAATGTAAAGGATACGTTTTCAGTGCATTGTAATAAAAGTTTTTATTATAAAGAAGAAGAAATAATAATTGTTTTTTATTAAAAAAAATTGATTAATTTTTGCTTTTTTTGTTGACAATTGGTTAATTTTTGTCCAATTTGCTTTATTAAAAGCAAGTTGGACACGGCTACCCATAAGAATTTGTTGTTATTCAAGTAACACACATTAGATTTTGGTAACACTCATTACACATTAATATATTGGACCTAGAAAAAATTAAATTTTAACACAAACTTTAAACATTAAACTTTTATTTACAATTTTTGTATACATGCGGAAAATTTATTTTTTTTAAAAACATTAAACTCAATAATTTTTTTAAGTTTTAAAATATACAGTATTGTAGAACTAACGGAATAGTAACACTCATTACAGGTAACACTCATTACATTTTTAACTTTAAAAAATCTTTCCTCAGAAACTATGTTTCTTAATTAAACCAATTTAATGTGTACTGATTGTATTAATTAATAACTACTAAATCATATTAATAACATAAATAAAAATGTTGATTACAACTACAAAAAAATGATGGTAACACTCATTACAATGAATAAAAATACTCACCATTTTTTTTTAGTGAAATATTAATTGTAGAGAAGAATAAAGTGCTATCAATCCAAAAGGTCGTTGATTACTGACTTAAATGTCTTCTTAAAATAAACAAACCCTAATCCCTCCTTCTTTCTTTCATACTCACCCTCTAATTCTGCCAACTCTTATCGGTAACACTCATTACAAAACCCTTGGGACATACATTTAAATATTTTCGTTTTGTTCTAAAGTTTTATTTTTTCCTGTCCCATTTATATAAACTTGGATATTTTATTGGTTAAAAAAAAAATATAATGAAAAAAAAACTTATGAAAAAAATGAATAAAAATCACATTACATGTTATCAAAACTACTGTGGGACGTAACACTCATTACAATTTTTAACATCAACATTTTTTGAAGCAAGACATTTTCACCTTATAAGCCATAAAATGACCCTTATTAACACAATAATAAACAGACATCTGATCAATAAACCTAAAGGTTTTTTTTATTTTTCAATAATATGAATTTTTTTAGTTACAATAAAATTGTAAAATCTTGGGACAGAAAAGGTACATTTTATTTGAAAATGACCCACAAAATAATTATACTCTTATTATTGACTTAGATCCAGGGACCAAGCGCCTATGGCAAAGGAAGAGCAAAACTCTTAGCAACTCCCCTCGATCTTAGGCTTATTTTTCTTCTCTCAAACGTCCCACACACTTATATTATACATATACATATATATTAAACACTTGTGAAAGTGTTTAATTTTTTATGGCATTTTGTCAAAAAACATGATATTTTTGCGTACCTCCCCACGCCCTTATACTAACTAATATCATGTTCACAATTCACAATGATCTAAACCCTGTTTACGTGAGACTTCACGCATAACCAATTTTATATATTAAATATTACCAACTAATTCTAATGCTAATTTACTCAACTTTTTTTTTCTTTTTGGATCGTTAAAAAGAAAAAGAAGAAGAAAAGAGTTATAATTTAACTCCTAATGTACTTCCATTACAAGTTAACTTGTATAAAGTAAGATCATTAATTTAGATTAACGAATAAGTTAATAAATAAAGTTGTAATATTTGTTGCTAAGCTGTTTTACTTGTTCTGAAGGATTATTCCGATATTAGAAGTTTGTTTCTGTTTTACGAAGAAAGTTTATTTCGGAGGTTTGATAAGGGGATGTTGATGGTGATATGATGCTCTAAAGGATGCTTTTCAGTAGGTAGTTATCTGGAGCTAACGAGCTCTCAACTTACTAAGATAAGAATGTCACTTTACCTTCTTCCTAAATAGCACCGAACCCAACAATTTTTAATAAATTTTGTAAAATTGTTAGGGTAGTTTTCTTTTTCTTTATAAAAAAGCTGAGATTATTCAAGTAATCGAAAAAAAACTAATCACATAACTACTTTATATACTGAGAGATACCTACAAAAGATACGATTGATACGAAATATAAACATTATATCTCTGTTTAGATGCGTAGAAAGTGATTATTTACGTACTTGTATTCATTGCGCATGCGCGTCTCATAGTTCTGAAGAATTCCTCTTCTTTACCACGCTAGCGCGGTAAAGAAGAGGAATTCTTCAGCTTTACCCACGATTAGCGAGTTTGTTTACATTTAACAAAACTAATTTGCTATTATTTTATTAAAGTAACTGTTTATATCGAGTTTTTAGTGAAAAACAATGAGTGAATCAAGTGACTTGGACGAAAATGTGGAGAATAATACTTCTCCAGAAATAAAATTAATTCGGCAAAAAATACAACTCAAGAATTAATGCCATCTTTATCAAGAGAGAGATACGAACTTACATACAGCAAGTTTATTTTTTCTATATTTATTATTTAAATCTAACAATCGTAGATAAAGTACGGTACGCAACTCGAGCGAAAACGGCATTTTGCATTGCTCGTGTGGTTTTACTACCCTCGCTGTCGCTCGGGTGCAAACTCCACACTCGCATGCAAAATGCTACTTTCCGCACTCGACGCGTAATGTACTGTTATATACGATTGATACGAAAGATAAACATTATAACCCTGTTTATATGCGTAGAAAGTGATTCTTTTCGGAGTTGTATTCATTGCGCATGCGCGTTCATAATTCTTCTTAAAGAGGAATTCTTCACCATAAATCACGATTAGCGGGTCTAATTTTACTTAATATATTAAACTTAGTATGTTACAGTTTGTGCCAAATGTTTGTTAGTGCGTTGACAGGGTAGGAAAGTCAAAAAATCGGGTGGGGATCCAATGAAAGCTCAGGATTGTAAAATCCTAAGCTCTCATTGGCTCATAAAGAGAAAAAATCTTTCTATATTTGGTTGCTGTGCTCCATAATTTTCATTTTTAACATCCCTAAAAACACAATTATAAGGAACAACAATTTTTTTGACGTAAGAATTTGTTGGGCTTTAGACTTGTTCTGCATGGTTTGAAGATATATTTATATTATACATATATATTATTATTTAAAGGCCCATTTTTTTTTGACGAAACTAATCGGGCGATAAATTGGGTCGATAACCTCCCAAAACACAATTTTTTTCTGAACTTTTAGCGCATTTTCCGAGAAAACTGTACTTACAGGAGAAACTTGGACTTCAGAAAATTACATTTTCATTCTTGTTCTTGTTTTCAGAACTTTGTAGTAGTTAAATGATTTTTGTTGAGCAAAAATAAAATATAGATTAGATACAACTACGTCTAAACAATTGTATAATTAACTTGAGCAACTTGATAGCATTCCGATAGATGACACCTTTGGAAACATCATACAAGTTGCTGCTTCATATCCTGGATAATTGGTATAATGTTACTTAATATATTAAACTTAGTATTTACAGTTTGCACCAAATGTTTGTTACTGCGTTGACAGCGTAGGAAAGTCAAAAAAAGGGGTGGGGATCTAATCAGTGCCGTAACTATGGGCCCTTACGTGCCCGCATTGTGGGAGGGCCCTCACCGGCAGGGGGCCCCCAAATCAAAGACGAAGGGGGCCCCAGTTCTAAACGCAAGAGGTTTTTTTTTTGCTCATCGCTCATCAATTTTGTTTGGTGAGGGGCCCCCTAAAAAAATCTTGCGGGGGGCCCCCAATGCCCTAGCTACGCCACTGGATCTAATGAGAGCTCAGGATTGTAAAATCCTGAGCTAATTTTGTCACAAACTGTACAGTGTAATTTTAAAACCAGCTTGGACCTACGGTCTAAGAGAGTAGGATAGCACCAAGCCATCCAACATTCGAGCAATCCAAACTCCAATCCAAGATCCTCGTATTTAGTATATAGAAAATGTTTTGCTGATGCATACTGCAGTACAATATCTCACTGTAAGTCATGGGCGTCGTCTGCTGTTAATTATTAGGGGGGGGGGTTATGGTGGGGGGTCCGGGCCCTCCCCCGGAAAATTTTGAAAATATGATCTCTCAAAACAGCGCTTTAATGCATTTCTGAGGTGAAATTGAATATGTGGTGAATGTAAAAAATATGTATTAAAAAAAATAAATACGGCGGTATTTTTTTTTTTTTTTTTTACTCTATTGGGCTGGGGGGGGGGGGGGGGGGGGGCACGTGCCCCCTGTGCCCCCCCTGGATACGCCACTGCTCACAATTGCCGCCTTTTTCATCTCCAACCTTCCTCTCTACATCTCAATATTCCTTTCATCCAAAACGCCGTGTATCTCGATATCACACATTCCACGAATCACAATCAAATACTCTAGTAGAAAGAAAAAAAAGAAAATCATGTAGATATATATTTGTTAGTTTTAAACAAAAACAAATTATTTAAATTGAATTGCCCTCAAGTTATATAAAATCAAGGTATTTCAAAAATAGTATAAAGAGAGAAAAAAATGAGGCAAGGTAAAGTTGATTCTTAGAATGAAGAAGATGTGTTTTTATTGTTATGTAGTTGTGTTTCAACTATTGGAATCTTATTTCCGGTCCTTTTTAAAAAACGGACGTTTTTATTGTCACGCAGCTTCTTAGTACAAAATTCTTCGAATTCTACTTTAGTCTGTTTTGTTTTGGTTAAATTAAAGATGAAGGGTAAACAAATAGGGTGGCAGGTTTTACATCTTAAAACTATTTCAATAGTCAGTGTTACGTGATCTTTCAACGGTGGTGCTTCTCTTTTTAGACAAATTTATTTCATTTTAATTTCATTTTTTTTTTTAATTCGCTTTACAATTAGTTGTTGTTGAAGTTATTCGTTACCGTCACCATATAACTTCATTCATTGTTGAAGAACAATTATTTTAGAAGAAAAGAAATTTTTAAATTATCATATATATACTAAATACAATGATTTTTATTTCAGAGCTTCAAAGAAGTAAGTGATAATAATTATTATGATAGTAAGAAGGACTTGGTTTCAATTATGCAGGGTTGTTCAATTATGTGGGTTTGAAATAAATGAATGAAACTTAGGTTGGGGAATCTGTACCATGTAAAGCCGCGTCCACTCCGGACGCGTATTCGCAAACAGGGTTCGCAAACGTTTGCGAACGTTTGCAATCGTTTGCAAACAACCACAAACACGACGTCCACACCGTACGCGCATTCTTGACAAACAGGTGTTTGCAAACGTTTGTCCTTGTTCCCAGTTATTTTTCATTATTTTCTTGTACACTACATCATCAAGTACTAAATAAAACTATATTGCACTTGCATTAACTTTGTAATATGGTTCTATCAAAACGCGGTAAAAGCGCCGGCTTATTTCTTATCATTGGTGAGTTAGTAAAAAATGGCAATAGTAAAAGAAGACGAAGAGTCTGGATGTCAAAAAAAATTCTCCTCGATCATCTCTGATTTTAGATTATTATTTCTACAAAAATAAATCGCCAAAACATATAAAAATTTGATATAAATAGAAATCTGTTCTTTTGATGGAAAAAAGATAAATATCAATCTTATTGTCGTCTTATGAGGACCCATAGGAGGACCTTAAATAATAAGCTTGGAAGCAATATAATTATTTAAAAAAATAGTATGACGCATTTTTAGACTTTTATGTCATATATATATATATTTATCTATTTATCCAGTTATTTTTAATCTTGGATTTACATAATCTCATCTCTAGTTTCAATCACTATTTATTAATTAGTATATATTATTAATTATAATATAGTTATTTGATGCTATAGTCATAAATAATACGAATGAAAAAAATATACATTTCCCGGGTTAATTTTATACAAATAGAAATCTGTTCTTTTGGTGAAAAAAGGATAAATATTCCCCCATAGGAGGCATAAAGCCCATAGAAGGCTCGTGCCCGTAGGCTTGTGCCTTTAGTAATAAGTTTGGAAGCAATATAAAATTATTTAAACAAATAGTATGACGCATTTTCGAACTTATATGTCACCTTATCTATATATTTATGTATTTAATTCCGGTATTTTTAATCTTGGATTTACATAAACTCATCTCTAGTTTCAATTACTATTTATTAATTACTATATATTATTAGTTATTATATAGTTATTTGATGCTAGTCACAAATTATACGAAAGAAAAAAAATATCTTTCTTGGCTTTCCATGTCCAAACATAGGCTGTTTGCGAATGCTCAAGGAGTTTGCTCAAAAAGCGTCCACACCAAAATAAACAAAATAAAGACGAGAAAAATTAGTCCAGAAAACAAGTTTTGAAAAAAAGGATTAAGACTAAAAAAACAGTTTTTATAAATTTCACACTAAATATTTTTAAAATGGTGGCCGATATAAAAAAAGTTTTAGAAAGTTCTTGATGAGTAGAGAAATAAAATATACAGAGTATGGCATTCTTTATAAAAATGACGTGACCTCACATGGTACGCTTAATTTATTGATTTCTTTTCTATATGTTTCGTTACTTCATCAAAAAGAATTTAAAATAAATAAAGTTCTTCATCAGAGCTATCCATTTTATAAATATGAACGTTAAACAGAAACAGTCCGAACCCACTCAATGCCCGTTAACAACAACAACTGAAACTAAAATCCTCCTATAAAATGCTATGCGATGCGGCCCGCTCCGCCTCTATTCTGCGCCCTGGCATTTTTGCAGTGCAATGCGATGCGGCCCGCTCCGCCTCTATTCTGCGCCCTGGCATTTTTTCAGTGCAATGCGATGCGGCCCGCTCCGCCTCTATTCTGCGCCCTGGCATTTTTGCAGTGCAATGCGATGCGGCCCGATCCGCCTTTATTCTGCGCCCTGGCAATTTTTGCAGTGCAATGCGTAGTGGCTCCACCTCTAGTGTACTGTACGCGGACCAATACCAATATAGTCGGTTCTGTGCCGCTCCCCGATATACAGACATAGAGAATATACAGGAGACATACAGGCTAGGTTTTCGTAATGCATGTAATGAAACAATTGCAATTCTGATCGATTTACAGACAAAACTATCCTATAAAATGTTGTATCTTGTCTAAAATTATAATAGATTTTTTCTTTGTATTAAGTGTGACACGTGCCAAATAATTCCCTTGTACTTTCCTTCTTTTGAAACTATATGAATATTTTAACACAGTGACAGTTTTAAAATATTTAAGTATGGTGAATCCAAAACCTCTTATGGAAATATAAAATTTATAATATGAAACACGTGCATCCATTTTAAATATTTTGTTAAAAGATTAAGTAGAAGATATCCGGTGGGATTGACTCTACTAAAACAGGATTTGAAACTATGTAGTTGAGTATATAAAGTTAAAGTAGAGTTAAGTATAAAAAGTTGAAGTTGAATTGAATATATTAAGTTAAGTTAATGTATAGTTGAGAGTAAAAACTTGAAGGAGAGTTGAGTATAAAAAGTTGAACAAGTTTTATAGACTCAATATTTTTTTTTTTTTTAATCTTGATTTTCAACTTCTACTCTAAACAAATGTTATACTTTTATAACATTTATATAGGACAGGTTTATGTGAGTGCCTCCCTGACATGAAACTGAATCAATTACCATTTAAACTATCAATCCTAAATCAAACTCAATCTACTATTGACTACAAAAGTTGATATATTGATAAAATACATACCAGGATTAAAACGTTTAATTTAAATTTATTCTAACTAATTATAATTACAAAACATTTATAATTTTAATACTACCAAAGATTCTTTCTCGCGATTTCAACGCACTAACAAACTTTTGGAACTGTATACGAGCTATCGAGGCACTTTATAATGTCTTCATGAAATATATATTAACCTTTTATAATCAAATAAATTATTTCTATGCATGATTGAAAGTCGGCTTTAAAAATATCAAATAGATTATTGTTTATAATGTCTAACTAACTAACTCTGGCGCAACAGCCTGTGAATGGCCGGCCCAGGTCTTCAAAAGGGCTTTATTCAAGCTTTCCCTTGATATAAAGGTGAACACTAAGCGGAGGTTCTGCCAATTTTCAATTTGTGGTCGCCATTTTAACTGTTATAATTTCTTGTGACCTTCGCCTGATAATGTTTAACTTTATTCGTATGAGAGCCAACAGTTTGTGCTAGATGTTTCTTAGTGCATTGACAGCGCGGGAAAATAAAAAAAAATGGAGTGGGGAGCCAATAAGAGCTTAGGATCCCAACCATTTTTTAATTTTCCCCGCTGTCAACGCACTAACAAAAATTTGGCACAAACTCTATAAGAGCTATCGAGGCCAGTTATAATGTCTCCATGTAATATTTAAACCTTTTATAATAAAATAAGTTTTATATCTATGCATTATCTCTTCTCCTAAAAACGAAAAGAGGTTAATCTTACAACACAATTTTATGTAACTACGCCTCGCTATTGTGGTTGGCTACCCGTGAATCTACCGTGAAACCTAATATTCTATTAATTCCCTAAAGTGTCTTAACTATTGAAGTAAATTGAACTGTTTAAACAATGTATATTGTTAAATCACAAGAAAACTTTCAACGGTGAATATTATTCCTTCAGAATAGTTGATAAAACGAATCGCCTTTGTTTAGTACCTGACCTGACATAGCCAGGATGGGCATCATGGAAAAAAAACTGACCCCATGAAGATACAAAGAATATCAAGGATCTTATATAAAGGGGATAGAGGGTTGAGGCAAAAAAGTGACCCCATGAAGATATGTAAAATATTAGCTCCAATGGGACAAATTACCTTCCTCTTGGTTATAGGTTACCAAGAATTTGTTTATAGTGTCAGGTTATAACCTGTTAAAAAAGGTAATTTGTCCCAGTTCAAAGGTCGTGGAGCATGCGCAGTATGATTTTTTCTCCAATTTCTCTTACCTCCATGGGGTCACTTTTTTGCCTTAAACCCCTTCTTAACATTCCATCCCCTTTATATAAGATCCTTGAAGAATATGAAGGACCAGTGGGACACATTACCTTCCTCTAGGGTACCATAGAAACGTGCGGAGGAATGCAGGTTATAGGTTATCAACAATCAGCACAGCATTTTTTTAGTGCATTTGCGTTTCAACATTTGTTCCGTGCGTTGAGGACAACGAGGAATATTATGGACAATTATTATTAATAAAACAAAAGGCTTGTATCATTTCTTCAAACAAAAAATTAATACTTAATAGTTTCGGAGTCAATAAAAATATTATTTAATAATATAATTGAAGTTATAATAATAGAGAGTTATCAAGTTTTAAATAAATAAATTCAAATTCACAAAATAAATATTTTATCAAAAATTGTTAATTAAAAGAATTAAAAAAGATATTTTATAACCTGATTCTAAATAAGCTTGAACATAAACAAGGAAGGTAATGTGTCCCGTTCCAAAGTTGTGAGCTACTATTTTTTCTTCAATATCTCTTATCACCATGAGGTCACTGTTTTGCCTTGAAACCCTACCTAATGTTCCATCCCTTTTTATTCAACATCCTTGGAAGTAGCGTGGGAGAAACCAGCTAGACGGCTCTCCACAGCTTCATGAATATATATTGTTATTCAATTGCCCGATACGCGCGGAGATCCGCTAGCTGCGAACCCAACTTTACCGCTACAATATTGAGTTTAACTCCACTCCGGTTGATTTCTTGTGGTTGACCGCCAACATCCAAGTTTAAAAAAGTTAGAAATTAAAAAACAAACGAAACGTCTTTCTTTTCAATTGTCTATAAATATATAATATAATTATTATAAAATTTAATTATTGTCAAAACAAAAGCAAGTATGGTACTTACAGCTATGGTTTCATCTAATCTTGATTTTTCTTGACAAATGTGCTCTTTTTCTTTGAACAGTTTATCATTTAGTTTTTTCTCTTGATTAAGTTCGTCCACTAAGTATTGAAAATCAGCTTCTTCCCTGAAAATATTAAACATATCATTTATATTCTTTTCAATTCTTATAGTTTATCGGTGAAGTCATGTGATTTATAATGTTTCTTATACTTTTCAGTTGAATATTTTAGAAACTTCAAATATATTAAACATTTTGTTTAGATACTTTTCCTTACGTTTATTTATATCAGTCTGTTTAATTTTAGATAGATTCATTTTTTGGTAGATTAAAAAATATCAAAACATTTTATAATCCTTCATGACATACCATAAATAAATGTTAGTTGAATTTTATATTATGCACTGGTATAATAGCTTTATGCCACTGCTCTATTGCGATTGTGTTATTTTTAATGTATTTTTTTTAATTCGATGGTTTATAAACTACCGTCAAGGAACATTAAAGTTATTTTACTAAACGACAATTTCTAGATCCCCTAGTTTCCTGCATACCTCCCCCCTTATTGCTATTCCTCCGCCATTTGGATTATATAATTTGCAAAAATCCATTTCTAGTAATCGACTCTGACTATTGAAGGTACAGTTATAAAAGTTAACCTTCCGGGGAAAGCAAAGATTTTTCTTCTGTATTCCCCGCCCTCTATCCATGCTTTATCTTATCGTTTGTGGAAATGATCTTTTATTAATATATGCTTAAATCAATTCCCCTCACATTCTCTCCCAAGTACATATTAACTGACTAACTTCAGAAAATCCCTCTTTTTTTACTTTGCTCCTATTTTCCCCATAAGGGATCAAAGAAGAAAATCCCATAAAATGCCATCTTAAACGACATTTTCATTATTTATGAAATAACTGTAGATTTGTATAAAATACAAATATACACTCAAACACCCACAGACTCTCTTCTTCTTTATATATATGTATATATATATATATATATATATATATATATATATATATATATATATATATATATATATATATATATATATATATATATATATATATATATATATATATGTATGTATAGTAATAATAATATAAATAATAATAATAATGAAATAAAACATAGCCTAAGTAACTCGGGAATAGTGCATTTTTCTATCAGTGAAAGAACTTTCGGAATCGAATCAGTAGTTCTAGAGATTACCTACAATATAGTTATTTATGTTACTAGGCAGCAAAATGAAATATTGTTGACAAGTTTTTTAAGTTTTAGTGCCGATCCGAAGGCGAGGATAGGCTAAACAAATTTACTGCAGAGGCGAAGCCGAGGCAGGAAAATGATAATTACCTGCTAAGGTGTAACCGAAGCAGGTAATCTTTAAACGAGTTAGAAATATTTCCTTTGCTGCATAGTTACATACAATATTTTATCTACTAACGGCAGAAAAATTACACTAATTATTATATTCCTTTTTTTAATAGATAAAAGATTTAAAGAAATGAAAGTCGTAAAAATACGAAAGTTTGAGTCATTAAGTTAAAACATAACAAAGGTAAAACGAATTCAGTGTTGCAACATTTTTTTTTATTAACAGCTGTTTTTTATTTCAATTTTTTTTAATAATCACTGTAAAATAATAAAATTTGTTTTATTATTATAATTTTTAAGGTATTTTTACAAAAGATATAAATATTTAGCAGAATATTACGCTTAAATATAAAAAAATGAACCATGTGGGAGAGTTCATAACCTGCGATCTAGTAACCTTTTCTTAAAATTTGCCAGCATGTTTGTTATTTTTCTGACACTTTATTCTTTTGTTGCGTGTTTTACGACATGTTACAAAAGAATTAAGTTTGAAAACAATATAACAATGCTTAATTTTGCTGGCGTGTAGATAAACAATTTTACCTCTTTATAATATTAGTATAGATGAGTGCTAATAATTTAATGTTTATAGTTATTTCTAATCTGGCAACACTGTGTTAGAGTAGATCAGCTGACATCTTATACTAGTAGTTTGTTAGTACCTTGCCACGTAAGTCTACAGTTTTTGTCAGATTTCATTTCACACGTAGTTTTTGTTTGTTGTTGCTTTTACCAAATATTTCAAGAGATACGTATAAAATAATTCATTACGTTTAATATTCAATCATTCATTGCAATTATTAGTTTAAAAAAGACATGTAAACATAACTTTTAATATTAGAGTAAAACTATTTGCGAAAAACATACGCGTGTGTATTATAGGGTCAGTTTTTGCCTTTATATTGTTTTTTTAAAGTAAGTTATGTGTTTTAATTCTTATTAGTTTTACATAAGATTTGTTTGAAGGTTTTAAACTAACGATTCTTGTTATTAGAAATAAATTTTGTTTACGGGATAGTTTTTAAAATCTTACTTCTCAGATTAAAAATAGCGACGAGGGAACTGTTGTTGAATTCTGCAATTTTTAGAAGGTAAGAACTTTTACTAACTATTTTAACTATTATGATACTGATTTTAGTGTATCATTATTTTCACAAAACATCATTGTTTTTAGATTGTAAATCATGTAATAATAATATCTTAGCAGAAGAACATATGTATGTAAAGTCTACATTAAATTTATTATTGTTATTATTAGAATTACCTAATTCTAAATTAATTGCTGAAGAACATGGGTTATTCACAAGATTATTGATACCTATCAATCGAAACAATGAAATGTCAACAGTTAACTTGTTAAGAGAAAAAAAAGTAATAATAATTTAGTCTTCTTTTTGTGTGGGTCGTGTTTAGGGTTAAAATTTTTCCAAAACAACTACATTTGGTTATATTTCAACCATCATCTGGTCATATTATCGCCTAAAACATCGATCAAAACTGTCTTAATATGTGCTTTTTACCATTTTTTTTACTAAACATTAATAAAATTTTAATTAAAATGATTAAATAACATGGATTTAAAAAATTAAATATTAATTTATTTACACTTAAAAATGAAAAAGCCTACCTATACTAAGCAAATCATACTTTTTAAATCTGACAGCTCAGATTAGCCAACCTATGGGGGAGAAGAAATAAAGCCACTAGGTCGGTTGGAGTGGTGGGGCAGCATCATTTGTTGGTAAACAAAAGAAGGTTATGTTACTCTATTTCAAATCGCGATCTTTTTAATAACTATTTAGCTTTCTCCTTTGACTTTAACTTATTATTTACGAATATTTCTTGCAATTAATATAAATTTATTTTCTTTTGACGTCCAATAAATGTAATTGTAATAGTTATGAAGTATAAAAAGTGAATGTTTAAAACTTCTTAGATAAAGAGTGATATTACTATAATAATACACCTCAGAAATATATACATTTGACAATATACTATACTTTACTCGATGTAGCATTCTGTTTTCATTATTATGTTTTCAATTTAGATTTTTTACACTTAGTCATTTTTATCTGTGATATAGGATATAGCTAAATGTTTTTTGTAATTGTTATTAGTGTTGAGTTTTAGTTAATTTAGTTTTTAAGTCTACCTGTGATAATGTTTATGCCTTATTTAATTGCTATAGTGGCATTGATTACTCCGTTCGTTTATGGTAAACTTACTCATTATCTTACTATTTAAGCTTGTTTTCCTTGTTAAGAATTTTTATACCTGTTAAACTTCCTGTTTGATCTGCGATCTTTCTAACTAGTGTATGTTACGGTTTTAGGATTCTGACGTAGGTGAACAACCAGTTCCCTGATCCTTTTGTATTCTCGACTGACTCGTTTTTTACTCTTTAGCTTAAGGGCTAATCAGATGTTTATAGGTAATATTTAAATTATACGTAATTCACACTCAATTTCTAAAATGAGGCACAATGTAACACAATGTCATGCTTACAATAAATTATTGTTTTTTAGGCTTGATGATGGCTGGGAAAGCCGAAACGTCGCCAAATTTAAAAATGAAGTAGTTTTTCTTCTTCCTTCGCTTACCCTTAAAGGATCTACCAAATTAACTAGTAATTGTAATAGTTATGAAGTATAAAAAGTGAATGTTTAAAACTTCTTAGATAAAGAGTGATATTACTATAATAATACACCTCAGAAATATATCAATATTGACCCTCTTTTTTTGTTTGCACATATATAAATGTTCTTTTTTATTTCATAATTGGTTTTTGTACGTATTTCTGATTTTTTTATTGTTCGGTATCTGATTTAATTTAACCCAATATATATTTCTCGAAAATTTACGCCATAATTTAAAGATTCAGTGGAGGTTACGAAGTCTCCTCGAACGGTTGTCCTGAGTGCCTCGCCCCTCCACCAGTGATATTTTTGTTTGCCTAGTTGGCCCCAAGAAGATAATGATTTTCAATGGTCGCTCCACACCGCTTCGCTCATTGTCTGAAGAAAAACAACCCTGCTGCATATAGACCAGGTAGAGGTCCAAATCCAAGTGCAAAATTCGATGGCACCGTACAATTCACTTTAGCCAAGTTATTTTTGCATTAATTTATTTTCCCTACCAATTATTTGGTGTGATCACAATTTTTATTTTTACTTTATATTAAAATTGCCTTTCTACATTACAACTACAACATAATAAATTATATGGATAACTAATTTTAGAACATTTAACATTACAAATCAACAAACACAACCAAGAACGTGATAACTATGGGTTAACCATGTAAAAACCTATCTAAAGAAATTATTTCTAAGAATAGAAATGAAATTTTATTAACAATCAGTAATAAATTTTAATATTACTTAATTTAGCTATATACATTTAATTGAATTATCTAATTTTTTCTCTATTTCAATTAGTAATAAACTAAAATTACTATTTATTTGTATTAGACCGATGCCTGTTTAATTTGACGGCAAATTATGAATTGATTTTTTTTTTTATAATTTTAAAATAAGTACCTGAATAATATTTTATCTAAGTCTTTTGAATGACTCTTGTGATTTATCGAGTTTTTTGAAATTGCTAAATAAGCAGATTCAAAATTTTAATTCAATTATGACATTCTTAATTTGTTAATTGCATCATTCACTACAACTCAAAATTTGTTCATATGAACGTGATTTCAAGACGATTTCTCTCGAGTAAAAGATAGAGTAGCGACACGTAGAACGGAACGGAGAATTAATTATTTAACACATTAACAAAAATAAACATTTGGCTGAAAGGCCTTTATGTTCACTAAATCTAGTCTCGCATTAGGCTAGTAAGCGAACCAGTAGTTAGATATCTAGAGAACAAAGACAAGTTATGCAAATGTAGGAGGGGTAATGGTGACCGCATAACTAGCCTGAGAGATTGGGGTACAATAGACTGCAAGCATTTAGAGAAAAGGAATTTCTGATTATTCAGTAGTGGGAAATGTTTCCCTCATGTAGATTGATATATTTATGATGTTAAGCTATAAGCTGGTTAGAAATAAGTCACATTCTATGTTTGGAAACATAATTTTATCGGAGGATAGTATAGTAAGCCATGATACTAAACACAATTCACAAGCCTAGGCGAACTAAATTGATTACATTATCTGCATCTAAATTTGATTAAGACTTGTCCTATGCCTGCTACAATCCATCCTCATTTACATTAGAATAACTTTACTATTAAGTAGGATCTTGTAGAATTAAAGCAGTAATGTTAAGATTCCCTAGAAGAGCGATGTTGTTAACAAGCGGCCTTAATCTAGCGGTGAATGGCGTCATTTAAACTTTAACAGTATAAACTAAATGACGTTTCCTAGGAAGCGTTGACAGTATAAACTAAATGACGTTTCCTAGGAAGCGTTGACAGTATAAACTAAATGACGTTTCCTAGGAAGCGTTGACAGTATAAACTAAACGACGTTTCCTAGGAAGCGTTGATAGTATAAACTAAATGACGTTTCCTAGGAAGCGTTGACAGTATAAACTAAATGACGTTTCCTAGGAAGCGTTGACAGTATAAACTAAATGACGTTTCCTAGGAAGCGTTGACAGTATAAACTAAATGACGTTTCCTAGGAAGCGTTGGAAGTATAAACTAAATGACGTTTCCTATAGGAAGCGTTGGAAGTATAAACTAAATGACGTTCCCTTGGAAGCGTTGACTGCGACAACGTCAACAGAGAACATCAAATAGCAGTGACACCGTTTGTATGACAGTCATAGCGGTGAAATGGTTTTGCAACGTTTTTATGCAATAAAATGAGTGCAAACATGATGTGGACCAGCGTAGAGGACGAAATATTAATTGATTTTCTAATGAATCAAGAGGCTTTGTATAATGTTTAATGCAAAGACTATAGAAAAGCTCTGTTAAAATATAATCTGTGGAGAAAAATCGGAACTAGTTTTAAAAAATCAGGCCTTCCAAATATACTAATAAGTCTAAAACACCCAATCTCCACCATAATTACTAGACTCATATGTCGTTTTAAGGACACTTCTTTAGATTGTTACTCCCCTTATAATAAAAAAATAGAAAGGAGTAACAATCTAAAGAAGGTGTACGGAATGTTCTTCTTTAGATTGTTACTCTCCTTTTAAAAACAGAAGTGTAATATTCCTGTTTCCCAAAGTACATTGGGCTAGACATCAATTTGTCTTAATAGTTATTCAGACAAAGGAGTGTATAAATAATTTAATCCATTTATATTCTTAATAAAACATAGGGGAGTAACAATCTAAAGATGTACCGTTTTAAGTTGACATCTGTGGTGACCGTTAAGACGGCCGTCATTTTACGTCCACCGAATTGACTTTATCCACTGCTAGATTACAGCCGCTAGATAACACCGTACTCCTAAGAAATTTAAGTTTTAAGTGAGGCAAAACTGTAGAATCCGTATAAATTAACGACAAACATTATATAAAATTAACTTATCTAAAATGAGTAAGGACCATGTAAGCCAGTAATGTATACTTCACTTAAATGAGTAAGGACCATGTAAGCCAGTAATGTATACTTCACTTAAATGAGTAAGGACCATGTAAGCCAGTAATGTATACTTCACTTAAATGAGTAAGGACCATGTAAGCCAGTAATGTATACTTCACTTAAATGATTAAATTGTTTTAATGAACCTTACTAGCATATTGCATTAATCTTTAACCCGATACTCACAAGGCGAATCATAAAACATTGGCTTGGGTAGTATCGCTATTCCACCCTTTGTACGAGCTAAACTTTTTTGTCTTTGGCAAAATTAAATTAGAATTAACAAATTGAACAAGTAATAGCAGTAACATAAACATTTCCTCACTGAAAATTAATTTTAAATACCAAAGAAAAAAGCCAGTCTCGGCAGCCTCTTCCGGACCTAGAAGATGTAAAACGATGTTTTAAGTCGGTGTCCTAAAATATGTAAGATTTCTGCTGGAGTTCTTTTAAAATATCTTCAGAGTTTATGAGTAAACTGTTTTCCTTTCTCATTTTAAATGCAATACTGAGATACATACTGATATTCCTTTCTCATTTTAAATGCAATACTGAGATACATACTGATATTCCTTTCTCATTTTAAATGCAATACTGAGATACATACTGATATTCCTTTCTCATTTTAAATGCAATACTGAGATACATACTGATATTCCTTTCTCATTTTAAATGCAATACTGAGATACATACTGATATTCCTTTCTCATTTTAAATGCAATACTGAGATACATACTGATATCCCTTTCTCATTTTAAATGCAATACTGAGATACATACTGATATTCCTTTCTCATTTTAAATGCAATACTGAGATACATACTGATATTCCTTTCTCATTTTAAATGCAATACTGAGATACATACTGATATTCCTTTCTCATTTTAAATGCAATACTGAGATACATACTGATATTCCTTTCTCATTTTAAACGCAATACTGAGATACATACTGATATTCCTTTCTCATTTTAAATGCAATACTGAGATACATACTGATATCCCTTTCTCATTTTAAATGCAATACTGAGATACATACTGATATTCCTTTCTCATTTTAAATGCAATACTGAGATACATACTGATATTCCTTTCTCATTTTAAATGCAATACTGAGATACATACTGATATTCCTTTCTCATTTTAAATGCAATACTGAGATACATACTGATATTCCTTTCTCATTTTAAATGCAATACTGAGATACATCTTAATAAAGTTTATACATTTATTATAACTCTTATTACTAAGGTTGGAATGAATTCCACCCGATCCAGGAAATGTAAGAAGGCCTAAAAACACTAAAATTGGCAATAGAACTCACTTTATATTGTAGGAACAAATTAAAACAAAGGGTACTAGAAACGACCTGTACATTAATCCTTTGTGCTTTCGCCCCACCCAGTCCCTTAATCAATTATTTGGTCTTAATAAATTAGAGCATTTTCTATTGTGGTTTGGCTGTGTAAATATATTATATCTACTATTTTAGATCTATAGCGTAGGATTCCGCAGCCTAGTCTAATAAATCTAGATATTCCGAAGCAGATTGCGTCAGAGATTTTTTTAAAAATATCTACTTCAGATTATACAAATCTCTGATGCGGTCTCCACTGAAGATCTAGATTTATTTGCTCATATAGCAAAGGATTCCGCAGCATGAGTCTAACAAATCTAGATCTTTCGAAGAAGACTACGTCAGAAACTTATTTTCAAATACCTACTTAAGAATTTACAAAATCACTGACGCGGTCTCTTCCGAAGATCTAGATTTATTTAATCACTATAATTTTTACCAACTTAGATGATAAATAATTACCAACAGAAAAATGAATTAAATTTTATGCAGCTAATGTTATTTTATTCCTTACTTTCTTCTCTTTTTGTCTAAAAGAGTTCTTTGGGAGAGTTGATCATCGAATTGTAGTCTTAGCTCTGAATAATCAGACGTAAGCTTGCTGAATTTCTTCTTCCACTGAAGCGCTAGTTGTTTCTGCTCGTCAAATGATTCGTATGTATCGTACAACTAAAAAACAAAATTAATAACAATTTTAATTTATTGTTTTATTTCTAAGATTTTAAATTCTATGCAGCATTATCATCACATACTATTCGCCTTGTGCCACTCGCTAGAGGTTAAGGAGGCTCTGGCCAAACACAACGTGGCAACGCTACCCCAACCACCCTTCACTCCAGATTTACCCTTAAACTTCTTTTTGTCCCCTCAAGTTAATATGAGTTTGAAAAGACATAATTTCGGGACAATTGAGGTGGTTCAAGTGGCTTCGACGGGGTTTCTGAAGAGCCTTAGGCTTGCCGACTTCCAGGAGGTGTATGAACAATGGTAAAAGCGCTGGCTGGCATTGATACAGGAGAGTTATATTTTAAAGAATAGTAACTCGATGTAAATATATCTTACATAAATTTATTTTTGTCAATTCAGTCGCGATACTTATTGTGTGGTTAATTTGTTTTGACGGCTTGCATGAAAGTTATTATTTCACCTGCTTCAGACAAGACTGTTGTTATCATCATTTCTAAAATATCATAATTGATGTCTGCCAAAAATAAGTATTTTTTATTGTCTCTTGACTTTAGTTTGTCAATCTATCAAAAAATATCCAACATAGCGGAGGCAGTGGCGTAGCTAGACCATTGTGGGCCCCCCCACAAGAACTTTTTGCGGGGCCCCTCGCCAAAGAAAAAATTGATGAGAAAAAAAAAAACAAAAAAAAAAAAACCTCTTGTGTTCAGGATTTGGGGGCCCCTCGACGGGTACAAAGATAGTAATTCCAATTATTTCTGGATTTGGGGGCCCCCTGGCACTGGGGGGCCCCCCCGCAATGTGGGCCCGCGCGGGCCCATAGTTACGCCACTGAGCGGAGTTCAAGAATCCAGCTACTAAATTACAATTAAAATTAGAATATTTAATTGACTCAATATCATCACGAAATCTTATTTCAGTTATTGTTTAGAACGACTTGGTTTCAAATGGCCTGACTTTCCAAAACATTATTAACCGGGGTATAACTTTGATCTGGGAATGATTTGTTTTGATTCTATCTGGACCCTTCACTTTCAAATATAGCTCTATCTTCTCTTTGACGTCTATTGCCTTTGTACATAGAAGACACAAGAGCGAATTCAGATTCTCCTGAGGTTTATCGCATTTATATTTAGAAAATCTGACGTTATGTTTTGATAAATTCTTGACTTCTAACGGAAGCGATAAATATTTGTTAACCTTTATTTTAATAACACCTTTAAAATTTAAAACAATCGAAGAAAAAATAATTTCACTCTTATTTCTTTCCCGTTGTTTTGAAAATCTTAAAACTTTTAAAATAAAAGAAAATAAAACAGTAAAAATCTCCAATTTTAGTCACTTCTTTAAACAAATCTGAAAGAAAACCTTCTTTTATAACTCAGTTATGTATTGTTGTTAAGCTATAAAATTACGTTTATTGTATTTGAAAGTATTGGTTTTTTTTTTAGAAAAGTCAAACTTAACTATAAATTATATTTAATTTATTGTTTCTTGGCACATTTATTACTTTAGTCACTAAGTAAATAGAAATTAAAAATTAATTATAACGTTATAAAACTTTATTTGATTTGATTAGACTAAAATAGGTTTTTAGAAATGTCATACTGTTATATATTGTAATTTATTATTTCTTGGTAGATTTAATAGTTTTTACAGGAGAAACAGGATTTCTTTTTCCGTATGTGTCAAAATAGGAAAGATTTTAATTTTAAAGTGTGCAAAGAACATATTGTAAAGGGGTTTATTTATTGAGCTAGCGTAGTGAGTTCTTTTAAATAAAGACGCGGGATTTAAAATTCATGATTTTAAAAGTTTTTGCGTTTGTGCTTATGCACATGCATCTCAGTATTTGGGACAACTTTTTAAAATTTTTGGAAATTTCACTCTTAATATTTTTATGATGGTGGTAAATATGGCGGACGACTAAACAAATAGTTTTTTGGGTCATGGACTGTTTTCTGCATTTATTATTTAAATCCAACAATCGTAGATAAAGTACGGTATGCAACTCGTGCGAAAACTGCATCTTGCTTTGCTCGTGTGGTTTTACTACCCTCGGTGTCGCTCGGGTGCAAACTCCACATTTGCATGCAAAATGCTACTTTTCACGCACTAGACGCGTAATGTACTATTTCTCTTATTCCGCATTATAAATTATTATAATGGTTTATTATTTTTTTAACTCTTTCCTTTGCATTATTTAACCTTATATTAAATTTATTGTTAGAAACAAAAATTACCTTTTTTTCTAGCTGTTTCTTCAAGGCCATTAACTTATCAACTTCCATGTCATGCTGTTGATTCAGCTTGACTGTAGTTATGTGTAGTTGTTTCTTGAGGTTTTCATATCTATTCCTCGGTACAGTATCGATTTCATCTTTCTCGACTTGTCCGGTTCCAGTTGTGTTAGTTGAATTATTGAGAAATCGACTTTTTATCCTGTAACTTCTTGATTCAGTCACACTATCATTCTCATATTCGTAATGGTTGTTCTGAAACAAAAAGGAAATTTTGAATAGATCGATTTTAAAACAATTGTATTTTACACGTAAAAAAACTAAGTACTACTCACTAACTTATTACTATATCTCGAGAACCACTGAACTTATGTCCATGAAATTTCATACATAGGTGAAATTTTATACATAGGTAATTATAATGTTTCTTGACAGTCGTTTATGAACCTATTAAATAATAAATTGGTTGTGCGTGAAGTCCCACGTAAAAAGGGTTTCGTTGGTATTGTCAACATGAAATTAGTATATGAGTTGTTTTGACAAAATGGCATGGATGTTTTTTTGACAAAATGGCATGGATGTTTTTTTTGACAAAATGGCATGGATTTTTTTTTGACAAAATGGCATGGATGTTTTTTTGACAAAATGGCATGGAAAAGTTAACACTTTCCTCCAGTGGTATATATTTTTTTCAATCTACTCTTCAATACCTTTAATTTGATGCCACACTGAAAATTTAAAATATTTTTTCCCCGTGACATGAATTAGCCGCCATTTTGGATTCCCAGTTGATCAGATCAAATTGATATTCTTATTTTTTCTTTGGCCCATCAGACCGCACATTATGAATATTTTTTTAATTTTTTTAGTAACAGCAGAAATATAGTTTTAGGGGAGGGGGGGGGGGGGACCCGCAAAATGTTGATGTTTTTTGACAAAATGGTATGAAAAATTAAACACTTTCCACAATTGTAATATATTACTGTAATCTACTCTTCAATACCTTTCATTTGATACCTCACTCAAAACTTAAAAAAAAAAAAAATTCGCGTGACGTGTATTAACTGCCATTTTGGATTTGAACAGCTGATAATTTTGAGTTCGCTATATTGTTCTTGTGTGCGCGTCAAAACGAACTTTAATACTGGAAAGTTTCATGTTTTTATCTCTTTTGATTCAAAAGTTATTGGAACTGTACCAGAGTGACAGACAAACAGACAGACGCAGGGACGAAACTATAAGGGTTTCTTTTTTTATGTTTTACCAACGAAACCCTAAAAATGAATGGACTAATAATAACACACTCCACAGCGAAGCACGGGGTTCCCACATAGTTTAGTATAATTAAATGAAAGTAATGTCTTTTCCCAAAGTAATCAAGTTTCATTTTTTATTCAGTTTATAATTTTATAAAATACTGAATATTTTGCTAAATATCGTATTCTGAATTTAAATTAAAACTTAATATATAAAATGTGTTCTTTAAAAATATCCATTTTAATGTCGCAGAATGATGTTGGTTTATTAAAAATGTTTGGGTTTCAATTTAATAAGTATTACTAAAAATAAAATACAGACGTGTAACGCCTTGTATATTAACTTTGTGTTAAATTCCTCAAAATTTATTTCTATAAAATATTAATTAAATAAAAATAATTTGGTAGATGTTAGAGAATTGTGGGCTGGAGAGAGAGTTTTAGGAAGGGATGATTCCTTGAAATGTTATTGATCATAGCGTCCACTCTACACTAGCGACGTGCGAGACTTTCTCCACTAACTACTCTCACACTTGCTGCCAAAAAAAAAAAAAAAAAAAATTCATGTGCACACTTAATTACAATCACCCATGTGGAAAAAATGTAAATTCATCTATAATAAGGGCTAATGAATAAAGTGCTAAATTAAACCTTGTTTATGGTTTTTTTTTATCCACGAGAAAGTATAAACTACCAACTAGACAACTTAGACATTCTTGAGAAATAAGTGAATTTATCCTAATACAAGGGCTAACAAAAAAAAGTGCAAAATAGGAACCTAGTTTATGGTATTTTTATCCACGAGAAATTATAAACAATAAAATAAAAAACTTAGACAATCTTATGAAGAGAAAAAAAGTCTTCATTTAATACAAGGGCTAATTAATAAAGTGCAAAATTAAACCTAGTTTATGTTGTTTTTTTAATCCACGAGAAAGTATAAACTATAAACGAAACAACTTAGACAATCATGTGAAGAAAAAAATTCACTCCATCTAATACAAGGGCTAATGAATGTAGTGCAAAATGAAATAATTTTTTTTTTTAATTATTTATTTAGCCACAACTACAAATATTAATTATAATAAGTGACTTTTGTCTTAATGAAAGCGACTATTAATATAGACAGAGTCACTGATACGGAGAGGCCATCCACTGAAGGTGAAAAACGTCTATCACGTGATTTACGCGACGTCTAGAATTTCCAGGAATATGATGGAAGGATAGGTTCTTGACAAGAGGACTGGGATGGTTAGTGAGTTTGGAATGAAAGGATTTATATCGGAGGAATGCGAGGATTTGGACAAAGGGGACATTTAGGTCATTGTGTAAATCAGTTTATAGTTTTTTTATCCACGAGAAAGTAACAACTTTAAACGAGAAAGTCTTGGGAAAAAGTGAATCCGCCTAATAAAAGGGCTAACAAATAAAGTGCAAAATTAGAACTTAGGTTATGGTTGTTTTTATCCATGAGAAAGTAAAAACTAAAAACTAGACAAGACACTGGTGTGTCGGCTGTCATACGGTGTATGGTGAGGATACGTGTAGTCCGACCTTTAAATGTTTCTCAGTAAAGGACACTTCTGAAAAGTGAAATGTTTATTCCCTGCTAACATCCGTTTGCAGTAAAATAGTTTCGCAGCTTACCTTTGGATTTTCTATTCTTTAAAAATTCATTCTCTATACAACTAGTTACAATATAATATTAAAGCTAAAATATTTTTAGAAAAAATGAGAATAGAGACTAACAGTTATGTATTTTTCAGGTGTTTCTTTGGATAATCGGTGCCGCAGTGGATGATCTAACTTCTCCGAATTGAACGACGAACATGCTTCTTCTAGTTCTCCTTGACTCACCTGTACAGAAACCAAACATCCCATCTCTAAAGGTATCTATTCACAGTTTTAATGTCATTACACCCTTCATAATTTGAAATCGTAAATTTAAGGCGTTTTCAGATTAACCAAACGTATAAGTTGCATATGAATATTAATGATGATATATTTTGTAAACGAGAAAATGATTGCATTAGAAGTTTTATAATAACAATGAATATAACAAAGAAATCAAATAGAGTTAGTTAAAAAGAAACACTCTGATTTCCCTTTTTGGGGATGTACAGAGAACTGTTAGGATGGATTACTATGGATTACTTGTTATTCAGATTTATCAATGTTCTTAATTCTATGTAATACGGATAACCTTATTCTTTAATCCTGTTCTCTTTTAGTAGATGATGTATTGAAGATTTTGCAGATTATTTTGTCCTTGGTAAGAGCCTGGGACTATGATATGACTTCTTCAATTAGAGTGCTAACAGTGTTTGTCCTCTTCGTTATTGACGTTAAGGTATGTTTTCCTAGACGCGACTCCAGTGATAGAGGCTGAGCGATAGTCGCCCAGCGACTATTACGGAGCTGAGTTTGCATGTTAAGGGTCGTTCAGCTAGGAAGACGGTAACATGCAAACTCAGAAGAGGAGTCCTCAGCAATAGCCGATGGGCGACTATCGCTTGAGTCACTTCTAGGAAAATAAAGCTTTAGACCTACCCCGATGGAAAAACTTTTATACTAAATCCTGTTCTCTTTTCCTAGTTGCTGTTTTAAAGATTTTGTCCTTAGTAAGAGCCTGAGACTATGAAATCCCTTATTCACTCCTTCTTCAATTAGAGTGCTAACATTGTTCGTCCTCTTCCTACCTACAGAACACCTACCCCTAGAGAACATCTAGTCTGAGGTGTGGCTTCGTTAGCCTGTTGTAAGGTTCATTTCTCCCATCCTACTGACGACGCTAAACCAGAGGAGCTGTGCCTTCCGTTTATAAGTCTTGGTTGATTTAGAACCCAAACTAACTCTGACAGTAGCATTTCTAACTCTGTCGCTTAATTTGGATTACCAAGGGTTTGAATTACTCTTCAAATCGGATTACTTTGTACCGCGGTTGTACTGTAATATCATTATTCATCTTATTACCTTCTACTCTTTACTTTTATCGTAAAGTGAAAGTCATATTTTACCTTGTTTACCCATATAACGAATAAGCGAGATAAATGGAAACGACTTTGTTTTCCTATACCTATATTAAAGCCTTAGTCAATATTAACCCGTTGATAAATTCATCTCTGAAGGTAAATACAACATCATTTTATCCTTCATATATGATATTGCTTTCTGATACTCCCTTTTGATTTAATAATTACCTTATATCTTCTAATATCATAACTTCAGTATTACGAGTATATTAGTCAACATCATTCAGTGAGTAATAATGTTTAATATCAAACATTTACGGTATCACGTTTAGTTTTGTATTACATACCCTCATTCCAATGGACTCTCTTCCTCCAATGGAAACTTCCTCCTTATTTGTAATTAAATTCAAATGATTATTTGGCGATTATTAAAGAACATATTTGTACGGAATGATGTTCTTAACTTTCCATAAATCCCGATATTATTCATATTGACTTAATAATAAATTAAAATTTTTGTTTTTAGTTTCATTGATATTTTTTTTATCTAAAAATTTAATAATTCTTGACGATTCAGTACCTAAAGTATATTAATTTTCATAATATCACACAGTTGATTTAATGTAGGTTATACAGTTGTTTTAATTAGGTTAGCGAATATCACACTGAGGTAAATCAAATTAGGTATATTGAGTAAATTCCATTTTACGATTATGATAAGCATTAAATTTGATATTTAGGTAAATAAAGAGGGAGACAGCGTGGCCGTGTGGCCTAAGTCGTGTGTATTGTCACGTCTGCTCGGCTATCAATCTAGGGCATCACGAGGTCATGGGTTCGATTCCACACCACGATTCTCTGATTTTCATCTATGAATCGAGAGCCAAGGAAACCTACAAAGGGTTAAAGTATCTTAGGATCATACCCACTCAAGATCCCGGGGAGTGTGCTCTGATTACTAGCTGTGAGTCGAAAGCGTCATGAGTTGGACCTAACGCCTTGGTCTTCTGATCATATGCCTCACTAATGATCCACCATACTCGTTTCGCCGGTACACCGTACAGTCTTATGTATGATATATATGAAGTGAATGAAACTTTATCTCGGGCCTCAATAAGGCACTCTTATTAAAAAGGGCCTCAATATGGCCTTAATTGCTAGGTTCGGAAATGTGATTCCTTCTACCCTTCTAGTACTATAGGTAAATAAAACATTAATAACATTTTTTATTGATCTTTAAACTGTTATTAGGTTTTAATTTAAATCAAATTATAATTATTATTAACTACGGGAAACAGACAGAGAAAAATACACTCCAGCGCCGGGATTTGAACCACGGGCCTCTATATTTCCAGTATAGCGCTCTACCAACTAAGCTACGCAGGAGAATGAGTTTCTCTGACGTTAATGATACCTTGTCCCGAATTTAAGCTTTCAATTTTCCACATAAGTCTTAGAAGTCAACATTAATGACATAGAACTAGACCGAGAAATAACCCTTATAATTATAAAGTACCCAATTAGTACCTGTACTTAGTACAATCAATTAGAAATTCATATTTTACCATTTTGGTAGTATTCATACTACAGAAAGATTAAATTTTAATTTAAATCAAATTATAATTATTATTTACTACGGGAAACAGACAGAGAAAAATACACTCCAGCGCCGGGATTTGAACCACGGGCCTCTATATTTCCAGTATAGCGCTCTAGTTCTATGTCATTAATGTTGACTTCTAAGACTTATGTGGAAAATTGAAAGCTTAAATTCGGGACAAGGTATCATTAACGTCAGAGAAACTCATTCTCCTGCGTAGCTTAGTTGGTAGAGACCTCTTAGCGGACCAAATGGTTATCAAAATGGATTAATATTTCGTAATTTCGCATCTTAAGATCCATCTGCTATATAGAATAAACAAATCTATACTGGTTTTCTCCCACTTCATGAAATAACATTGAAATGTCGATATTTTATTAAAACATTACGGACCATTGCACAAAATGGTTTGTATCGCGAATAGCATTAACTTGGTGGTCTTCCAAGCTTGTGAAACTTCTGGACAAATTACATCCTATTTTTTAAATCAAATTATAATTATTATGGTTAGAGCGCTATACTGGAAATATAGAGGCCGGTGGTTCAAATCCCGGCGCTGGAGTGTATTTTTCTCTGTCTGTTTCCCGTAGTTAATAATAATTATAATTTGATTTAAATTAAAATTTAATCTTTCTGTAGTATGAATACTACCAAAATGGTAAAATATGAACTGTTATTAGGGTGAATTAATTATCCTTTAGATATAGGGTTGCCAGATTTCTGATTGTAAAAACCGGGACACCCCCCCCCCCTCCTTCCGGGGGGCCCTCCCCCGGAAAAGTTTGAAAATATGACCTCTTAAACAGCGGCTTTTATGAATTTCTGAGGTGACATTTGATTTTAATACTTTGCCATTTGTCATAAAAGTAAACTTATGGTGTAGTTCGTTGGCAAAAAAGTATGAACATAAGTACACATTTTTCTTTTAATACAAAATTTAAAAAAATAGTAATTGTAATACAATAAAAGTTGTGCACCTAATCATTGTATATTAAATAGAGTCAATAGCCATCAGACAACAAAAAGAGTTACCATTCTGAACTAAAACTAAATAAACTTCGCTTCCAAGTAACAACAATCATATTCGTTACAAAATGTTAAATGTTAATGTTACTATTGTATAGAGAAAAATTAAATACATACAACAGCTTTTATTAAAATTTATTAAACAGTCCAAAACCTAATAAGTAGAAAAATAATTTCGATATTTATTAATTTTTATGATATCAATGATAATGTTCTAATATTTTAATTTACAAAAACATTCGCTAGATCTTTTTTCCAATAAAAAGACGAGCAAAACTGAAATATACATAAATATAACGTAAAAAAATTGGTAGATACATCTGCACTATTTGGCTTACAACTATCGGTTCGACTCTTCACTAATTGTTCAATTCACTTACGGCTTATTTTAAGCTATTCCTTTATTTAAATGTAGAATACTTCTATAGATTTTGCCGTACGCTTCTTTATCTTTCAGTTTCAATATAATATATGGATCCTCAATACAGTACAATATCGGTATCATATAAAAAAATCTTAGATTTATAAAATACTTCTCGTCTATAAAACTATTGTACCTTTGCTTTCTAAAACTACGCATTTATGAATTATTTTATAACATAAATTATCAGCTTTTTCTTGCAGCTAAATTATTATTATATTACGTCTCCAGTAATAAAAGGGACATTTTGGCGTCCCGAAAAGTGTCTTCGGGACACCGGGACTTTGAGTTCAAAACCGGGACGTCTGGCAACTTTATTTAGATATAATTAATTGTTTCATCAAATATAAAATTTGTGTTTTTCGTGACTTTTTTTTTTAGCCCTGACAAAATGTAGGACAGACTATTCCAAACAGAGCTCCTTTTAATCGAACCATTTTAAATTAATCTCACTGATTACAATTTCTGTATGTTATTATCTACGGGGTGTATGTATAAGATTAAAGCTACAAAGGGGAAGTCTGTATATTTATTATCTACGGGGTTGTTATATACATGTGTACGAGTACACTTACTACATTTCAAAGTTTTAATCTTGCACAGACGGTGATCAGGGTAGCCGAGGAGTTAGTACACTCGTAAATCGCTTCAACTCAAGTCTTATACTACGGGGTTCTTATATACATGTGTACGAGTACACTTACTACATTTCAAAGTTTTAATCTTGCACAGACGGTGATCAGGGTAGCCGAGGAGTTAGTACACTCGTAAATCGCTTAAACCAAGTCTTATACTACGGGGTTCTTATATACATGTGTACGAGTACACTCACTACATTTCAAAGTTTTAATCTTGCACAGACGGTGATCAGGGTAGCCGAGGAGTTAGTACACTCGTAAATCGCTTCAACCCAAGTCTTATACTACGGGGTTGTTATATACATGTGTACGAGTACACTTACTACATTTCAAAGTTTTAATCTTGCACAGACGGTGATCAGGGTAGCCGAGGAGTTAGTACACTCGTAAATAGCTTCAACCCAAGTCTTATACTACGGGGTTGTTATATACATGTGTACGAGTACACTTACTACATTTCAAAGTTTTAATCTTGCACAAACGGTGATCAGGGTAGCCGAGGAGTTAGTACACTCGTAAATCGCTTCAACCCAAGTCTTATACTACGGGGTTCTTATATACATGTGTACGAGTACACTTACTACATTTCAAAGTTTTAATCTTGCACAGACGGTGATCAGGGTAGCCGAGGAGGTAGTACACTCGTAAATCGCTTCAACCCAAGTCTTATACTACGGGGTTGTTATATACATGTGTACGAGTACACTTACTACATTTCAAAGTTTTAATCTTGCACAAACGGTGATCAGGGTAGCCGAGGAGTTAGTACACTCGTAAATCGCTTCAACCCAAGTCTTATACTACGGGGTTCTTATATACATGTGTACGAGTACACTTACTTCATTTCAAAGTTTTAATCTTGCACAGACGGTGATCAGGGTAGCCGAGGAGGTAGTACACTCGTAAATCGCTTCAACCCAAGTCTTATACTACGGGGTTCTTATATACATGTGTACGAGTACACTTACTACATTTCAAAGTTTTAATCTTGCACAGACGGTGATCAGGGTAGCCGAGGAGGTAGTACACTCGTAAATCGCTTCAACCCAAGTCTTATATCCAACATATCTGGTGATGATTGGAATTCAAGAGGGATTAGACATGTTTCACTTGATAAATTACTTGGCAGATGTGTAAAGTGGCTGGCCCTCCGTCCTATTATTAGCTAATGTTGCGATGTTTTAGACAAAAAGCAAGTGGTAATTGAAAACAATAAAAATTACTTATTCTTTGCCAATTTGATGCATGCTGAGAGGACCCTCAGTTGTAAATCTATATGTTAGTTTAGGCTCACTAACGAATGAATGACCCTTTCTATCAAGACACTGATTTAGGATATCAATCAGCTTTAAAAGAATGACAAATTTTATGCTGTTAAACTCCATGTATATTTTTAAACTTGCTTGTTGATATCTCATTTGTTTTAGCATAATCCATGTTTATAAAATTAAGTCTGATTCATTTATTTTTGCATAATTTTGTTTTTTACTAAAGAATCTTCTTTAAAATTCAAGTAAAATACCCGAAAACCAAAGTACGTTTCTCTATTCTATAGCCTTACCCTTAAAAAAAAATGGTCGTATCTGTTATTATGAATCTTTGGTTTCTTTAAGGTAATAATACTTTCAAAAGCAAAGACAATTGACCTAGCGGAGCGAGGTCTTTGAATACTTATTTAGATTGTTACTCCCCTGTGTTTTTTGGAAAAATGACTGACTAAATAATATACAAAGGGACGTTTAGTCCAATGTACTTTAGGACAAAGGAATATCACACTTTTGTTTTTATAAGGGGAGTAACAGTCTACAAAAGAACATTCCTTACACCTTCTTTACATTGTTACTCCCCCTGCTTTTTTATAAGGAGAGTAACAATCTAAAGAAGTGCCGGTCTTTGTTTCAACTCTAGACTCGTCAGTCTCTCTGTAAATTTGTTTATTTAGGCAGTCACGGCCAAACGCGTTCGTTTTTTTTCAAATTTGCCTTGGATTTTCCTTGAAGTCATAAATATCTATGAATATGGTTTATTAGGGTTTTGTAGATACTTCTCAAAACCCTTATACCGAGGGTGATGTGTCCGTCCGTCCGTCGCTCTTTGGTTCATAGGGCCCGAACCGTTTAAGCGAAAGTACTGAATTTTGAAACACTGGTGCAACTTTTTGACCCAACCACAGGAAAAATATACAGAAGTTCATAATTAGATTTGCGCATGCGCAATTCGAAAAAATTAAATTTTTTAAATTTTTGAGTAGGGTATCAAATGAAAGCTGCTGAAGAGTAGGACACAAATATATATATGATTTTTTAAATGTTGCATTCCTTATTGGTTAAATAAATCAAAATATACCCAAAACAAATTCCCCCCCCCCCCCCAACCACTATAGATCGGCTGGTGCTAAAATTTCGAAATAATTTATACTAATACCTTATAGTGGGGCGATGCTATTTCTGGGAGTTCATTCCCAGGTTTTAAAAATTACCAATTTTGTGCGCGAAAATTTGGAGTGCGCCCAAAATTTTATTTTTTAAAAATTTTGAGTTGGGTATCAAATGAAAGCTGCTGAAGAGTAGGATACAAATATGTATTTGCTTTTTTAAATTTTTAATTCTTTATTGGTTTTATAATTCAAAATATACCCCCAAAAAAATCCCCCCCCCCCAAATTTTTTTATAATGGCTGGTCTTAAAATTTTGAAATGATTCATGGTTACACCGTATGGTTGGGCGATGAAAATTTCCTAAAAAATGTAATTTATCTTGTCGTTATTACCTATAAAAAACATTGTGACCTCCCAGGGGATCCCGGGACCCTTAGGATCGAAGAAAAAAAATCATAATTACATAACGGGTATGCTTAATCATCTACAAAACCCTAAAAAGTACTTGGACGCAAGTACTTCCCTGTGATTTTTTTCTTTTAATTTAAATGTTTTCAATGGTCTTCTAAACGTATGTAAATCGTTTATTAATCATATACTTTTTATTTATAGTGTTTCAATTTTCTTCTTTTACCAAGTAAATATTTTACTTGTACTCAAAAATGTATTTAGAATAAATTGAAGAACCCTGACCGTTTTAGGCTTCTGTACGAAGAACGAAAAGAAACCTTATATAACGGCTCTGTCTGTCCGTTGGCTTGTTTCAATTCATAAACTACATAGGTAAGAACATGAAATTCGGCACACAGGTGCGCATCTCGGCATTTGTGACAACTGTACAATCCAGATTTGTCTGGAGTTTTCACACTTAATATTTTCAATATGGTGGGCGACTAAGAAAAAGGCTTTTAGTCACCAAGGTCTTGAAGTCTAGAAAAAGAATCTGCAACTATTAACATTTTACACTTAATATTTTCAAGATGGCGGGTGACTAAAAATAAGTTATTGGTCACCATGACATGTTGTATATCAATTTAAAGGTCTTGAGGTGCATAAATAGAATATGCAACTATTAAAATTTTACATTTTATAATTTTAACTTAATCGTACAGAACCCGACGATTATGGCCTCACGTACTTACGTGAAGCGCGCCTTACTTAATTGTTTCCTTACTAGTATGTCTCGTTTATTTATAATTTTATACCACTCGTCGTCTTAATTTACATTATAATCTAAAGTTAGTTTTATATTATGTTACATTTAACCTGTCGAAGAGTGTTTATTCACTTTTAAATATTTTACCTTTGCTTTCAAATGATCATAAATTCAAATACGTATTTATCGCCCTAGTGAATTTTCCGCTTTCACTGTCAGATACATTGAAAATGCAGCGGGTCAAACATATTCGATTAATAATGCCGTCTTGTTATTTAGTTTCACGACATAATGCATTTACTGAAAAAATAGATAAATTAAACGAGGCCAAGACGCCGTTCTGGCTTTTTTGGACTGATGCCGGGTGAACGGGCGCCAATTAGGTTCTCTGGCACTCTCACTAGAGCAAACATTCCATGTTTTTATCACAGATATTATATTAAATTCGAATTAATTCATCAAAAAAATAAAATAAATCAATAATATATATAATATATATATTGTAGCGAGAAATCTTACATGCAAATTCCTACCTTTTAAATTTAGAAATAAAAGTCATGATGTTTAATTTTTGTTGACATTTTAAAGCTTTATTTAAGTTTCTACGAGTTGATTCTCTAGGCTAGCTTATAAAAGTCATATTGGTACTTGTTGATTTTAGCTCATGTATTAAAGATATGTGTACTAATTATTGATGTTTAATGAATATAAAAGATATCTCAAGTAATTGATGTTTAGAACAAAATATGTATATACACTAGGTAATGCTATATAACCTTATGTATACAAGATAATTCCATTAATTCATGTTTAATACGTAAAAAATGTCTACACTATACTCATGCCATTATACTATGTTATTCTGAAAGCGCGGGAAAATAATAATAAAAAAAAAAAAACGAGAGTGGAGCCAATGAAAGCTCGAGATTTTGGCGGGTAATAGGTCGGGCCAACTAGGCAAACAAAAATATCCCTGGATAACCACCTAGTGGTTTTATTTTTTCCCTCACATAGGTTGGCAAATCTGAGCTGTCAGATTTACCAAGTATTATGGTATGAGCATAATTGATTTTTATAACGAAAAATGTATACAGTAGGTAATTTTATAACCTTATGTATGAAAGATATTTGCACTAATTAATGTTTAATACATCAAAAATGTCGACGTTTAAAGACATCTGCACTAATTATTATTGATGTTTAATGTATATAAAATATGTATGCGCAGTAATAATAGTTTTCTCATATAATCTCGGTCCAAGATTCGAGAAACCAGTGGCGGATCTAGATCTTGCGGGGCCCTGGGCGAGACAAAATGGCGGGGCCCCCCAGGTTAGAGCGGGGATTGATGATAAAAAAACATAAACTAACTTAATAATAAATCAATTATAACTTGGTCCTATTTAACGGCTAATTCCCTTCACTTAGGGCCAGTCAAACGTTTTTGCTCTCAAAATAATTCAAAACTTTTAAAATAATTACAATTCTTCTCATGATTTTAATCTAACATATTATTTGAACGCATAAACCCCTCAAATTATATAGTTTTTAACTAATCATCATTTTCTTTGCAAACGTAATCGAAAAGAAACATTTTTATATTAATAATTAAGCTCTGTTATACTTAACTATTTATTCTTCTTCATGATATTTTGGGTTTTATGGTTAAATTATCATTGCAAATAAAAAATTAAGCTGTGTTATTTGTGATCAGTCCTATAATTTGAAATCTACACTCGAGCACTTTAAGTTTACTCCCAGAACACATATTCTCAGCTTATAACTTTCCATTTTAGTGCCGAGTTTTTAGTTTAATTTTCAAAGACACATTTTAAGGGGGGTCCGGGGGTCCTACCCCGGAAAATTTTGTAAATATGACCTCTCAATACAGCGTTTTTATGCAGCTCTGAGGTGAAGTTTCTCTTTGATATCAATTGGTAAAACTGCACTAATTGGCCCAATTATTTTTTATTCTTTTTTACAGGATTTGTCTTTTTTACATATCTCTGTACATTGTCAAACGATTAAGGTTATGTAGTATCTCGATAAATTCAGTGTTTTATTTATTTGTTTTTAAAAAAATACACGAAATGTCATGTTTTACAGGGTAATGATAGAAGGTTATTGTTAGGTCAGGTCAAAAAGTACTAAACTCAACCTAAACTTACCATAACCTTCCATACTTTTCCCTAAAATTAAAAAAAATTGAATATATCGAGATGCTACAACCGAAGTCGTTTTTGTAATGTAAAAAGGATCAGTTTGATAAAAACCTAATTAAATTGGACGTTTAGATATAGGTGGGGCACATAATGAAGATTTACCCCACAGAATAAATAACAAAATCGTCATCATTTTGAAAAGGGGACGGTGAGAAAACTCTAGGACGTTGACACACTTAATTTTATATGGAGCGAGGCCCCGCGGGCTATCTTAAACATAAAAAAAATTAATCTATATTTTATAACTTATTAATTTGACTTTTTTATAGCGAGGGGCCCCGCGAAAAGGTAGTTAGGTATTAGGCTCTACCATGTAAACTAAATTCGACTGAATTTTATAATTCTAATATTTCATGTTTTGTACATGGCACGGGGCCCCGCCGACAATCTTCACTATGAACTATAAATTTGCCTGTAAAGTATAAGTATTTTATTTTAATTTTCAATGGCGCGGGGCCCTCCAAGGCGCGGGGCCCTGGGCGGTCGCCCCCCTCGCCCCCCCCTGGATCCGCCCCTGCGAGAAACTTTTTGATTTTTTGATTTTCAACAAAATCAATCACGCTTCGGCGGTACAATGTACAAATGTATGATGTGTGAAGTAGCTGGAACTCTCCACCACGGGGCAAGTAAAATGGGTCCACTGTAGGCCTGAGCACTTATTTGGACTCAGGGGACCTCAAAACGTGTAAATCCATAAAAATTGAATTTTCACGCTACCTCTATGAGAAAGTATATAGTATACACTAGGTAATTCTATAACCCTATGTATAAAAGATATTTGCATTAATTGATGTTTAATAAGTAAAAAATATCTGCACTAATTCATGTTTATAACCTTATTTAAGAGACGTCTACACTAGGAAATTCTTTAACCTTATGTATAAAATATGTTTGAAAATGGAATTGATGAATCATTGTGGTCGATGCGGCCTCTTGACACTTAATAACAGTATAGTTGAATAAATGTTTATTCGCTTCTAATAGTTTATAATTATTTTTTAAAATGTATATATATATATATATATATATATATATATATATATATATATATATATATATATATATATATATATATATATATATATATATATATATATATATATATATATATATATATATATATATATATATATATATATAAACGGTCAAATGGTGTTAGGTTGTAAACGTCGTTTTTATTGTATGTGCATACATTAGAGAAAACGTATAAATAAGGTATTTTATACGGCACTAAACAAGTTACAAATGCATTTCTTTTAAGTTTTTATTTTATGAGATGTATTAGGGTCCGAATTATCAATGGTCTGTTTCAACTTGTATATAACTTTGTTTGTATATAAATAACTAAGTTTAAAAATAGGAAGGATCGTTTAAATTAGTTTACTGCTGAGAACTCCAGTTCCTTCCATTGGTCAGAATTTCTTCGGGTTTGTTTTTAAATTCCTCTATATATTATGATGCATGGGTGTTATTAAGATGCCAGACACTTCCTTCGTAAAATTTATTTTATAATAGAGTTTTTTCGGACGAGTATTTTCACAGACGAGCTGAAAACTCCACTTCCTTTCAATGGTCAGAATTTCTTCGGGTTTGTTTTAAAATTCCTCTTTATATTATGATGCATGGGTGTTATTAAGATGCCAGACACTTCCTTCGTAAAATTGATTTAATAATAGAGTTTTTTCGGACGAGTATTTTCACAGACGAGTTAAATCAAGTCGGTTATGCATTATAAAAATAATATGTATGTTGCTCATGATACGAGTCAGTTGTGAATGACTCTAGTAGTATAAAAATAGAGAAGAATTGACTCTTAATCAGAGAGATTATGTAGTTGTAGTACGAATAACATTTATCTTTGTTTAATGATCAATTATCTAAAGTTAAACTTAGAAAAGCATACTCCATTTATTGTTTACGTTTATAAGCAAAATTCGTCAATATGATCTAAAAAATAAATGAAATCTGCGTGTTATTGGCTTATGATAATATAGGCAAATTTTGGTTTAGAATTTGGATAGGGGGAAAAAATGGTACACAAAAAATGGGCTACGGGGCACAAAAGTCAAAATAGAAGTTACCCTTTAAGATGCATGTCGTTAGAAAGCTCTTTAAGAGAACAGTTATTGTTGTTATGTACACTTTTGTCATATTTTTATATAAGAGGGGGGTAAAATGGAAAAACCGGTTTTTATGCTATTTTTTACTCTAAATTGTCAAAATTTGACCCCGAAATGTACTCCAAAAATGATGGCCAACGAACTCATCCTTTCTTTTGATATTATTGACACTTTAAAATTTGTTTGGATTATTAAAGTGCATCTTAGCGTGAGTTATCGTCTAGCTAGAGTGACACATATATCCATAGAAAAGTGTTAAATTTTAAGAATCGATTGAAAATGGTCTAAACCGGATTTCCACGAAGAAACTTTTCAAAAATTCGTAGTACAACAATTTTTAAGTCATTGCAATAGCTTAATGTTCTTTGAAAATGAGTAGAAATTACAAATTTAGATATTCCCTAGCAGACCGTGAAAAGATTTTGTAAAATTCGACGTTTCGAACCCATTTAAGGGATCATTCTAAAGGGAGTTGCTAATGATGAGAGTCAGTTGCAAAAATGACTCTCCTAATGAGAGTCATTTTTGCAACTGACGACAACCTTCTTGAAAATGATCTCTTTGATTAAAGGCGGAAACACACTACCATCACGTGAAAAAAGTGTGCGGTGTTGATTTAGTAAGGTTTGTATACATTGCAGCTGCACTATTATCACGTCATGAGATGTCACGGGACGTGATAGTAGTGTAGCTGCAGTGTATACAAACCTTACTAAATCAACACGGCACACTTTTTCACGTGATGTCACGTCACGTGATTGTAGTGTGTTTCCGCCTTGATAGGTAAATATTACACATTGGAGAAGCAAACAGTTGAAAATTTCAACTCTTTCTATAGCCTAGATGTCACATGACGTGATAATAGTGTAGCTGCAATGTATACAAACCTTACTAAATCAGCACCGCACACTTTTTTCACGTGATGGTAGTGTGTTTCCGCTTTTAATCAAAGAGATCATTTTCAAGAAGGTTGTCAAGTCAGTTGCAAAAATGACTCTCATTAGGAGAGTCATTTTTGCAACTGACTCTCATCATTAGCAACTCCCTTTAGAATGATCCCTTAAATGGGTTCGACTAAATCAGCACCGCACACTTTTTTCACGTGATGGTAGTGTGTTTCCGCTTTTAATCAAAGAGATCATTTTCAAGAAGGTTGTCAAGTCAGTTGCAAAAATGACTCTCATTAGGAGAGTCATTTTTGCAACTGACTCTCATCATTAGCAACTCCCTTTAGAATGATCCCTTAAATGGGTTCGACTAAATCAGTACCACACACTTTTTTCACGTGATATTACGTCACGTGATGTCACGTGACGTGATGGTAGTGTGTTTCCGCCTTCATTTTAAAAAATAAAAAATAAAAATAAACTAGGTCTTCACACAAAGCATTGAATATATTGTGTGAAGACCTAGTTTATTTTTTTCCTTTTTAAAATGGCGAGCTGAAATTAGTCTAGTTGTGTTGTGCTAATATAGTTGTTTTGTTTAATTTACAAAATGAAAACCAATAACAAATTGAAGCTCTTGGTAGATGAAATATTTGGGGGTTTTCTCTCCACTTATCGGTTAAGAAAAACTTCTTTCCACTTGTCGGTTAAGAAGAACTTCTTTCCACTTATTGGTTAAGAAAAACCCCTTACCTATCGTTTTCTTCATGACGTCGTTGGGGCAATATGATTATCATGAAGGGGTAAAATACCTTTAAATCTTGATAATAACAATAAAATAAGGCTTAAAAGGGTTACATGTTTTTCTTCTTTTTCCTTTAAAATTACCTCAGAGTTTGGACAAATAGCTATTTCAATATAACCTAAGGTAACCTTAGTCTAGTTCCGGAGCTTAAGACAAAATAAAATAATCTCATATGCGCCATAAAACAAATTTAGAACCAATAAATCGAAACCATCCGATAAGAACGTTGGCAACCTGAGACACATTCACAGATTCTTTATTGCTTGCCAATTGGCACTTCTAAACAATAAGCTTTCCTATTACTCGTATATTCAGTGATTTCCTTCTTTTTTGTTGTCAAAGTCAAAGAAGAGGCCAATGTGTTCTAGAACTATTTTAAAACATGGGTTGGCCACACACGAACTTTTAACCTGTTGCGCGTCATCATTATCTTATGTAATTGCTAAGCTGTCAAGGTTATAAAGGTCGTGACCAAGATGACTTTCTCAAACTCATTTTAATCTCGTGCTTGTTTATCGTTGTCTTCTGAAATACTTGTCCTCGTAACCAACATGACTTTCTCTAATTACTTTTTAATCTGATGCTTTGTCGTCGTAGTCTAATTCGTAGCCCCGTGACCAAGATGACTTTCTCAAACTCATTTTAATCTCGTGCTTGTTTATCGTTGTCTTCTGAAATACTTGTCCTCGTAACCAACATGACTTTCTCTAATTACTTTTTAATCTGATGCTTTGTCGTCGTAGTCTAATTCGTAGCCCCGTGACCAAGATGACTTTCTCAAACTCATTTTAATCTCGTGCTTGTTTATCGTTGTCTTCTGAAATACTTGTCCTCGTAACCAACATGACTTTCTCTTATTACTTTTTAATCTGATGCTTTGTCATCGTAGTCTAATTCGTAGCCTCGTGACCAAGATGACTTTCTGCAGTGCTCATTCCACGTTTAAGTGTGTGTTGGATATATAGATAGTATAATCGATAGTACATCGATATATGCAGTATAATCGATTATTGTAGGGTGGCTCGAGTTGTAGGGGTTACATCCCTTCTCCCTTAACCTACATATCAGTAGCCCCTTGACTTTCGTGACCTCCACACGATTTTAATTTTGAACTTTTAATACGCACGTTTTTTAATAGAATTGTTGCGTTTATTTTTTATTGCCTATTTATAACGAGTAATTAACTCTCCAGTAGTTCTAAGAAATTGGTTCAATGCTATTGAACTAAAAAATAAATAAGTAGAAGCCTATAAGTAAAAAAACCTAGAAGTAAAAGCAGTAGGGATAAAATGCCTTCAACTCGAAACATCCTTAAAGTAATCCCCCAAAAATATTATATGATAAAATAAATAAATAAATAAAAAAGTAGAGGCCTTATAAGAGTCAAAGAACTTTCTGAAATAGAAATAAAAGCAGTAGGGATAAAATGCCTTCAACTCTAAACATCCTTAAAGTAATCCCCCAAAAATATTATATTATAAAAATAAATAAATAAGTAGAGGCCTTATAAGAGTCAAAGAACTTCTTATATAGAAGTAAAAGCAGAAGGGATAAAATGCCTTCAACTCTAATCATCCTTAAAGTAATCCCCAAAAATATTATATTCAAATGTTTTAGGTAGTATTCATACTATGGAAAGATTAATTTTTACTTTAAATCAAATTATAATTATCATTATCGGTACATTGTATTGGTAACAACAGATAAAAATAATTCTCCAGTATAGCTTAGTTGGTAAGAGCGCCTGTAACGGATATTAGGAGGCCTGTGGTTCAAGTCCCGGTGCTGGGGTCTGTTTTTCTCTGTATGTCTCCCGTAGTTAATGAAAATTATAATTTGATTTAAAGTAAAATTTTATCTTTCCGTAGTATGAATACTGCCTAAAACTTAAAAATTTTAATTTTTAATTGATTGTACTAGGTACAGGTACTAATTGAGTACTTTATAATTATAAGCGTCAATTATCGGTCTAGTTCTATTGCCGTGATTATTTGGCTGGCTAGATTTGTAGAAAAGATTGAAAGCTTGGATTCGGGTCTTTGTATCGGTAACGACATAGAAAAATAATTTTTCAGTATAGCTCAGTTGGTAAGAGCGCCTGTAACGGATATATAGGAGGCCCGTGGTTCAAGTCCCGGTGGTGGGGTCTATTTTTCTCTGTATGTCTCCCGTAGTTAATGAAAATTATAATTTGATTTAAAGTAAAATTTTATCTTTCCGTAGTATGAATACTGCCTAAAACTTAAAAATTTTAATTTTTAATTGATTGTACTAGGTACAGGTACTAATTGAGTACTTTATAATTATAAGCGTCAATTATCGGTCTAGTTCTATTGCCGTGATTATTTGGCTGGCTAGATTTGTAGAAAAGATTGAAAGCTTGGATTCGGGTCTTTGTATCGGTAACGACATAGAAAAATAATTTTTCAGTATAGCTCAGTTGGTAAGAGCGCCTGTAACGGATATATAGGAGGCCCGTGGTTCAAGTCCCGGTGGTGGGGTCTATTTTTCTCTGTATGTCTCCTGTAGTAAATGGTTATTATAATTTGATTTAAAGAAATATTATATTATAAAAAACTAAAGGGTAATTAGAATCTTGAGATGATATAATTAATAGGTTCTTTACATTAATATGTTTTTAGGGTGTCTCCGAATTGTGTATGTAAGAGTCAAAGAGCTTACCACTATTAAGAGTTAGAAGCAGAATTAATAAATCCCCCCCCCCCAAAAAAAAAAAAAAAAGTATGTGGAACTATTTATCCAATATAACTAATTAAACATGTAAATCACACTACAGGTATATTTCATTTCGGCCGCGATCTTTTAAAACACCTTAAGTACTGCAAGATAATATATGGATATATTAAATGTTATAACAATTGGTTGTCAAGGAAAAGATTAAAGAACAAAGAGACAAAATAGGCAGGAGAAAGAAATAACTAGAAATAATATTGCTAAAGGAAATTGACTACCGAAAAGTATCCGTAAATATCGAATAAAACTAGTGTTTTCCTATAAGATATTACTATTTCGTTTCATCAGTGGTTTTAAAATCTACTAACTATCTTACTAGTTCCATGACAACAACAAGATATAATGAAAATGATAGTACGGGGTTAGTATACATAAAAGGAAAAAGGCCGAGGAAAAAGAGTGAACATTTTTTGATAGGATAGCCAACTGTTCTCCTATACAAGCTACCGAGGCACCTAATTTAATAGTTATTTATGCACCTAGGGAGTAAAGTAAGCCATTATTCCCTGAGCGAAAAAGTTGGTTCTTGAGGCGAAGCCGAAGGAACCATGGTCCCTAAATCCCGAGGCGCAGCCGAGGGAATAACTATAGATAATTATCGCGAGAGGAATAATGGCACTTTAATCATGAGGTACATACAATATTTTATCCCCAGTAGGGAGAATATACACATTTTCGTCCATTGCACAGTTTTTATTTATTATTTTAATAAATAACAATAATTATTAGCACTCTTAACAGCAGATATAAGAGATTTAATATTAACAACAAATAAGAATTGGAATTAAACTCAAATAGAAGGTTATTTATATGCAGGTTATAAAAAATAATAAAGAAGGTCGAAAAAAACTTCATTACATTAGCCATTCATTTTCTACTATTTATAAAATAATTATTTTGGCAATCCTTACTTTTTAGCCCTACTTTTACTTTTTCTCCCTACTTTTTGAGTTCAGGCAAGAAAAGACTTACTTTAGTCCCTTTAAACTAATCCAAAATCATAACTTTTTCTCCCTACTGGAGATAAAATCTATTACCGTTGATTAAATCTAAATAAATGAGCTAATTATGAAAAAACGAGGAAAAAGAGTGAAATTTTGTGATATGATAGCCAACTGTTCTCCTATACAAGCTACCGAGGCACCTATTTTAAAATATTACCGTTCAGTAAATCTAAAAAAAAAAAAAAAAAAAAAAAAAAAAAAAAAAAAAAAAAAAAAAAAAAAAATGAGCTAATTATGATAAAATGAGGAAAAAGATCGAATTTCGAAAATTCTCCAAGTATGACCCTTATGAATAAATCTAGAATCTAAATCTGAATCGTTAAACCCATCTTAATTCTTGAATTTATTAATCCCTTTTGTCTTACTTTATAATTCCAGTTAGTTTTCGATTCAAATATAAAACACAACAGAGGATAAAACGGGTTTATTGTTTAAAACATGCACGTTTTAAAGATTAAAAACGAGAAAACTGGAATAACGTAAAATGCAATATCTCTAAATTTTTAATTTTTTAATTACAACTATAATTCTCGACTTGATTCTCTGTTGGATAAATATGTTTTTAAAACCACCTTTCAATTCATGATTCAAATTTATTTATAAAATAATTGTTTTTACAATGAGACGCTTTTGAAAATTATGGGAAATAGTTAATCTGCACTTGTATCGATACTTTTTAACAATACAAGTAATCTTACTTTTTTCCTTTTTTTATGTACAATCGAGACGTAATTTTTAATTATTTATTTCACTAATTCCAATATTCAAATATATTTTTAAATCATAAAAGAATAAATGTAATAAATTTAATCAAGCATCTTATATTTATTATATATTTTCTTTTAAACAGAATAAAAACAATCTATTTTTCGTTTAGAAATTATTTAAAGGTAGTTTTTTATTTAATTTATCGACCTCCTATTAAATATTAACCTCCTGGCAAGATGTTTAAAAGCGTTTTCTGCTTGACGAAAATTTATTCTCTCCTCTAGAGCTAAAACATATCCATGTTAAACAGACTGTAATTTACAAGTGCAATTCACTTTTCTGCAAAATTTAACGAACTTTTGGGCACCATGAAATTTTTATCTGATCTTTATGTTTTCGAGGTTGCTGAATCCGAATCTGAAGTAAAAATGTCTCCCATACGCACAGTTTTCCGGGAAAATGCGCCTAAAGTTAGGAAAAATTGTGTTTTGAGGGGTTTTCGACCCAATTTTTCGGCCAAAAATGTTTGTAATATATATATATATATATATATATATATATATATATATATATATATATATATATATATATATATCTATATATATGTATATATATTGGGTGTTTGAATATCTTCAAACCATGAAGAACTTGTAATAGGTGGAACTATGGTAGTAGTACCTTTGGTCGAGACGTTGGTTAAACTGCCAGTACCTAAGTAAGAATTTTTAAATCAATTAATATACCGAATTTACTAAGAAAGTCGCCTCCTAATATAGGTTTTGAAACATTAGCCACGATAAAATTTCGCCTAAATCCGATGTCTAAATTCATTGTCGTTATACCGAAACGAAGGTTTTAATGGTCGATCCGTTAGCGGTAAATTGTCTTGATGTTGTGGGTCGTTTTACTAGTTTAGGGTAAGAATGGATTACCGAAAGATCAGCTCCTGAATCAATTAAAAGTGGTAATTTTGCATTTTTATCTGTAATGAAAAGGCGGTATTTAGGTTGGCCAGTAATTTCTGCCGTTGAAAATGGCCTGCCCCTAGTTTTCCTTTTTAAAGTTATAAGGTTGTGTGCACTTTCTAACTTCAGCACCAATTTATTATGGTAATAGCACTTGTCGCTATGGCCGTCCATGGATCTTCTTCTTAAAGTAGACCTGCTTATATAGTATATTCCCCCTTAATTGTGTTTATAGTATTGTCTTCCACGTAATTGTGCGACCTCAAGCTGAAATGCAGCTAATTGATTTAAAATTTGCTGATTAAAATCATTGGATATGGCCTTCGGTGTAGATAAGGTATCTAATGGCTCAATTGGGTCAGTAGATCTGGGATAACCATCTACAATCTTGTCTGCCATTGTAGCTGGTATTGTTTTTGGTAAGTTTCCTTACCGATATATTGTTTTTGGTAAGTTTCCTTACCGATATATTGTTTTTGGTAAGTTTTCCAGACTGTACTTGACTAGGTTGCCTTTGTAGAAATAGAGAACGTAGCACATCACCTGCTTCGACCTGCTGCCATCTCTTTCATCTGACGTAAGAGATATGAAGGCTTCTTACCTTCAAGTTGGATTTCCTTTAGAAGACGACGCAGTTTTTTTTATCGTCGTTTTCAGAAAAAGCTTTTATAAGCGCTGATTTGAAAGTATTATATTTATTCGCAGCGGGAGGTTGTGCGTGTATTATATCAGAAACGAATTTGAATGCGTCACTATCTAATTATTTGACAACGTATAAATATTTGGTTGTCAACTGTCACTTTTGCTAACTCGAAAGACGTTTCGGCATTGTTAAACCATAGCTCCGGTTTATAGCGCCAGAATTGCAAAAGCTTAAAGCTAAATGAGCTATTGGAATCTGGTTGACAGATGTGTCATTGTCATCTAGATCTAACAATAAGTTATCCATTATGATCTTATAATGTTAGAAAACTAACCTGTAATAAAATAAGTGATAAAAGTTTAACTCACGCTGCATATTCAAATTATTCTTTAGAACGCGTCGGTAGACACCAATTTAGCGGTGATACACTAAGTAGAAATAAAGTTTGTTAAATTGGAAATATTTTTATGTGAACGCTGTAAAATTAACTGACTGAATCAAAATTTATATTTTCTTTTAAAAAAATAATAAAATGCAAGGTTGCTGCAAGTATTTTAATAAGTACCTATTTACCTACTTATAAAATAATATAATAATGACGGTTTTTATAAAATTATATAATTTGATTACAAATAAATAGTTATAGCCAATATGATTTTATTGTTTAATTTGTTTGTTATTGTTAATTTATTTAGAGCCACGTGGTTAAAAAGGAGTGAATTAAAATAAATTCCTTTATTTGAAAATCAAAAAACCATGAAAATATGGTCTGTTACATTTACGAGTGTGGAAAATACAAATAAACGTTCTTTTTTATTATTATGTGTTAATATTCCTAGCATATACAAATGCGCCAAATAAAAAAAAGAAAAAACCTACTTGAGAAATTTAATTTAATTTACCAAAGGAACGACTAAAAATAATTTTATATAAATTCGAAATCTTTAGTTAAAGTTTAGTAATCTTTGTAGTTATGTTTCAAAAATGAAATCTAGGAAATGCACAGATTAAGTTGTGCAAGAGATTCACCTTGCTAAAAGAATTAGCGCGAATAAGCGTTTCACCGTCTTTAGAGTAACATAATCTTTGTCGCAGAGTTAACTCTGCAACTAATTGCCCTACTAAACCCTATTTGCCCTTCAGGTTAGGATGTGGGGGAGCCGAAATCCCCTAATTTGGCCTTTTACGAGACACAAGGGGAAAGAAGCCTCCAGTCCCTGTGCTTTCCTACAAAAGGTTTTTTACGCCCTAAATAAACAGCTTTGGCCATTAGAACAGAACAGAGTTATAACATAAACTTCACACTGAAAGTAACATTTTGTCTGTACTCTCGGCAAGAATGGAACCCTGACAAGTCTTTAGTTTAACATGTAAACAGCAAAGTATTCCACAACGATTCTTAAAAACAAGAAATATACTTCCGGTTACGATTGTCAGTCATCTTAAATATTTATTTTTTAAATTATACATATTTGTTTAAGGTTTTATACAAAAACATTTAGTTGTTTCAATCCGGAAATTAGCTGTTGTTCCTCGAAACGATTAGCACGACGATTCAGGGAAACTCACTTAAGACCGGGCCACACCTGTCCGCGACCGTATGACGTCCAACACACGGGCGTGTGTTTTTTAAGCTCACGCAGCTGTTTCGTTGAGACAAAATGTTAAAAAGTTTAACACATAGTGAATTAGGGATGGTAGCACTTGCCTTAGAGGAAGAACATAATAATTGGAGAAGAATGCAACGCAGAAGTCGGAGAAGAATGTGGGTTCACAGCGCTTGGAAGAAAAGATCGGTTGAAGGTGAGTTTTGGTCGCTGCTACCTCATTTGACGATGAAACCAAGTTTTACAAATAATTTAGAATGTCGATGTTCACATTCAAACAACTAGCAATTACCTTCCACACACGTTTATTCTCTGCATTTCTATACTTTTCACTCGACTAATTAATTCAATTAATTAGTCGACCTCCATTCTGAGTGGAAAAAGTAAAATAAATATATAAAGTGTTGTAATATAATTCATATATTCTAAAAATTTAAATAGAATAACTATAACAAAGAAAGTTGAAGATGTAGATAAATTATTTAAAAGGACGACCCGCACCGTGTCCGTCAAAAGGTAAACTAAACTAATCCAAGTGTCGGTGCGGATGCGGTGCGTGCACGGTGCGGTGTCGGTGCGGACAAGTGGGGACTACGCCTAACATTTCCTTAGGTTTATTCCTCACCGAGTGTTGTCTGACACACGGACTACTTACGGCCGTCATACGGTGCGTGCCCGGTGCGGTGTCCGTGCGGACTAGTGGGGACTACGCCTAACATTTCCTTAGGTTTATTCCTCACCGAGTGTTGTCTGACACACGGCCTACTTACGGCCGTCATACGGTGCGTGCACGGTGCGGTGTCGGTGCGGACAAGTGGGGACTACGCCTAACATTTCCTTAGGTTTATTCCTCACCGAGTGTTGTCTGACACACGGACTACTTACGGCCGTCATACGGTGCGTGCCCGGTGCGGTGTCCGTGCGGACTAGTGGGGACTACGCCTAACATTTCCTTAGGTTTATTCCTCACCGAGTGTTGTCTGACACACGGCCTACTTACGGCCGTCATACGGTGCGTGCACGGTGCGGTGTCGGTGCGGACAAGTGGGGACTACGCCTAACATTTCCTTAGGTTTATTCCTCACCGAGTGTTGTCTGACACACGGCCTACTTACGGCCGTCATACGGTGCGTGCACGGTGCGGTGTCCGTGCGGACTAGTGGGGACTACGCCTAACATTTCCTTAGGTTTATTCCTCACCGAGTGTTGTCTGACACACGGACTACTTACGGCCGTCATACGGTGCGTGCACGGTGCGGTGTCGGTGCGGACAAGTGGGGACTACGCCTAACATTTCCTTAGGTTTATTCCTCACCGAGTGTTGTCTGACACACGGCCTACTTACGGCCGTCATACGGTGCGTGCACGGTGCGGTGTCCGTGCGGACTAGTGGGGACTACGCCTAACATTTCCTTAGGTTTATTCCTCACCGAGTGTTGTCTGACACACGGACTACTTACGGCCGTCATACGGTGCGTGCACGGTGCGGTGTCGGTGCGGACAAGTGGGGACTACGCCTAACATTTCCTTAGGTTTATTCCTCACCGAGTGTTGTCTGACACACGGCCTACTTACGGCCGTCATACGGTGCGTGCACGGTGCGGTGTCCGTGCGGACTAGTGGGGACTACGCCTAACATTTCCTTAGGTTTATTCCTCACCGAGTGTTGTCTGACACACGGACTACTTACGGCCGTCATACGGTGCGTGCACGGTGCGGTGTCGGTGCGGACAAGTGGGGACTACGCCTAACATTTCCTTAGGTTTATTCCTCACCGAGTGTTGTCTGACACACGGCCTACTTACGGCCGTCATACGGTGCGTGCACGGTGCGGTGTCAGTGCGGACTAGTGGGGACTACGCCTAACATTTCCTTAGGTTTATTCCTCACCGAGTGTTGTCTGACACACGGACTACTTACGGCCGTCATACGGTGCGTGCACGGTGCGGTGTCGGTGCGGACAAGTGGGGACTACGCCTAACATTTCCTTAGGTTTATTCCTCACCGAGTGTTGTCTGACACACGGCCTACTTACGGCCGTCATACGGTGCGTGCACGGTGCGGTGTCAGTGCGGACTAGTGGGGACTACGCCTAACATTTCCTTAGGTTTATTCCTCACCGAGTGTTGTCTGACACACGGACTACTTACGGCCGTCATACGGTGCGTGCACGGTGCGGTGTCGGTGCGGACAAGTGGGGACTACGCCTAACATTTCCTTAGGTTTATTCCTCAACGAGTGTTGTCTGACACACGGACTACTTACGGCCGTCATACGGTGCGTGCACGGTGCAGTGTCAGTGCGGACTAGTGGGGACTACGCCTAACATTTCCTTAGGTTTATTCCTCACCGAGTGTTGTCTGACACACGGACGTGTGTTGGACGTCATACGGGCGGACAGGTGTGGCCCGGCCTTTATTCTTAGTTCCTTTTTAGGGTCCGTAGGCAAAACCAAAAATTCGCGGACATATTAGGTAACAAGAAAGAAGAAGGTTTTACTCGTGACGTCACCGTTACGGGATTTCCAAAACAAATATTTCGATCACCTGTATTTTTAGGGTCCGTAGGCAAAACCAAGGACCGTTATATTTTCCTGCGTGTGTCTGTCCGTCCGTCCGGTCGCCTGCTCTCACGGCTACACCTTTCGTCCGATCACTTTGAAATTTGGCATGTATGTGTCTTGTACCTACTACATATTTTAAAAATATAGCGACTTAAAAAAAAAAAATTTTTTAAAAAATTAAGGTTAAAAAACTTAAGGGTTAATTTTTTTATTTTTTTTCAACACCGTGAGGGGTATCATATTAAAGGGTACGTCGAGCTGAATACAAAAATATATAATTCTTTGGTCATGACTTTGATAGGGCGAGCGTAGGCAAGTTTGAAGTGGGTGTGAAACATGTCCCCCCTCTTTATCTCGCTTATGTGAAGTGCAAAAAATCTGACAAAATTCCTGAACATTCATCAACCAAAAGTAAAGATATCACTTTTTGGAGATTTCGAAAAAAATATTATTTTATTTTTAATTGACAAAATAAGTTTTTTTATAACTATGGTCTTTTCAAATGTATTTATATGGTTGTAGTTTGGTTCAGTGGCAAAAAAAATATTTTATCAGAAATTTGTTTATGTGTTTTGAGAATATCAGACCCATATGATAGTTCAAATTAATCTTTTCAGCATTTTAAAAAACACCATCAATAGGGTACTACTTAAACTATACAGGGTTGCCTACGGACCCTCGCTGTGTGCTGACTAGCACACACTTGACCTGTTTATTTTATATTAATTTTAAGGTGGGTTCATAACCTGCGATTTTTTCGCGCTTCAGAATAGGCTATCGTAACTAAATATCGATATTTGAGCTATAATTCGAAGAGCCGATAAATTTGGCAGTCTTAAAAAAAAAAAACAATATTTCTATAGCTGTACACTTTACAACAGTATAATATATAATATAATACTTGACGTCATAAAAGAACAAATTTTCTAAAATAATTTTGTTTAGCCTTGTAAATTAATTATTATTTAGCTTATATATATATATATATATATATATATATATATATATATATATATATATATATATATATATATATAATTCTTTTAACAGAACTGAGTTAAAAAAAAAAATATTTTTGAAAATTAATCAATCACAATCTCCTCTTAATTTTTCAACAGTCATTGAAACCGGTTGATGTTGACTTGTCTATTTCTGGTATTCGTTTCAGTTTTGTTATTCGCTGCCAAAAAACAAAAAATAAACCAAAACAGAATCTCGCCGATGCATTTGTTTGAAAGATGGGGGAAAAATTACCAGAACAACATCAAGGTCATATACAAATTTGTTTGTCTTGTTTAAAAAAAAATACATAAAAATATTAGTTACGAATATATTCTCTATTTGTATTTTGGACTAATTACGTCATTTGTCATGTTTTTGACAAATGTATGTCGTTAGCTTAGTTATACTGTTGAGTATTTGACTAAAATGAAAGAGTATAATTAATATATTTTTAGTTCCCCCTTTATTACAGAAGTTGTAAATACATATATATTTTAATCTGACAAAAATATTATTATGAAACAAAATATTTATAGTCTAATAGGGAAAGATATGAAGAATTTTGATGTCAAATAAACATTATATGGAAACGTTTTAAAGAGTATCGTATACATATAGTTGCAGATTATTGATGCTATAAACTACAGCAGTCAATTAAAGGAGATTTGGAGATAACCAATGAATGTGGTTGAAAGATCTACTTAAGTTAATCTATAGTTAAAAGATGGATGCCATTAGTGAAGGAATGATGACCAATGAAGTTAGTTACTAGTAGTGAATTATATAGGAGATCACCAATGAATGTGGTTGAAAGATCTACTTTGGTTAACCAATGGTTAAAAGTTGGTTACCAGTAGTGAATTATAGGAGATCACCAATGAATGTGGTTGAAAGATCTACTTTGGTTAACCAATGGTTAAAAGTTGGTTAACAGCAGTGAATTATAGGAGATTACCAATGAATGTGGTTGAAAGATCTACTTTGGTTAACCAATGGTTAAAAGTTGGTTAACAGCAGTGAATTATAGGAGATCACCAATGAATGTGGTTGAAAGATCTACTTAAGTTAATCTATAGTTAAAAGATGGATGCCATTAGTGATGGAATGATGACCAATGAAGTTGGTTACTAGTAGTGAATTATATAGGAGATCACCAATGAATGTGGTTGAAAGATCTACTTTGGTTAACCAATGGTTAAAAGTTGGTTACCAGTAGTGAATTATAGGAGATCACCAATGAATGTGGTTGAAAGATCTACTTTGGTTAACCAATGGTTAAAAGTTGGTTAACAGTTGTGAATTATAGGAGATCACCAATGAATGTGGTTGAAAGATCTACTTTGGTTAACCAATGGTTAAAAGTTGGTTAACAGCAGTGAATTATAGGAGAGCACCAGTGAATGTGGTTGAAAGTTGAAAAATCTACTTTAGTTAAACAATGGTTAAAAGTTGGTTAACAGCAGTGAATTATAGGAGATCTCCAATGAATGTGGTTGAAAGATCTACTTTGGTTAACCAATGGTTAAAAGTTGGTTAACAGTAGTGAATTATAGGAGATCACCAATGAATGTGGTTGAAAGATCTACTTTGGTTAACCAATGGTTAAAAGTTTGTTAACAGCAGTGAATTATAGGAGATCACCAATGAATGTGGTTGAAAGATCTACTTTGGTTAACCAATGGTTAATAGTTGGTTAACAGTAGTGAATTATAGGAGAGCACCAGTGAATGTGGTTGAAAGTTGAAAAATCTACTTTAGTTAAACAATGGTTGAAAGTCGGTTTTCATCAGTTAATTAAAGTATAAGATGACCAATGAATATGGTTGAAGAATCTTCTTTAGTTTAACCAATGGTTGATTGTCGATTTTCATCAGTGAATTAAATTATATTATGACTAATCAATGGACTCAAAATGGGGCGGTATGATTTATTTTTACTACTAACATCTATTTTGTTCATTGAATTCTGCGAAAATGTTTGAAACAGACTATTTTAATTAGTCAATATTATTAAACTCAGTTTACTCTAGAAAACAGTGTTGGCTATAATTAGGCCATAATTAGAGTTGCTTTATTTTATGGCACTTCTTTAGATTGTTACTCCCCTTATAAAAAAAATCAGAGGGGAGTAACAATCTAAAGAAGGTGTACGGAATATTCTTCTTTAAACTGTTATTCCTCTTATAAAAACAGAAGTGTGATACTCCTTCGTCCCAAAGTACATTGGACTAAACATCCCTTTGTCTTAATAGTTATTTAGTCAATTTCATTTATATTCTAAAAAAACAGGGGAGTAACAATCTAAATAAGTATCCAAAGACCTCGCTCCGCTAGGTCAATTGTATTTGGCTCTAAAGATGTACCAATCTAAAGAAGTACCAATTTTATAAAGAAGTTATCCATAATACATATTACAATTTTCAGATTTTTTTTTATTTTTATTTATAAAAAAGATGACTTTGATATTTTGTGTTGGAAAGACGATGGATTTGAGTACATGAGTATGGCACAGTTTTGATAAAAGTAGAAAAAGATAAGTACCTATGATATAAGAAACAAAGAAGGTTTATCCTTTACCCGTGGCTGAGGCAGTGTTAAGTGAAGAAGTGTCCCTCTTTGTCGTCCTCTTAAGAGCGAAGCCATTGTCCCCTCTTCTATTGTCCCCCCCTTGAGAATCTTAAAACCCTTGCACTTTCAATAAATGAATATAGATTATATTTTAATGCTATTTTATTTTTGGCAAAGTTTCTTACGCCTGGGTCTTTTCCTTTTATCTGATTCGACATAAAAAACAAATTCATATTTAAAAAACCCATTTCAAGGGTTTCGTTGGTAAAACCAAAAGATAAAGAAACCCTTATAGTTTCGTTCCTGTCTATGTCTGTAATTTTGTACGGTTCCAATAACTTTTGAATCAAAAGAGGTAAAAACTTTGAGTATTAAAGATATTTTTGACACGCACACAGGTAAATATAGCAAACTCAAACTTATTAGCCGTTCAAATCCAAAATGGCGGATAATTCATGTTAACCAATTTTTTTTTTAATGGGATATCAAATAAAAGGTATTAAAGAGTAGATTACAAAAATATACTCGTATAACACTTGTAGAATTATTTTATTTTCCACGCTATCTTGTCAAGAAACATCACAATTTTTCGTGCCCCCGAATTAAGCTTTCAATTTTCCACAAGTCCAGAAATCAACATTAACGACGATAGAACTAGACCGAGAAGTATCGCTTATAATTATAAAGTACCCATTTAGTACCTGTACCTTGTACAATCAATTAGAAATTTAAGTTTTAGGTAGGGTAGGGCGGGGCTAGTTGAGCATAGGGGCAAGTTGGGCAATTTAAATATCTCTAAAACTACGAATGTCACAAAAATACTTCAAATAATGTAAAGATGGGGACGAGGAAGGAGAACGCATCGCGCGACCTTCTTAGTAAAAAGTAAAACAATTGTTGATCGCCATTTTTTTCCTAGACTTGTACTAAAACAACCGTCTACAATCACGTAAGTGTTTATATTTTATGTATTTATTGTACTTTTGATAATAATTAGTTATTTAGTCCCAAGTCTACCCGTTTTTTTCATAACTTAACTTTTTATCTTATAAGTCTAGTCGGGGCTGGTTGGGCAGGCTTGCTCAACTTGCCCCTCTCTTATACTACTACAAAAAGTTAAAGGTTTATTTTTTATTTTTAAAAATACAAAGCAGCCTCTGGCAGACGGCTATAATATGTATGCCTATTTATACTTTGTAATAACAATTTGTATAATGATTGTATAAATACTTTGAATATAATATTTTGAAATTATAAAAAAAAAAAAAAGTTAAATGTCTTGCATTTCATTTTAGGATGCGGACATATAAAAGAAAAACGTCAAGGGGTTTTGCTACGAGTCAACATTCAAGTGAAGCTTTAAAATCTGTGTATCCTTTAAAATGGCCGGGTACAAGAGCATGAACGCAGCAGCAAAAGTATTTAACGTAAAACGAATGACTCTCACAAGATGACTGATGATAAACCCTGCATTAATATTTTTACCTTGCTAACCTCTAAATTACCTAGTAACCTCAAATTTTTATATTGTTTTTATATTTACATTTTTTTTTATCCTTAAACATGAATAATAAAACATCATTTTAATTACAAAGAGTGTAATAATATCCAAAGATAAATAATAAGTTATGTCGTAAAAGTGTGTTATATTTGCTTTAGATTTTTTTGTTGTTTGTTTGTCGTTGTTTCTGTACCTACATTAGAGATGGAACTTAAAAAATATATATTTGATTATCAAATGAAGTTTTACTGTAGTTTTGAGCAATTTCCACATCACTATTAACCTATTCTTTCCATTGCCCAACTTGCCCCATGCCCTTGCTCAACTTACCCCTACCATGGGGCAGGTTGAGCAAGTAGAAGGTTTCTCGCATTAATGATAATATTTTTTAAACCAGATCTGAAATAGTTTTATTTTCTGAATACATTTAAAGAAGGATAAATTACTCATCTAACGTTGAAGGAATCAAGTAAATCGGATGAACCGTTTAGGAGTTATTATAGATTATATAAAAAATTGCTCAACTAGCCCCGCCCTACCCTAGTGTTCATACTACGGAAAGTTTAAATTTTAATTTAAATCAAATTATAATTATTACTAACAAAGGGGGACAGACAGAGAAAAATAGACTCCTTAAAAATATTAAAAAAATGTGCAAATAATCTGTCTACTAGGATATTCTACTAGAAAATAGATTTTTTTTTTTAATTTTCGCCTTCATTTTGCATTTTCTTTATCAGCAGTTCCTCTGCCGATTAATAATTTCATAATATGTACCTATGAAACCCTTATTTACGCGAGACTTCACGCAGAATTGTTATTTTTTTTTTTTTTTAAATGCCTTTATCAATTACCCGAAACAATCTTCTTTGTCATTACAATATACAAAATTAAGAATTTAATGAAAATCGTAAATTGTCATAACATATTTACGAATATTCATATAAAGAGGAAAATATTGAGTAGTAATAGACTATTTATAACCATCGCATTCTATAAATTGTATGACTAATCTCACCTCATATAATAGACAATAGGCCTTTGTATTCGATTACGCAAACGCCTAGCACGGCCTATTAACGAAAATAGATCGCCCGGTAAAGTGCATCTACACTACTCGCCTTTAATTAATCCTAGTGTAAGAAAACGAATTTTGATCTAAGTTATTTTCTTCGAATATACCTCGAATAATATATATCTATATACAGGGTGGTCCAAAAGGGGGGATCTCTACCATGCAAAGGGAAGTTTGTTTTCCTGCAATCGCAAACTAGGGGCAACCACCCACTTTGCCCCCAGGCCACCTAACTTCAGAATTTCAAATTGGAATGTATATTTTTGATAGCATATTTGGATTCTACCGTGAAAAAAAATAAACTTTTACTTGTAACTATTTTTTCTATCACCAATATTTTTCCCCCTACAGGGGGGCAAAGATAGCGAGAGACTTTTGGACCACCCTGTGTATATATATATATATATATATATATATATATATATATATATATATATATATGTAATGGATAAAATCCAAATATCATTCACTCTTTACGAATAACTAAAACCGCTCAGCTAACTGAACTCGCTAAATTAGCTAAGACATCTTTTTAGATCCGTCATCTACCACCTCTAACCAATTGCATTAGAACCTTGAAATTTTTTAAGTTGCCTTTCTTTTATGATATAAACAGCATTTTCTGTAGATAATTACTATTTTCAAATAGTAATTTGGGATTTTGAAAGTTATAATTATTCTTGGGGGGGGGGGGGGGGGAGAACTCTGTGGAATCAAGATATTCTTGCTTAGTAAATTTAGTTTACAAACTCATCAAATTAAAAAGTACATACGATTTAACACACTCCGTAGCGAAGCACGTGTATCTATCTATTAAGTAAATAAAATAAAAAATCGGGTATGGGGTACCTCGGAACTTTTCCTCACTTCAGAGGCCACTTTAGTGGCCGCCCAGTAATTGTGCCACGCCAAGTGGGCGCCAACTTTACTGGGCGTGGTCAGTACTTGGATGGGTGACGGTTTTGAACTAACTGATTTTTTTATTATTATTAAAAACAAATTATACATTATTTTTATTTCATTTATTTAATTAATTTGAATTTTGACAAATGTAAACAAACTTTGACTAATTAATAATTATGTTCGCTTATAACTTTTAAACTAATTAATGGCTATTTTATACTTGTTCCTTATTTTTTACTGGTTCCAACGATATGCTATATTTGTCAAAAACGTATTTACTACTTACTCTCGGTATTTTTAACCGTCTAAGTTTCCAAAATTCAAAAATCGATAAGTTCAAAATGGCGGCCAATATAAAAAAATTAGAAATTTGGTGGATTTGTTTGTCATACAGAGAGGCACATTGGTGCCACATTTCAACTGAATCGGACCATTTTTCGATTTGTTACGATTTTTTTTTTTAATTTTTGCTGACTCAACAAACTGGTTTAAAGATGTTAAATGTTGATTTTCCGGGTGGCACAACTATAAATAAGGACTGATTTGTCTGCCGTTTCAACTCTCTAGTTTAAATACCCTGGGCGCTATGATGATAAAAACATACAGACGTCATGCTGAAAACCACTTAGGAGGTCTTAAAAACACCCAAAACGGATAATTCAGTTGAAATCTCGAAAACAAATGTTTGGGTGAAAAAAAAAAAACACTTTTCCTTCCATAGGTGAGAAAAAGTAAAAATACGAGTGGTGTCGCGGGACACTCGGTAGGAACGAAGTTCCTTACGCATTTCATGTCATATTAATAATAAAATCACGCTACTAAGTATACGATGCTATCTACTTATACATGGTGGAGTTAGAAAAGAGATAACATTTTAAGACATAATATGATAATTTCTTGTACTTAGTGGAGTTAAGGCAAATTTATTTGTAACAGAATTTTATAATTTTTTAGAATCTATTCCCGTCCTGAAATTCCAATTTTACACTTGGAGCTTACGTTTACGTGAGCATTGCGGGCGAACGCTTGGGCGGATAACGTTGTCCAACGAACTTGTCCTGGGCATTGGTAAAATAAACATTTGTACCAAATTTAAACTAAGTAGGTAAACTTTTACTCAAGTTATCGTCATCTGTAATTAGTCGATGATGAGCTGTTATTCTTTGATGTTAAGATAAAGTAAGCTAAGTAGCTGAATGAAATCTTCAATAATCACCGTGTAATGTGTAATACTGAGTTATTGATCAAAAGAAGAACTATAGTTTGTACAATCTAATGCAATTTTTAGATTGGAAAATAACTATCATCAGTTCAATCAAGAAACGTTTTCAGTACGTCAAGGGAATATCCAGTTTTATTCCAGTCTTAAATATTATAACATAAATATAATATATATATATTTTTTTATAAAATGGACTTAAAATAATTTATCTACGATTGATACGAAATATAAATATTGTATCTCTGTTTAGATGCGTAGAAAGTGATTCTTTTCGTAGCTATATTCATTGCGCATGCGCGTTCATAATTCTTCTTTTTTCCGCCCTAGTACGGAAAAAAAGAGGAATTCTTCACCTTAAAGCACAATTAGCGAGTTTGTTTACATTTAACAAAACTAATTTGCTGTTTGTTTAATTAAAGTAACTGTTTATATCGAGTTTTTATTGAAAAACAATGAGTGATTTAAGTGATTATGGCGAAAATGAGGAGAATAATACGCCTCCCGAAATAATAATTGATTCAGCACAAAATACAACTAATGAATTCATGTCATTTGTATCAAAATAGAAATACGAACTTACATACAGTAAGTTTATTATAACTTATTTATTTATTTATTAATAAAATCTACAATCGTTGATAAAATACGGTACGCAACTCGTGCGAACACTGCACTTTGCTTTGCTCGTGTGGTTTTACTACCCTCGCTGTAGCTCGGGTGCAAACTCCACACTCGCATGCAAAATGCTACTTTCTGCACTGAACGCGTACTAAAAATGAATGTTTAAATAGGGAAATGTTTTAATACGAAGCTATTACATTTCTGAGTTACGAATAGGTTTGGACATATATAGGTTGAGGGTAAAAATGCCGGAGACAAACAACACCTGTTCTCGCCCACCTATGGCTACGGCCCCAAAAGTTTGATTTTCTACGGTAAAGAAATTAAAAAACCTGAATTCTTAATTTATTTTACTTCCACTATGTCTGATTTACATTAGGTCTGCTATGAGGTGCACAATTTAAAATTATGAAACATGTGGAAGAATTTTGAAAATTTAGTATACTAGTGTAGTGATGTGGCGCATAAGAACTCGCGTAGAAAAATTTGCATTTTGCCATATTTGTTCTCAATATGGCTACCAGGAAACATTTTTTTTTTTGGGGGGAGGGGGGGGGGGGAATGAACATATTACTAATCTACCTGAAATGAGCTTTAAAATAACATGTACCATGCTATGTAAGCAAAAAAAAAAAATGTAACTCCCTCATGTCGGCCATATTTTTTTCTGAAAATAAAGTAAAATTATGAAATTTGTTTAACAACATTCTTTTCCCTCTATCCAAGGCCTTTAAAAAGATGTATAACAGCTGACTAAAAAAGTATCTTTAGGCGTCCATTATATTGGCCACCATCTTGAAAGTATTAAATGTGAAATTTTATCGATTACATATTTATTCCCTACTTCCTGCTCTTCAAGACCTTTAAAAGGATGTATAACATGTCATGCAGACAAATCACTTTTAATCTTCCGCCCTATTGGCCGCCATTTTGAAAATATTAAGTGTGGAATTTCCAAAAACTATTGCCACAATACTGTTAATAAGATGCAGATAATAAGGTGCACCTGTGTGCCAAATTTTGTTAAAATCGGTTAATTTTTACGCCAGTTATCATTAGACAAACAAACAAACACAAATTTTTCAAAGTCCAAGTCTCATAAATAAAGAAATTCAATTTTTAAGTGTTTGGTAAAAAAGTGGAAAGTTTAAATTTTAATTTAAATTATAATTATTATTACAACGGGAGACAGACAGAGAAAAATAGACTCCAACACCGGGATTTGAACCATGTGCCTCCTGTATTTCCAGTATAGATAGATGCTCTTACCAACTATGGTATACAGGAGGCCCGTGGTTCAAATCCCGGTGCTGGAGTCTATTTTTCTCTGTCTGTATCCCGTTGTTAATAATAATTATAATTTGATTTAATATAAATAAAGAAGTTACTGCGCTCATTCAATAAATTTACAAAAAAAAAAAAAAAAATTGCATTATTTTAATGTTTTCATTTAGATATACACTTCAATTAGATGTTCAAATTGAAATGTTAGATGTTCAATTGTAATTATAGTTGTAGTTGTAGTAATAGTAGATAATCAATATTTACCTAATAATGTTATTTATGACAAAAAGAATTTTGGTGCATTTAATATTTTAAATGTAGATATTACGCTTCAGTTAGATGTTCCAATTGTTTCAATTAAAATGTTATTTTAAACATTGGTTGTGTTTTACATTTGTATATATTTTTTTACTTCTTTTCAGTTAAAGATAACACGTAAGGTGTTTATATGTGTAAAGAACTTATGAATTTATACAAAACAATAGTAAGCATAATCTATTTTAATGTGGAACGGATCGGGTCTGAATCCGTTGATAGAAAGTTCCGTGAAACGATGCCAAGTGGCAAAATGCCGTGCCAAGATTTTTTTTCCAACTTTTTTATCTCTGTTATGCCCTAGAAAGTATTATGTTCGAATGTGTCACACTGAGGGGAAAAAAGCCATATTCTTATTCATTTTATCAATAGTGGAATAGTTCAGGTAACTTGATGTTTTCATTCAATGGGTTTCTTATTTATGGGATTTTTTTTTTAGTTTACATTACAAGGTTTTACAAGGTCTTTCTTTGGCTTGTCTAGTTCTAAAAGAACTACTCTTGAGCTAGGGTTTGTTTTTTCGTAGATGTCTTAACTCGAAACAATGAACTCTCCTATCTAGTTCGACCTTTCCTTTCCCCATAAATTTTGTCTAGAAGCGTCTTCTATAGCTTACCCTCGATATCATTGTGAAGGTTATGTCTTGATAGCTAAATGGAAAAAGAAATCATAAAGTAAAATAAATAAAAAAATAAAATGTGGAAACTGATCAATATTTCTTTACAGCACATGTAAATTTACCTAAAATATTACTTTATTTTATATATATATATATATATATATATATATATATATATATATATATATATATATATATATATATATATATATATATTACTAAAGCGCTATAATTTGTTATATAACTTATTAAATTACCAAATGAAAAAACAAATACTAATTTAAACATGGGCAATGGGCACACATGCTTTTCAAAACAATTAAAAGAAAATAGAGTGTAATAGTATACGTTACACGTCTAGTGCGGAAAGTAGCATTTTGCATGCGAGTGTGGTTTTGCACCCGAGGAGCGATAGCCACACAGCAAAACAAAGTGCAGTTTTCGCACGAGTTGCGTACCGTACTTTATCTACGATTGTTGGATTTTAATAATACAGAAAAAAATATTTTATTAACTTCCTGTATTTAAGTTCGTATTTCTCTTTTGATAAAGATGACATTAATTCATTAGTTGTATTTCGTGGAGAATTAATTATTTCGGGAGGCGTATTATTCTCCTCATTTTTGTCATAATGACATAAATCAATCATTGTTTTTCACTAAAAACTCGATATAAACAGTTACTTTAATTAAACAAACAGCAAATTAGTTTTGTTAAATGTAAACAACCGCGCTAATCGTGCGTTAAGGTGAAGAATTCTTCTTTCTTACCGCACTAGGGCGGAAAAAAGAGGAATTAGGAAACGCGCATGCGCAATGAATACAAGTAAGTAAAGAATAACTTTCTACGCATCTAAACAAAGATAAAATATTTATATTTCGTATATCAATCGTAGATATAATATGTTAAACATTATTACAAGACTTAAACTCAAAGGAATTATGTGAATCCTAATTTGAATATGGTTAGGAACTGATTTTTTGATTAAACGGCATTGGATTACCTAAATGCCACGATAAGCGTTATCATATCCATTCATAAACCATCTAAATCCCGTCTCGTAAAATGAAACGAACATTGGGATAATCACAATTTTTTTTGTAGGAGGATTATGACGAATTAAAATCTAAGTTATATTCGCTATAAAAGATGGATGTATCACCCTTATACTTACTTACCTTTTCAACAGAAAAGGTAAGTGTAAGAGATACGGTTAATATGTATTCGTGAGTTGAGCCTTTTGTAGTATCCAAATGCGTGGATTACAATTTAAGTTATATTCCCAGAAGAAGATGAAAGTAACACCCCTTTACTTAATTATCTTTTCATCAGAAAAGGTAATTGTAAGAAGTACCTACGGTTAGAGATACGGTTAATATAGGTAGTTGTGAGTTGTAGCCTTTTGTAGTATCCAAATGTGTGTTTAAAAATATAAGTTATATTCACTATGGAGAGTCGATAATGGAATGGTGAGAGGTAGTTTACTTCAGGCGTAGTCAATATCAAATGCAAGTTATTAGCTTTATTTAAGTGGTTAACCAACTAAAGACACAATAAACAAATTGCGTATAGGCATAGTTTTATTCGTAGACACAATAAACATATTGTGTCTAGGCATACATTTATGCGTAGATATAATAAACATATCGTGTCTGAACATAGTTTTATGCGTGAACACAATAAAAATAGTGTGTCTAGACATAGTTTTATGCGTGAATACAATAAACATATTGTGTCTACGGATAGTTTTATGCGTAAAAATATCGGAATCCGGGTGATCGAATCTGATGTATGCTCTTAATCCACTGCTTAATTATTACTTATAGTTTTGCTTTATTTTTTAACATTAGGTTTTAAAAGTGGTTACTGAAAATATATCACTAGCTTAAAGCCTGTCAGTTGCTTTTTATTATCAGTGACTAAGTATCAGGTTATTAATTTGTTGCCCATCCTCTATTTTAATAGTGGGAGCTGATTGGTTTTTCTTTTCCCTCACCCAGTCCCAATTAAAATCTGAAGGGAGAATAAAAATGACTTTTCCGAAAAGAGAATAAAAAAAGGTAGAAACTAGGAATAAAACGGGCTGCAATTAGTTAGTGTCACCAAGTTTATCGATCTATACCTACTTCACTTTCTCTGCCTTGTTAACTATCACAATTTAGCCCATAAACAATTTGGTACTTCTTTAGATTGTTACCCCCTCTGTTTTTTTTAGAATATTAATGACTGACTAAATAACTATTAAGACAAAGGGATGTTTAGACCAATGTGCTATGGGACAAAGGAATATCACACTTATGTTTTTATAAGGAGACTAACAGTTTAAAGAAGAACATTCCGTACACCTTCTGTAGATTGTTACTCCCTTCTGATTTTTTTTTTTTTATAAGAGGAGTAACAATCTAAAGAAGTGCCGAGTAGATAATATGTAATGTAGTCGATCAACCGCGGTCCTATGATAGTTTAAGTTCGTACCGATTGGGGACGTAAAAGAAACTTTTAAAAAAATTATACATTTAGTTTTACTGTAAGGAAATTGTTTTTATTTAATCGGCGCCACTTTTTGAGACTGTTACTCCCCTTATAAAAACAGAAGTGTGATATTCCTTTGTCCCATAGCACATTGGACTAAACATCCCTTTGTCTTAATAGTTATTTAGTCAGTCATTTATATTCTAAAATAGAAACATAGGGGAGTAACAATCTAAAGAAGTACCCAGCCAAGCATACATCCTATAATAGAGGAAAAAGGAGAAATATCCGTCGAAGGAGAAAAAGGGTTAAGGGGCGATAAACTGAGCATCGTATTATAAAATTAAACTTTTTTATAATAAAATTCAAACTTTAGGCTATATGACTGTTAAAAGTCAAATAATAATAGTTTAACCAAAGAAAGTTATAATTTGTATACAACATTATATGTAGGTATGCGGAGGTGAAGTCAAATCGGTATAGTCAAATTGAATCGGTGTTGTCAAATGGTTAGCGTATTCGTGTAACCTGCCAAAAAATTCCAAATACCGAAATATCCGGTAATGTTTCCAATAGTAGAGAGATATTTCTCAATGATAATCACCTCTGAGGTTTTTATAAGGGGAGTAACAATATACAGAAGTCCCCTTGGCTGTTCAACATATATACTGAGCCAAGCTAGAAAGCACAGGCAAGGGCCAAGTCTTCCCAAAGAAATAACAATAAAACAACTAACCACCAACAGTATCGTTTTCCGAGATCGGCCATGCTTTATTGAGCGTTACTTGTTTTAACTGACAATATCTCATTGTTGCTTTAACCAAAAGAGTTGAATTTATTTGTTTATTGTAAAACAAAAACTGCAGTAGCGAACACCATTTAAACAGACCGACTTCCACCAATATTATAAGTAGTTTCCATTTAACTGTTTTTTTAAATTTAATTAAAAATTTTTTTTTGTTTACAACTGTTTTGTGTTAGAATATAAACCCTATTTAAGCCTAGTTTGAATTATGAGTTACAAATCAGTTACAACTTTTGCTGTCCTAATATTATTTTACAAGATTAGCTATCACATTAAAAATAAATGTATGATAAAATAATTTATGGTGTGAAAACATTGTATTGTAAAATAAATGTTTATGTTATAAAAGCAAGAGTGGTAGCTTTAGAAAACCTGAGAGTTGTAGCATTCCAAAAAAAGGATATATATGTTAATCGAATGAAACCTATGGAATGTATGGATTTTAGCGATAATGCAGAATATATGATGGTTTTAGTAGGAAGATACTGCCTGGGGAAGAAATGTTAGAATTTAGTTTAAGCAAGTTGTAGATCACTCTCTATTATGTTATTATAAGACATATTAAATAAAAAGAATTACCTCTTCTCTCTCTTCCCAGATAGAATTTTCTCTAGATGATAAAGATGCTTCACTGTATGCATTGGGTGACATCGCGGCGCTTCTCCCCGCTTGCCTTTCCTGACTGTCCCTATTACTAATATCTACACTTCTGCTTTTCGATCTCCATCGTTCTCTGGAGGATCTGTCGGTCCTTTGAAGAAAATCTTTGATTTGAGAAGTGAGTGAATCCGTCGGATTGTAGGCGAGGGAAGCGGACCTCTGAATGTTAGTCGGCGGCCTGGAAGTCGAACGCGATCTTACGCCTGTAGGGTCGGCCGAACCGCTAGCCCTAACACCCAGTAAGCCTCCGTCCTCCCGTCTCCGGTCGGACAAGGGCTTATAAGTCCACTTGGTCTGTTTGACGGAATTCATTATTCCGATCCTGTATCACTAAATATCACTTCTCCACCAGATTTGGAAGAGATTCCTACACCGAGCATTTTAATATCTGTAACTTGTGAAAGAAATATTAGAAGTTTTTTTTTTTCTACGATATTTGTTTACCGGCGAAAAATTGGACTGAGCGTAGGATATGAGCGGACGATGTGTTGCCGACTACTGGCAAGAGAGCTGTCTGAAAACCGATGGCCACCTGCCAAGACTATAAAAACCAAGATGCCCAGAAGATGTTTCTCATCTTACTTCCTACAGATACTGCAGTTTGCATATCCCTTAAAATTCAATTATTTGCCTAAAATATCCTTGACAGCGAAACCTTTTTTATATATAAATAATGGCATAAATGAAAAGCAACTTTTTTTTAAAGCCAATCACAGATAATTAGACATTTTTTTTATAAAGATTATTATTTTATAAATGGCCTGCAGGGCATAAAAGACACTTAAATTATACATTTTAATCTCTAAACGCTTAGTGTTTTTTCAAAGAAATTTATGTAAGTGAGGTCTTAAATTATGTTTAAAAAAGAAGACCAGTTTCCCCTCTTTGATCTACAAAGGATATACATTTTTGAGACGCTGAATTTTCTCTATAAAGTGAATCCAAAACAAGACATGAAAATAAGTTTTTAATTTAAAATTAAATTATGTATATTAAAATCTCCTACATTTTATTTTTTATATCCATTTTAATTGACAGCTTATAATTGCTTTAAAAATATCTAAAATAAATAATATCTTGTCAGTTCAATGTCTTCTACGATATTATTTTGGTAATAAATCACTGACGATAGTAAACCGTGCTGAAACCGGTTTGGTAAAACGTGTATTGAATAATTTGTGATTTAGCCAAATAAACCAAAGTTATCTCAATTTTGTTTTATTTATTTAATTATAGAATTTTATCAAACCATTTTCAAGAAATGTTTTTCCTATTTTTAGAAGACAAGTTATATTTTATGAAGGCCTCTCAACTGTCTATATTGTTACCTAACACAATTTCATTGTAATAGACCTATATTAGGTTAGTATATAACATTTTGACTTACCATTGCCCAATATTGCATTGCTGTTGACATTCTGGGCGAATAATACGAGGCTGTACCAGTTGGATGCCATTACTGAGAAGTGCATTATCCACTAAATTTGATTGCCTTAAGAAAATAGTAACAACCTTAAAGTAAGTAGTAGGGGGATACTTCTCAGTAGTACTATCCTTAAAGTAAGTAGTGGGGGGGGGGGGGGGGGGGGTTCTTACCTGTAGTACCATCCTAAAAGTAACTAGTGGGGAGACACTTATCTGTAGAAACATCCTTAAAGTAAGTAGTGGGGGGATACTTCTCAGTAGAACCATCCTTAAAGTAAGTAGTGGGGGGATACTTCTCAGTAGTACTATCCTTAAAGTAAGTAGTGGGGGGATACTTACCTGTAGGACCATCCTTAAAGTAAGTAGTGGCGGGATACTTTTAAGTAGTACCATCCTTAAAGTAAATAGTGGGGGGATACTTACCTGTAGGACCATCCTTAAAGTAATTAGTGGGGGGATACTTCTCAGTAGTACTATCCTTAAAGTAAGTAGTGGGGGGGGGGGGGGGGTTCTTACCTGTAGTACCATCCTAAAAGTAACTAGTGGGGAGACACTTATCTGTAGGAACATCCTTAAAGTAAGTAGTGGGGGGATACTTCTCAGTAGTACCATCCTTAAAGTAAGTAGTGGGGGGATACTTCTCAGTAGTACCATCCTTAAAGTAAGTAGTGGGGGGATACTTCTCAGTAGTACCATCCTAAAAGTAACTAGTGGGGAGACACTTATCTGTAGGACCATCCTTAAAGTAAGTAGTGGGGGGATACTTCTCAGTAGTACCATCCTAAAAGTAACTAGTGGGGAGACACTTATCTGTAGGACCATCCTTAAAGTAAGTAGTGGGGGGATACTTCTCAGAAGTACAATCCTTAAAGTAAATAGGGGATACTTTTCAGTTGTACCATCCAAAGTAAGTAGTTGTTTGACACTTTCCGCAGTAGTACTCACCTCAATGTAGAAATAAATGGGTTGCAAGTCTCAGCATCATACTGGTATATGTACAGTAAAATCATTCTTCGTCTATTATTACTTTTTCATTTAGAACTTAGAAGCTAAACCGAAGTTTTTCATAATTTTATTGGATGAGTTTATCAAATTTCTTAAATCACAAACAACTAGATACTACAGAAGGATAATCCTTGTATTAATTTATAATGTCTGTCTATTAAAATATTTAGTATATTATTTACGTTTATAATAAGTGAGAAATGAAAAAAAAGTATTTCATATAAGTCGTAATTTTAGTTCAGTACCTAAGTAAAATTTTTTACATTTTCACGCGACGTAGTATTTTCTATTCATTAGTCAGAAACTGAGAAAAATATCGTCTGTTTAACCTTACCAGATGAGTTCTTTAATAAATGACGTAAACAGCTGTAAAATGTTCCCCTTGTGTATATTTACCTTCTTTCCATGTACACCGTTCTTCAACAAGCAATTCTAGCCAGTAACGTTTATTTATTCAAATGCTTTGTTCCGTAGTTAAATCCTTTTTACCTTTATTTACTTCGTTCTACAACACGTAGATCTAGTCTATTACAGTTTTGACTTGTAATAACAAAAATTGTGTTATTATGTAGTGAATTGTTCTCTACTATTACTTCGTGCATCTAAACGTAATTCAAGCCCGTCAGCTTTGCCATGTACATAATAATAAAAATGTTGTTCTTTTGTAGTTAATTGATCTTTACTATTAATGAGTGATTCTATACACGTAATTCAAGCCCGTCTGCTTTGCCATGTACTGTACATAATAATAAAAATGTTCTTCTTTTATAGTTAATTAGGGTCCGTAGGCAAAACCAAGGACCCTTATATTTTCCTGCGTGTGTCTGTCCGTCCGTCCTCTCACGTGCTCTCACGGCTACAACTTTCGTCCGATCACTTTGAAATTTGGCATGTATGTGTCTTGTACCTACCCACATATTTTAAAAATATAGCGACTTGAAAAATATTTTTCAACAAAATTAGGGTAAACAAACTTAAGGGTTAAAATTGTTTTATTTTTTTTCGACACCGTAAGGGGTATCATATGAAAGGGTACGTCGAGCTGATTACAAACATATATAATAATTTGGATATAACTTAGATAGGGCGAGCGTAGGCAAGTTTGAAGTGGGTCTGAAACGTGTCCCCCCCTTCTATCTCGCTTATGTGAAGTGCAAAAAATCTGAAAAAAAATCCTGATCATTCTTCGACCAAAAGTAAAGATACCACTTTTTTGAAATTTCGAAAAAAATATTATTTTATTTTTTATTGACAAAATACGTTGTTTTTTTTTTTATAATTATGGTCTTTTCGATGTATTTATATGGTTGTAGTCCGGTATAAGTGGCAAAAAAATACTTTATCAGAGTGTGTTTTGAGAATATCAGACCCTTAGAATGGTTCAAAGTAAGCTTTTTAGCATTTTTAAAAAACACTGTTTATACACTTTACAGTTAAACACTATATAATGTGGCCTACGGACCCTCGCTGTGTGCTGACTAGCACACACTTGACCTATTTATTTTGTTTTTACTATTACTAAGTGTGATTATACTCGTAATTCAAACCTATTATATCTTTTTTGTATTCTAATAATAAAAATGTTCTTATGTACTTAATTGATCTTCTACACGTAATTTGTCCAGAACATAAATGATTATTCTTTCTTTTGTATCCTTCTTTTAAGTATAATTTATGCCAATTATGTCTATAAATATATACATTTATGTTATACATACTTTGCAGCAGTGTAGTTAGGCCATCTCTGCTTTACTTCGTTCTTCTACACGTAATTTGTCCAGAAAATAAATGTTTTAACCCTCCCTTAATTTATTTCGTTCTTTTTCACGCAATGCAAGGGCATATATGTTGGTTTTATCAAGTAAAAATGTTGTTTTAGATACATAACAAATTATTTTTTTATTTTATACACATTATCTAACCGTGGTAATTTTTTTTATATTAATTAATACAAATGACTGCTTGAAATTTGCTTAATTTTTCTTCTTAGTAAGTTTGTTTCTTTAAGTAAATTAAATTATATGATTAGCACCCTAGCTCAACTAACTAAGTATTACGCGTGATTAATACTTGTAATATATTTTTTGTTTCGTTATAATATGTAATTTTTATTTAATTATATGGAATGCAATTTTTTTAAAGTATATTATTAACTCTTGCTCTAATTACTTTGTTGACTCGTATATCACGCTTTTATTTGTAATTTAAAAGTATGTATATGATTGACATTCGCATAATTTACACGAAATTCGTCGTTCTACACGTAATTCGAGCTTATGACTTCATGACTTACCTTTTTTTTTGTTTTTGTTTTTTAGTGGTATTTTTCTTTTATATTAAACTAGATAGTTGGACCCTTGCTACGCTTCTTCTTCGTATGATTCAAACTTAATTATTTCATCAAAATTTTGGTCAACAACGTTTATTTTTAAATTATAATTATCCTAAAAAGTCAATTATTTGACTGAACAATGTAGAAAAATTGACGTTTATAAGGATTTTAAGGATAGGTAAACGTATTAAACAATCACAACCAGTGATTGACGGCACTTCTTTACATTGTTATCCCGTTTATAAAATAAAAACAGAGGGGGAGTAACAATCTAAAGAAGGTGTACGGAATGTTCTTCTTTAGACTGTTACTCCCCTTATAAAAACAAAAGTGTGATATTCCTTTGTCCCATAGTACATTGGACTAAACATCCCTTTGTCTTAATAGTTATTTAGTCAAAATCATGTATATTCTAAAAACATATAGGGGAGTAACAATCTGAAGAAGTACCTGATTGACAATACAAACAAAAACAAAATAAATACAACACCTTTTTTTTAAAACAATTTAACAATTTATTTCTGAAATAGCAATGCATACAGTAATTTTAAAAAAGAAAACAACGTTTTATTCTTATTTTTATTAATATTTGTTTTCTTGTATTTTTTTTTTTTAATTTCAATTATTGTTTAATTATTTATAATATTCGTATTCTTTTATTATTATTATTATTATTTATTATTATTATTATTAAATATCTTGATTATTAGTTATTGTTTCGACCCTATCATTCAAAACTCATCTATATTTTCGTTAGTGTACTAGGCATTTTTTTTTTTTTTATTAATTTATATATTTTTTACTTTTCTAGTATACAATAGGGTATAATTAAAAGTTTACTTATTTAAAAAAAAATCAAAAAACAAAAAACAATAAAAAACATTTTTTATTTAATGATAAATCGCAATATTGCACATCCCTAGAAAAAATGTTCTTTTTAATTTTTTTTTCCTCGATTATTTAAATTTAATTTTTTTTTTTTTTTTTTTTTTATTTCATTTATTTATTTATTTATTTATTATAAAACTTGTGAGAATTTTTGGTCTTTAAACTATCTAATATAAGCTTATAAGACCTAATGATTTGCAATGCATAATTAATATCATTTTTTTTTTTCATTTAAGTATAAAAATTGTTAATAACACTTCGAGTTCAGAGATCCGGGCATGGTTATACTAAATCTAAATATCATGAAAGACGTCGCCATTAATTGCTTAATTACTACTAGAAAAATTTAATATCGACATAACCACTTCGAAAGTTATTTTGCGGTAATAGGTTTATAAAATATTGGGTTCACAGCTCAGCGAGAAAAAACTATAATCCTTTACTAACCACAACAATACGCTTTATTTTTCAATTGATTTATATTACCTTCAATTGAAATTTTTTTTCTCAACAAAAGTTATCTTCTCTAAAGAATTACCAATTTTCTTAATTATTTATTTTACTTATCGACATTTTTTTTTTATTTTATTTTATTTATTTATTTATTTTTTATGATAATTGTATGAATAAAAACCAAGCTTCATTTTTAGTACTATTATAGCACTTATTATGCTTAAAAGTTATTTAATTTGTTTCCTTATTTTTTATCTTTATAGCTATATAAGAATAATAATTAATAATAATAATATTGATATTTATATAATAATAGATCATATTTTTTAAATTTATTTGATTAGAATTATTTTATTTTATTTTTTTTTAATTTTAATTTTTTTTTTTTATTTATTTAATTTCTTTTAACTATTAGCAAATAGAATAATTTGTGTTGGTGCTTATAAACGCTTTATTTTATTTAATTTTTTTTTAATAAGGAATGAAAAAAAAAAAATAAATAATAAAAAATGTCCAAGAATTTGGGAAATAATTAAGAAAAGTGACGCATTTTTTTAAAAATAGAAAACGTAAAAAGGAAAAGAATTTCAATGAGGAAATATAAATGAAATGATACGGAGGGGTCATGTCGAAGGGAGGACGACATCTTTCTTATCTGAATTCCATGTCCAAGATCTCTGCGTCAGCCTCTGTGTCCTCTTTACACTCTTGGAGTATGCACTTCTTTGTATTTTTTATTAATATTTAATTTTAATTTTTTAATTTAATTAAAAATTTGATTAAACTAATAACGAAAAATTCCATTAATTTAATTTAATAAAAACAAAAGAACTTTATCTAGATATTAATAATAACGTAAAACGTCGCTTATTGAATCGTATCTATAACTCGTATTTCATTTATTTTAATCTTATTATTTTTTTTTCTGTTTTATTCTTTGTGTTTTTTTTTTTTTCGTTTTTTTTTTTTTTTGTTCAAGGGGGGAAAATATCAAATGATCGAAAATAGATACCTCTTCAAAACAATAACATTGTGTATATATTTTTTTCAATTTTAACAATATTTTACAAAGTCAATTTCTTTTGTGTACTTTATTCTCTTTTTTACAATGAAACTTTGAGTGTTGGTCAAAAAATCTTCGCTACAATCCTTAGGATTATCTTTTTTTTAATTTTTTATTCCAAGATAACAATAAAAAAATAGTATATAAAAATTTTAATGTGACGTTTCGCTAGAGACTTAATAGGATTAAAAATCTGTCAACGAATCATTTTATTTATTTACTTTTTTTGTTATTTTGCTTGTTTTTTTTTTTTTTTTAATTTTTTATTTAATGTTGTTATTTGTTTGTTTGTTTTATTTGCTTTTTAGAATGGACATGATAGAACGTCATACTCGAACATGAGTGATACAGCTACAAATACGAAGTACAAGAGGAACATTGTCATACCTAGTCCTTTGTTCATTTTCCAATGAAAGCAAGCTATGGATACTATGACGAACATGAGCATTAGAAAAAGAATAGAGATGGAGCAGACCATGCCCACGCTGTTCACTGTAACCGGCTTGCCGAACACGATTCCATAAAGAAGCCAAGGTACTGGAAGCCTGCAAAAAACCCAACCAAATCAACATTTTTCAAATCAAATCATCATTTTTACCATTAAAAAACGAGATTTTTTTATTGTTTTTAAAAATCTCTTTTTTTTCAAATATTTAAAAAAAAATTAACCTATAACAAATATTTATAAATAAAAATAATCATTAGACGCAGGTGAGCATATCAAAGCGGGCACTTCTTTATATTGTTACTCCCCTTATAAAAAAAACTGAGGGGTGTAACAATCTAAATAAGGTGACGGAATGTTCTTCTTTAGACTGTTACTTCTCTTATAAAGACACAAGTGTGATATTCCTTTGTCCCAAAATACATTGGATTAAACATCTCTTTGTCTTAATAGTTATTTAGTCAAAGTCTTTTATATTCTAAAAAAACATAGGGGAGTAACAATCTAAAGAAGTACCTATAAAAGCGTACAAAATCTGCTCTATATGTTGTTAATAAAAATGCAAACTATAGATTATGAAAATCACTACATTTCAGGGAAAAAAAGGTTAATAACTCTGTTTAGAGGAGGTTCCCTTACCTTGGTCAATAGGCAGAAATCAACTATGGCTGATAAAACTGACATGGTAGTTGATGAAGGCGAGAAAGTTGCTTAAATAGAGTTGCCAGGCACTTCCGGGAATTGTGCGGGGACAAGTGTTCATAACTGTCCAAGATAAGGGATTCTCCTCTACTACTAAAATACAGTCCATCATTCATTTTCACGACTGTACTGTCCCTAATGAAATGCCGTCAATGTTAAGTCATTAAATGTATAGGCAAAGGTGGGTTACGTGTATAAGGCAAAGTTAACTACATTCAATAAATTAGTTTAAATATTTTAATATTTCGATCGAATAATATTTTTTTTAAAAAATGGAAATTAAAAAAAACTTATTTCGTTACCCCTGACATAACAGTATTTTGTCGCTTACTGACATAGCAGTATTTCCTTGCCTCTGATGTAGCAGTATTTCCTTGCCCCTGACATAACAGTATTTCCTCACTTACTGATATAGCAGTATTTCTTCGCCACAGATTTATCAAGTCTCCTCATAATTTATCTACAGATCTTTAGCTTATTGCCCTATTTGATTACTTTCTGTGACCGTTTAGGCTTCGAGTCCAGTTCCTTTTTTATTATGTTTCAGAGGCATGGTTTATTCACGTAATAGAACATAAATAATATATAGCTTTATGTTCGTTATAGATATAAATAGGTGTAGGTAGGTATAGATAGATATAATTTGATAATAGATATATAAATAGATAAAGATAATTTTATTTATAGAACACTACATATAAGTATATATTATATTCTCTGGGTCTTCTAAGGGTTAACATAAATAATTTGTTTACTCCTCCTTTTCCTTTTTTTTAAAAAAACAAGCAGCTATATTTAGTCTTAACTGAGGGCTTCTTCAGGTTGGTAATACTTTCTATGGCATTGTCTGATTTAGAATAAAATCACAATTTTTATCAGTTAAAAAGAACATTGTCATTAAAAAACATACATAAACATTTTTTCCATACTTTGGATTTTACAATAAATTAAAAAAAGGAATTAAAAAGCAGTCAATGAATGCTCCCTGTATAACTCTCAGGGAGAGACTAACAGCCTGAAGAAGCCTGCAGTTAGGTCGAATTACAGCTTCTTCTTCTTAGAAAAAGGAAAAGGAGGAGCAAACAAATTATTTATTTTAACCCTTAAAAGACCCAGAGAAAATTATATACTTATATATAGTTTTCTATAAATGAAACAATTTAAAAAAAAGGGTTTACCATCCAGGAAAAAAATTATAAAATAGATATAGATAGATATCCATAGATGCAGATCTTGATAGTAGGTCAATCTATAGATAGGTAGATAAATATAGGTATAGATATAGATCTAGATCTATATATATATATATATATATATATATATATATATATATATATATATATATATATATATATATATATATATATGTAGATAGACAAAGCTAAATTTAGATATAGCGAGATATTAATATAGATAGATATACCTATAGATATAGATAGATACATAAAGATATAGATAGATACATATAGATATAGATAGACATATATAGATATAGATTGATATTTAAGCTAGACGGTTAGAACAAAACAATATTTTATGGATGGTTGTTTCATTTCTTCATACAAAATATGTTAGGATGGTTAGCATAGTACCCATGAAAAGAAGGCTTATTTGCATTTATTTTATACTCCCCGAATTCAAGTATACCACCAATGTATTCAAGTAAGACATCTTTATAGACCCTCAAGTTCAGGGAACATTGAACCCCCCCCGGGGGGATCAGGGTGGGAACACTGAATGTTAAAATTATGTCTTAAATACTTTTTTTTGCTAATAGGTGAAATCGCGTTTATTTGAATAATTACTTTCAAGTGAGCCTTGATTGTTTAAACGTCGATATTCTGTTTCCCAAAATAATTAACCTTATTTATTACCTGTGACTTTCGACAATGTGCATTTATGTTGCAGAATATATTCTTTACAGGTTTCAAAAAGGGGGTTGTAGGGGTTTTTTTATAGCTGATTATTAATTCTCTTTTTTATAATAGCTTCATAGAACTAAAAGTACTAATATGACGAACTAAAATTATATATAATTCCTAACTCCCAGGAAAAAGTAGAGGATCAATGTAACTTCAATTAAATTCAAAATAAATTCATCTGGCATACAAATGTTGGATTCTCTATCTCCATCGAAATAAGTTTAATTTTTCAAATTATGGACTTCATAGTCGTGAAATATTTATTCGAATCGAACGTTATTAATAAGTAGCGGATTTTCGATACTTTGGAACGGTTAAATAACGGTTTCATTATTTAAGCAGTCATTAAGATATAGTTGAGATGAAAAACTTGAGATGAAATTTAGTTTGGATTTGTATCTATGATGTAGATTGAGATTAAAAAATATAAATTAGAAGCTAACAAGCTAATTATATATAAATAATCTACAAAACTCACTTATTCCTCGGTCTATATTTAAAATATTGCGTTTTTAGCCATATGGTTTTACTAAATGCACAGAGAAAGCTCATAAGTTCTGATGCATTTTTTTACAAGTTGTTAAAACTTAAATCCCGAAAAAGATTGTTCAAATCGTTCATATTATGAGCCATCAACTTGTGAGTTATCACTAAAGTGGATTCAAAATGTTAAGAATTACTATATCTCTGACGTCGAGGTCTTCAGAGATAGTGATTTGATAATACTAAGCGTAAGCTCATGAAACATATGAGTTTAGATTAAGCGAATCTTCTGCATAAAAGTATTGTGTAAGTGAATCTTCTGCATAAAAGTATTGTGTAATGTGAATCTTCTGCATAAAAGTATTGTGTAAAGTGAATCTTCTGCATAAAAGTATTGTGTAAGTGAATCTTCTGCATAAAAGTAATGTGTAAGTGAATCATCTGCATAAACGTATTGTGTAATAGTGAGATAAAAGAGAAAAAAAACTCAAAAACTTTACACATAAACCAAGCTATTCACTATTTTTCATTTCTTTACTTATAAAATTATTTTTTATTTTTTTTTTTTTAATTTATAATATTAATTATATTATTCTTAAAAGACCTCAATATCTAAATCAGCTTTCGCCAAAGTTATTTTACAGCTATAACTTTTATATCCGACCTCATAAAATATTATTCATTGTAAATTTTATTTAAATTTTTAAAAATCGGTTTGAAGTGTAAGAATCTCAAGGAGGAATTATTAGACGCGATCTTCGTAGCATTGTGAAAATATTCTGTTTTAATTAGTAATAATTTTTTATTGTGGCTTTAAAGAAAAGCAATTTAAAACAGCCTGACCCGGTTTTTTAGGGTTAGGCTGCAAACAGAAATCATCTGCTATGCCTGTCGTTGAAAACTAGGGTGAGGGTAGAAGTTTTTATGGTCTCCCTCGTAACCTACAGCATCTGATATATGCTATACCCGACGATATCTACCTTCCTGATCAATAATTCCTTTTCCCAAACCAATCCACTAGAAAGGTTGTAGTAAAGGTATAAGGCCACTTTTTGTGAACTCTTTTCAACATGGAAGTTTGAAGTCGTTGAGCTTCCAAGAAACCTGCTAGAGACTACTTTAGTCTTCGAACCTACTGATTACGGTTCTTTTTTTCCCCTTTTTACCCCAACGTGCGAAGCAATCTAGCCTAGAACGCAAACTTCCTATCACGCAAGGACTTTCAGTTCTTGCGTGATTCTTCTAGAATTAGGCAAACTTAAACTGTGTCGGGCTAATCTGACTTAATTTACGACCCGACGATGTGAAAAATCAGTGGCAGAAACATAAGAAAAAGTTTTTGTTATTACCTTGTGATTTTTATTGTAATCTTAATTAATACCAATTACTGTTTGACTTATGAGTGTTCCCGACGATTCATCAGCAAATAAATAATGCGATCGGATGATACTTAAAACATTCGCAACAAAACTCTTTGGTATCCTTTCTGTTAGAGGTAACCATTGAGAGACCAGTCAGGCATCGAATATGGTTTTATTTAAATTATTTTATTTCGATCGTACAAAGGAAACTATATCTGCAATTGGTTTTAAAGCCATTGAGAGTGATCTCTATAAAATGTTGCTAAATAGGTACTTCTTTAGACTGTTACTCCCCTATGTTTTTTAGAATATAAATGACTTTGAATAGATTAGAAGACAAAGGGATGTTTAGTCCAATGTATTTTGGGACAAAGGAATACCACCACTTATAAAGGGATTAACAAACAAAAGAAGAACATTCCATACACCTTCTTTAAATTGTTACTCCCCTCTGATTTTTTGGGAGTAACAATCTAATGAAGTGCCACTAAATATATCTTAGACAAATATGTGTCAGGATCTCTTTGGGGATATCTTAGGCTAAGATGAACTGCACGAATGTTTCAGCTGAGTTTTTTTCATTTTCTTTTTCAAGCTTTAATAAATCAGAAGATATAGAGGTATTCGAACGATTTATTACGCTCTAGCAGGAGTAGCGTGTGCATCAAAATAACAATTCCTTGCTTAAAATTATATTTATTTTATACATAAAAAGTTTAAAATCAATATCAATTCACTTTTAAAGTCTAATCAATGTCAATTCATTTATTTTTCTTCATGTCATCTTATAAGAATTAAAGAAGGAGGGTGGTTTGTCAGGTAAAAATGGTGAGAACCAAACAGCGGATTCGTGGGTTTTTCTAGACTAGCACTTTACTAATTGAACTTAGCTAGAGAAATACTATTCCCTTAACAATTAGGATTTTTATATTGTACAACAACTGAACTGTTGACAGCTCAGGTTTATAAATCCCAGGAGCCTTTGGTTAGACCCCCAGGGGCTGGTGTATTTTTATTTGCCTGTCTCTATTCTTCGTAAATTCTAATTCGATGATATTATTTACTTATTCTTTATTTATAAGTGCAAAGATGGCTGAAGAGGTGTAAAAAAAAAAAAAAATGTAGATTAACAATTCTTACGATAAGTTTCAACTTTAATTAAAAGTCATCTTCAGTCGTAGTACAACTTTTTCAATTAAAAAGTCATCCTTTAGTCGAAAAAAATTACAAATTCTGTCTCCATAAGAGAGAATCAAAATGGTTTAAATATAATAAATATTCTAAAATAATTAACAATACATGTAATAAGAATAACTAAACTGATGTAAAAATTAAATCAAGTAATACATTTACTTTATTTAATTTTTACATCAGTTTAGTAATTGTTATTACATGTATTGTTTATTATTTTTGAATATTTATAATATTTAAACCACTCCGGCTCTCTCTAATGGAGACAAAATTTATAATTGTTTTCGACTAAAGGATGATTTTTTAATTGAAAAATCGGTCCGAGACAACTCTGACAAACTTTCTCATATTCGAGTTCATAATTACTTAACCCAGTGCTTTCCATTTATTAATTTTCCAGTTATCGTAGGTACATTTAATTATTACTAAACATTTTATTAAAATGTATCCTAAAAATAACTTCTCCTCGGCGGGAAATCGAACAGACAGACGATAGACGACAGACTGACATTTGATAAAAACCACTTTTTTTGACTAAGGGGACCTCAAAACGTGTAAATCCATCAAAATATCAAAATCGAATATTTGCACCATCACAATACTTTCTCTTTACAGGAGAAAGTTAAAAAGTTGTTCTACGACTGAAAATTACTTTTAATTAAATTTAAAACTTATCCTATGAATTATTGATCTACATTTTTTGACACCTCATCATCCATCTAGCCACTTATATTCAGAATTACAAGGGTGTATCATATTCAATTATTATTCATAATTTAAGTTTTTTTTATCATTCTTTATTTGCAGCTTCTTAAGAATGTGTGGAACAACGTTTTGATGGCAGTTATGGAATAATCTAGTTTTTATCAACTCCCACAACCTTCATATATTTTTTTTGGTTATAGGGCTTAATGTTAGAGCATTTAGTCATGACCTTTGTATTTCATATCTTTTGTCGTGATTCTTATCTTAATAAGTGGGCAAGTAGATAAAATCAGTGGTTTTCTCTAGCTGACACGCCATCTTTTTTAACTTTGGCTCTGTTCCTTCATTTACCACTCTGTTTCTCAGTTGCGCGTGTCCCAAATTTCCCTGGTTCCTTTACAAGCTCACTCTATCCTTACCCTTCTTCTTTCCATCTGCTGCTACCATAGATCAAGTTATTTCTTTATTCCCTTCCTTTATTTAGGTTGATTATTTAACTGGACCACCGAGCCCTTACAATTCATAACTTACCAAAGTCCTCCAATTTGAGATAAAATGTGTTGAGATACTATTGTCTCAATGCTTTTTCATGAAGTGGGAGAAAACCAGTATAGATTTGTTTATTTTATATAGCAGATGGATCTGAAGGTGCGAAATTATGAATCATTAATCCATTTTGATTACCATTTGGTCCGCTAGGAGCTCCCAGATAATTTCATATCAAATTTAGAGCGGCGAAATATGGTACTAAATGAACACAAGTGAAAACCCGTCTACCTCCTACCATATTTTAACTTCCTGACACGAAATTTTAAAGCGTTATATTTTTTATGTTTTTTGCGTGACGAAAATTTATTCTGTACCCCAGAGCTAAATATATAAAAAGTACCATCTCTGGTAATCGAACCTAGATTATAATATTATATGTATCAAGAAGGGACACTGGAATTTCAAAATGAATAATTCCTAGAGATATTGAGTAACTAAATGCTATATTTTTTATATATATGTATATATGATATATATATATATATTTTTTTTTTCAGGTGCAGAAGACGTTAGTTAGAGACACTGAATACATGAAAAAAATGGTTGGACATCCAACTTAGTAAGGTAATTTAACGTAATTCTAATTTTAAATGCTTTTTATGCCATCGACAAAAAAAATTTCTTATCCCCTTAACACAGGATTACGTATTAAAATAAATGAATTTATAGATATTAAACAAAATGAAATAATAAACACATGTATAAAATTATGTTAAGTAGAACATATTACGCATTTATAAAATTAATAAAAAAAAATTACATACGTGTTTTTTATAAGTTAAGTAAACCATTATATAAACGTAGGTAATGTAAAATATGACGATCATTTGACACAAATATTAGCTTAATCCTAGAGACGAGATTTAATTTCAAAAGTAATAACATATTCAATTCTCTTATTTGCCAAAAGCAAACATTGTAGACCCTTTTAAGCCATTTCAAAGTTAGGAGACCAAACATTGGAAGGTTATGTATTAATATTTTCACCTGATATTTGACGGTAAACATTAATAAGCGCTGTTTAACCATCCTTGTACAGATAAATTTCGTGAATTTAGTAAACAGGTTAGTATGATATTTTTTATGGAAAATTAAAATATAACATTAAAAGTGAATTAATAAATAAATATAAAATACCTAAAAGATTTTAATAATTATGTCTTACTAGTAATTTCAAACGTTCCTTGAATTTAGCATAAAATTAAATATATATTGACTTTTTTTTTTTTTTAACTTTTATTGAATATTGAAACTATAGTTTTACATGTTATAGCAATAATGATAATTGATTGTATTAGCTTGATTTAAATTGACAGATATAAGACTCCTGTCCAGTGACAGACCTTAATGACTTTGCATATATTTTTTTTTTTTAAATTAACAAATGTAGTCTTTTATCATATTAGATCTCGAGGCCATTGCCGCTTCAAGCGCCTAGAAGGGTTGTCAGGAATGGTTTGGGATGGCAGGTTTTTGATAAGAGGATTTGTGTGGAGGGAGACTGAGTGGCGGAAGGATCTATAGCGGGAAATAGCTAGGTCTCGGACAAATGGGTCGATCAGGTCAGTATGTAGCATTTGGTTGGATACGTAGAAGGGTGCATTTACTATAGTTCTGAGGATCTTTGACTGTAAGGATTGGATGCGGTAGGAGTCGGAACGGGGGGTAGTCACCCCCGGCAATGAACCTCGGTCCTAGGGATTGGAAGAAGGATCTAAAACCTTTTTGAGTTGCTGGTTTGCTTGGTGGACAATATATAGAGGAAGTTGAAAAATCAAAAGGTGAAGAAAGGAGGGTAATGGTTGAAGCTTGGATAGATTCTGTCGGAGAGGAAGGGTGAATTTAATGGGATAGGGAATTTATATTTTTTTCTTCTCTTTTTTCTTAATGGTGAACCCTATTTCAAATTGCTATATGATTGAAAACTATATATAGGTATATATTTTCTTAGGGTCTGGTTAGGGTTACAATGAATAAACTCCTCCTTTTCTTAAAAAACAGCTATATTTCGCCCTAACTAAGGGCTTCCTCAGGCTAAAACATTAAAAATTCAAAAACATATATTTTTTGGTTTTTTTATAAATACAATGGTGAAAAAATTTGATTTAATACAGTCTAACCAGACCCTAAGAAAATATATACCTATATATAGTTTTCAATCATATAGGGATAGGGAATTTTTTTATTAGAATCGCACTGCCCCCTTGTGCCGTGTTATTTGGATGATCTGTGTGTAGTGTAATCTCTGATATAGAAGTGTGATCGTGATGTGATGTGTGTTTCTGTTATGAGGGCAATGTGGATGGATGATAAGGTACGAAGGACTGTTAGAAGAGGTTCTATGGCGGCTTTTAACTTTAAAAGAAAGGAATTGAGGGTTGATTGGAGCGAGGTTGTAATATCTATGTGGGAGGAGGGAGGTGAAACATAGGTAGGTTGTTGTCTTTGTGAAGAGGGTTGAGCGGTACCTGAAGCAGCAGCGGCAGCATAACTGATGTTGGAGGATGGTTCATTGATGACTTTGTGGGATGAAGTTGAAGGTAGAGGTGGAAAAACTGTTGTTAAGCTGGCTTGAGGTTGAAGATTATCTCTTGGAACTGATGCATTTTTGAGGAGGATTTTTGATTGGATTTTAGAGAATGTAAAACCTTTTTGTGGACTTCGCAGCCTCGGTAATTCATCGGATGAGCGCCCCCACATAGCACACATGTTGCCGGTTGGGTTCAATCCAGTTTCTTGCATTTTGAGGTGGGGTGACTCCCGGAACATTTGACACAACGAAAGCATGCAATTTAGCATAAAGTAAATTGCAGTACCTCTGGGTGTGTCCCAGGCTTTGGCAACGCTTGCATTGTACTACCTCTTGTTATTTATGAGGTTCTTCTACCCTGACTTTACAATAATACAGTTCAGTGATGTTAAATATATTTTTATTTCAATTTTTTTAAGTTTTTGGTAGTTTTCATACTACGGAAAGTTAAATTTTAATTTAAATCAAATTATAATTATTATTAACTACGGGAAACAGACAGTGAAAAATACACTCCTGTGCCGGGATATATATATTTTTATTATTCTGGTTCGGTTCTAAGTCCACAAAAAATAAAGGTAATTTAATTTTGGTTAGATGATGGTGTACATTGGTAACGTTCCTAGCGACGAACCCTATTTTAGACAGTTCTTCTTTTATAATTTCGGGAGACGTCGTTGGATGTAGGTGTCGAATATCCACTCTAATTGTCCTATCTTCTTTTAGTTGATACGAGTGGTCTTGAATGTTGAGCTGTTGTAAGTGTTGTCTCATTAACTTAAAACACTTTGAGGTTTTTGTTTGAACTAGGACATCTGTTGCCCTAGTTTTACACAGGAAATTGTTGTGCCCAAGAATATTCCTGAGGCTTGTAATAAGGCCAGAAAAATCTGTTATGTCCCTTATAAATAAATATTGGTGGAGGTTTCACTGAGCTGGAATCTTCCGCTTCCTGATCAGGTTGTAACATTCCAAAGGGGTTATTTGTGGCGAAGTTAGACTCACTAGGGTCGGCTATATTCCTAGGCATGTCTGTAGGACGGAGACTCGGGAGCGCTGAGGGCAAGGGGGGGCACGGGGATATCGGGTGAATTGTCGTTAGACATCGCGGACTGGGTGGATGAGTCGGAGTGGGTGGGGAGATCCTGGGCAGGTCTCTTAGCCGTCCCCTCTACTGACGACTGGGAATCCGTAAAGTGAGTGAGAGACCGTGTTCTCTTTTTCATTTTTGTCATGTTTACGCTATTTCTATTTAGATGATAAAAGAGTTGTTTACCTTTCGAAGGCCGTTGTTTCTTGATTAGATTAGGGCGACCCACCGCACCTCGACCGGTCAACCTACTCTATCAATACTACGCACTTGAAAACTAATTAATTTAAAAGAAAATAAAAACTCTACTAGAAAATGATTTGAAGAATGTACAGAAAAAATTAAAATAAACACACTGGAAAAAAATTTAAGAAAAGAGGTTTTAAAGAGGGAGCCGATATGCACGTGACGAGAGGTCAGAGAGCATAATGATGTTAAACATGAAATATTTTATTGCCACATTATATTTGTTGTAAATGGTTGTTTATAATGTGTGGACTGTATAAGGAAAGTTAGATGTAACAAGTAATTCCAAATTAATTAAGTTTTTCTGTTTTCAGTCTCTGTAAACTATTTGGTGTGAGTTCAGTTTATGTTTTGCTTGAAGATATAACAGTGGTACAACCGAGACAAACATTTAAATTAGTTTGTTCGGATAATGACTTAAGATGGATTTATTTATTTTTCCAGGCTATATCGGAAAAGTAGGTTCTTTATTTTTATCTCATCCTGTTTTGCCTTCCACCCTTGTAGTCATGTATATTGCTTTTCTGTAAGGGCACAGCTTTCAAACCTATAGGTTACATCTGGGACGTAGGCATTCTTATATATTAGTATCACTGTTCGTTTGAATATCTACATTCAAAACTTCTTCTTTGCTATAAACCTTCTACTTAGGAGGTTTACAAGAATAGTTTATAGGTTTGAATATTCTCTAAATAGATTTATAGCAGCTGCTGTCTTTGCAACTTCATTTCTTTATATTGCTTTTCTATAAGGGGCCAGTTTCCAGAACCCATAGCTCACGTCTGGCAAGTTGGTATTATAATATATGAGCATGCTAATTCGTTAAAATATCTATATTCATTGAATTTATTTCCTGATTTGCTATAAACCATCTACTTACGAGGTTTACAAGAATAGTTTATAGGTTTGAATATGAATATCCTCTAAATAGATGTGTTGCTGTCCTCGCAATTTTATTCTTCTGGTTGCCGTATGCACTGAGGTGTTTGAAACATTTCACATGTTATAATGTTGTTTCAACTGTTATAGTTTTCGTCCTGCCAAATGTATTTATGTAGTTATTCATCACATATGTTCATACCACTTTTCTTTCATTGCTCAGCCCTAGTTATTTAACTTTCTTTGAAGCTTCACTGCTGATTCTGTACTAACATCCAAGTCGTTGGATGGTACTCTTAAATTTATTGGACTAAATTGTCAATCTCCAACCTTACTATTAGTTCGAGCGCCTTCTACACGATTGTATGTTTTCGTTTATAATTAGAACAAAGATAAACGGGCTAATTATGTCTCCTTGTTTTAAATTCCTTAGATACCGAATGTCCTGTTCCGGTTATTCATTGTAAAGGCCCCCATACACGATCAAACATTTTGCGCAAAATGATTTCGCAAACCTGATGTCGGGCAAATTTAGGCAATACACGTCAAACATCATGTTTGCGGAAACATCAAACAACCCCATACACGGTCAAAATGTTTGCGCAAACATGATGTTTGCGCAACACTGTGTACATAACTGGTTGTTCGAGAGTGTTAGTTCGATAAATCAAGTTTGTAAGTGTAGAGCTGGTGTTAGTAAATGTTCAGCAGACTACTGGAATATGTTGGTTTAGTGTATCTATGTATGTACATTGTACATACATATAGAACAAAGTTTGAGCTTGTCTTTACGAGGTTTCCAGAAGTTCAATTCTGAACATAGAAAGCTGAAACCTTGGCACACTTATAATCTAAAAATGAGGGGATGGCGGCCATTTTGATTATTCAAAAAAAATTAGTGAAACATTGTATTCAAATGAAAATTAGTGCATATATCAATTAGAAAGTGAAAATAAATTTATTTAATTTTTGTGAAAATACTCCTCGATTAAAAATCGTGGGCCATTTTGAATTTGCGCAAAATCTTAGTAGCAAGTGTATTTCTATTACCCAATTCTTTATTTGAATTATTTATTTCACTAGCGAAACTGGGGGCTCGATTTTATTACTATAATGTAATGTTATAAGAAGCAAATTAGGATATATAAGTAATATAATAATATATTAAACATCCACAAACATTCTTATATACTATTATGTCTTGTACATATATTTATGTAGTAGTAGAAATCGATAATTTTGTTTTTAACCCTTAATAACCTAGCGTTGCCATATGGCAACAGCAAAACCCCCTCCCTTTATTATTGTCTGGAGAGGTCCAAGTTGATATTGAACTTTTTTAATGTGAATATTATGTCAAAAGAAGGACTAAATTGATTTTTCATCATTAGATTTATTTGTTTTGTGCAACACGTATGCGACAAGACAGGTTTAAAAAATGGGTTATTCCAAATTTGTGACACGGAATGAATTTTTTTTTTTAATTAATTAATTAATTAAATAATTTTATTATTAGTAATGAAACTATTAGAATAAAGAATGATTAAAAATATAAAATTATTGCAGTTTCACAAAATTTAATTTTTCTGCCCTAAATTGAGCGTCAATTTGAAAGTTGCCATATGGCAACGCTAGGACATTAGCCTTACAGTTTTTTTTCAAGTCTTAATTTTATTCAGTCATATTTATACACAAAGTTTTGATGTTTTTTTTGCCTAATGTTCAACTTTTTTATCATTTTCTAAATATTTCTCATTTAGTCTCTAAATCTTGTAATTATTTTTGTTGAATAAGTATAATTAGTAACAAATAGTATTGGGCTTTTCCTTTATAAATATTATGTATATAATAATATCTATTTTTTTTTATTACAATTGAATAATACATATGTATTTTTAAAGGTAATAACAAAAACACATGGATAAAACAAAAAATAAAGAAATAATTACATAATTTTAGAGATAAACAACATGATACATAATACAAATTAATAAAATTTTGAAAAAAAAAATTACATTTACTTTTTCGTTCTTTTAAATAAATTTAGCATTTTGTTAGTATTAATTGTACTTTTTTAACCTACAATTTATTTTACATACATTTTGTAAAAGAAATTATTAAAACATTTACTGAGAAAAAAACTGTAAGGCTAATGTCCTAGCGTTGCCATATGGCAACAGCCCAAATTTGGGGTAAGACATTTTTTTAAACATTTTTTACATATTAAGGGACATCTTAACAGGCAAAATCCCCAGAAAAAAACCAAACAATTTCCCAAAAAAATAATTCGGGCACTTAAGGGTTTTAAAAAAGTAGTTCACTGGTACTGTAAGTAAACTCGTATTATTTATTGACATAATTCAGGGAAAAAACCCCGAGGGTTATTTTCTGCCTCTTTCTGTGTCATGTAGTTACTTAAAGGCGCCTTAACTCCGTTACTCAAAGAAATTGGGGTTATTTGAATATTTCAGATAGGTTGGCTCCAAGTTATGCCTCGTTCCAAGAAAAAAATAATCAAATCTTGTAATTCTAAGGTGCAATTCTTAGGATAGTATTTTCTCACTTAAGAAAGAGTTAATGGTCAGAAAATAAATCCTATCTTTAAATATATGATCATAATTTGTTTGGCTCTGGCTTTAAAGATATTTATTTTCATATTAAGTACAAGCTTAAATTTATTTAATACACCTTTAAATAAATGTTTATAAAATAGTTATAAGTTGTAAAAAGTTATAAAAATGTCCTCCTAATTTTATAATTACAATAATACTCTGACTTATGTAAATTTGGAGTTACGTAACAGCCGACACTGCTGCTGAAAGTGGTCGGGGTGGTTTTTATAACATTTAAACCTCCCTTTTTAAGTGATAATATATCAAACTTGGATATGAAGATGCACGCGCAGCCTGTCAACAAAAATCTGTAACTTTTTTTGTTGCGAAATAACAAAAAATGTTGATATATAGTGAGTAATATAATTATTACAACTTTAAAATTGATTTTTGATATATCCGTCAGGTTATGTGCTTATACAGGTTTATGAGTACGTCAAACAAGATTGACTTCCAATATTGTTTTCATTTTCGTTTTCGTACTGAAGTAACTTTTATTTGGCTTTATTTTCGGACTACGTCTGTGAAAGGAGTTTTACAGCGTCTTATACTTCTATTTGGACTATTTTATTGTGTTTTGTTGTTCTTTTTGTATCATTCTAATACCTATTATACGTTATTCTAATACAGAGTAATGACATTATTGTTTTCATTTTCGTACTGAAGTAACATTTATTAGACTTTATTTTCGGACTACGTCTGCGAATGGAGTTTTACAGCGTCATATACTTCTATTTGGACTATTTTATTGTGTTTTGTTGTTCTTTAAAAAGAACACAAAATTGTATTATTCTAATACCTATTATACATTATTCTAATAGCAATGCCATTATTGTTTTCATTTTCGAACTGAAATAACTTTTATCGCTCTCCACTTATAAGTAAACATTCCTATCCTGAGCGGCCGGTAAAATTCCATTTTACAGCCCTGGGGCCAGTAAAAATGCATGCTTTATCTTTACAGGGCCGCTAGTAGTTCGTTCTCGGCCGCTTCTTGGCCGGGCCGTGGCGTGCAGGAACGCTAGTAGTTCTCAGCGTCAGCTGTTCAATTAGTAACAATCAATATTTTTATACCTGCGGTTTGTTTTGGTACTGATGTAACCTTAATATGCATTTATTGTTTTGAAGATTACGGCAAAATAGTTTGCATGTTTAGTAATAAGTTTACATGTGGTGGGCGATAAAATAGTGTACGCACCACGAGCAGTAAGCGACATGACAGGCCTCGGGCGTTACACGCACTCGTGCTTTCAAACTTCGCCCTCGGCCTGTAATAACGCCCTTACTGCTCTAGGTACGTAAATAGCTATTATTGTACATATCATTTGAAAAGGTTTTTTATCCCTTAATATTATTTTGTTTCTTTAGAAATTACTTAGTATGTACATGGATTTCTTACATAATCCATTTTTTCCTTACAAATAAGAACCTAGTTAAGAATTAATATTAGTACATTCCTTGACTCACGATATACTTCACGATCCCACCTATTACGTAGGTCCAGGGTATTACTGTTCATATTTTATTAAACTTTAAAGATAATCTTATTTTGAAAGAACTTTCTTGTTAATATTAAAAACGAAAAATTAAAGATATATATCTTTAATTTTTCTTTTATTTTTCGTTTGTTATATATATATATATATATATTATAATAGATTTGCAATTATGGAATGTTACCATATAATTATAATTAGGTATAAAATATTTAATGAACTTAATTACACTTGTGAACAATCTATAGCCACTCTTATAATATTAATTATGTAACTAATATCAAGTTAACGTAAGTCAGTGCACTCTAAAAGTATTATGTATATTGTGGAAAATTATCTGTTACATATAGATTAGTGTGTTTAAGTCATACTTCAAAGGTGATGGAACATTAGATCGAATTTTGAATAAGTGTTGAAAATAAAGACATGTTTATTATTGGACAGAGTATTAATACTAAGATACCTTGAAAAAAGTGGTGTAAACTTGTATAATATTTACTTGTTCAGAAAAGGTTTTAAGACATTATCTTAAAACTCTCTTGCGACAATGCGTTATTATTGAATAATAAAATATTAATATACTAATTAGAGATATTTGAGCAGTGCCCTTGTTCGCCTTTCAGGATAGTTTCAAGTAAGCTAATCTCTCTTTTAATTGTTATTTTGTTACTAAGCGGTCTCGGCTGGCCTGCGGCCAGCCTTCGGTAGGTAATTATACAGGGTGGTCCAAAAGTCCCCCACCCCTCTATACTTTTGAACGGTTTGAGATAGATTAATGAATCTTGGGGGATCCGTTACATGTAAAGGGAAGTTTGTTTTCATGCAATCGCACACTAGGGGCAACCACTCAGTTTGCCCCCAGGCCATCCAACTTCGAACTTTTAAATTAGAGTGTATAATTTTGATATCATATTTGTATTCTACGGTGAAAAATAACAAAATTTTACCTGACATTTTTTTCTATCTCCAATATTTTGCCCCCTATAGGGGGGGGGGGGGGGGGGGGGGACAAAGACAGCAAAAGAACCCTTCCGAAGTAATAAAAAAATAACAGTTACCTATATCGTTATAAAATATAAACGGTTTGAAATAAATTTATGGAACTTGGGGGATCTGTACCAAGTATTGGGAAGGGTGATCATCAACTCACGTACTAGGTACACCCATCCATTTTGCCCCCAGGTGCTGATATTTACCATTTTATACTTTTGCCCCATAATGGAGATAAAAAAAAGTTTGAAGCGAAATATTCTTATTTTTCACCATAGAATCCAAATCTGCTATCAAAATATAGACTCCAATTTGAAATTTTGAAGTTGGTTGGCCTGGGGGCAAAATGGGTGATTGCCCCTACTCCGCGGTTGCATGAAAAAAACTTTCCTTTACATGGTACGGATCCCCTAAGTTTCATTAATTTATCTCAAACCATTCAGATTTTACAATGATACCTATAAGTGGTATAGTTAACTATTATCTGAAGGGTTTTTTTTTGCTATCCAATATTTTACCCCACTGTAGGGGGCAAAATATTGGAGATAGAAAAAAAGTTGCAAGTAAAATTTTATTATTTTTCACCGTAGAATCCAAATATGCTATCAAAATTATACATATACCAAATTTGAAATTTGTAGTTGGGTGGCATGGGGGCAAATTGGGTGGTTGCCCCTAGCAGGTGATTGCATGAAAACAAACTTCCCTTTGCATGGTAGAGATCCCCCAAGTTTCATTAATTTATCTCAAACTGTTCAAAAATTAAGAGGGGGGGGGGGGGACTTTTGGACCACCCTGTATAAAAGCTGGCCCTTGTAATGGACTTGATAGCTCTTCGAAGAAGTATTAGTAGGTATAGTGAGACGTGGTCTTGGTTTCAAATACGTATAAGACCACCATCTTAAATCAAAATCGCCGATTGGATAATCTTTTTACATAAGTATTTTACGTCATAAAAAGGAAGCTAACTTCCAAATAGCAAAGTCCCCATGTTTATGTATAGCAAAAATGTTTATGTAGAAAAGGACGAAAATGTAAGATATATTTTTAATCATTTTGCCAATTCCAGTTTTCTCTTCAAAATATTAGGAAAGATCAGAATAAAAAAATAAATATTGTTAAGTAAAATACAGTACACTCGTATTCAATGTATGTAAAATTGATTTAATAATTTATCAATTAAAAATGTGAAGTGAGATAAAAAAAACTTAAATTGATTTAATCAACATTAATATTATGTTTTAGATTTATGCTTGAATTGAATTTAATTGAAGTAGTAGTTATTCTATTTTAAATCCAATACAAAGTTTATTTTAACGCTTGATTTACTTTTAAGGGAAATTATGGCTTTAATCCAGTTGAACTAAAAAAGTTTATTTAGTTATCAAATTTTTCTTTTTTCTTTATACGCTAGTAATTTTTAAAATGTTATCGTTGATAAGCATAAATATGAAATTTGGTTTCAAGATATTTGATCTATCATTAATTTTATTAATAAGAGAAACAAACTGAAGTGTGTTCCACATAGAGTGGATTAGTTAGAAATTTATAGAGAAATGTAGAAAAGTCGTAGAATTATATATGAAAATTCCTCTTGGAGTCTTTTATTGGTATATTATATTTTATTTGAAAAATTGTTTACTCTGCTCCTTTATAGAAACACCCTCTTTATTTGAAATTATTAAAAGCGTGTAAGTACATTTAAAAATCGAGTAAAATAAATAGCCTTTTAATTTATAGTAAATATGTACATTTAAAAATTAAATATAGGTATACACTTTTGACTTCAATCAAAATAATTAACTACCTGCTATGAAGTATTAAATAATTTACGAAGAAGTGAATTACCCTTTTATAAATAAATAGGTACTTCTTTAGATTGTTACTCCCCATTGATTTTTTTGTTATAATATAAATGACTTCGACTAAATAACTATTAAGACAAAGGGATGATTAGTCCTATGTACTTTGGGACAAAGGTATATCACACTTTTACAGGGGAGTAACAGTCTAAAGAAGAGGATTCCGTACACTTTCTTTAGAGTGTTACTCCCCAATGTTTTTTTATATAAGGAGAGTAGCAATCTAAAGAAGTGCCAATAAATATATTCAATCATTTTGCCGTCTCCTACTTAATTTTGGAATAATCCTAAATTATTCAAAAAATAACAGTATTACCTTTGTCACAAAAATTTATTCTTATTTTTGTCATAAATGGTACAATTCTTTAAAAATGATTTTCTCAAAGAGAAAATCGTTTCTATATTGTGAGTTATCTAATCAAACTCCATTCTTTGGATGTTTAAAAGACTATTTAAGCTTGATAATGACCGTGATAATGGCCGTGATAAGTGGGGCTGAAATATCACATATTGATATAAAAACTTAGTTTTTATTTATACCCTTAAGACCTGGAGCAGACGCCAGAGTGATTGAATATAATTTATTTACTTTTTAAAAAATATATCTGTATCTCAAAGGTAAAATTATTTATTGTAAGTCGGATTTTTTTTAAATAAAGAAATGATTATTTCTGGGTTTTACTACATTACGGTAGTAGATAATTGTGGTTAACCCTTTCGGTCACCGCGTCCTCTATAGAGGACACTAACTTTCAGAGGCTGTCACTAGCTATGGGAAGGGAGAACATAGAATATATCGGTTGATACATGTTAAGTGATTAGTTCTGAATTCTACCACCTTATTTCTGTAATTTACAATAGCTTGGGGTAGCCTATATTCATTATTTTCCTTCTGTAAATCATACCACCTTTGCCTTGTTCGTTCTGTCCCACAATTTTATTTTTTTGGAGGCAGTTAGTGTAATTTATTTATTGGTTTTTATTTTTTTTATTGTTTATAAAAGTTAAATATAATCAAAAAAAATTTTTTGTGCTCATTCGGTCAATAAATTTAAAATTTATAAGGGTTTAAAGATCTGTCCTTTACAGAGGACAAAAGTACTATACGGAAGATGGATAAGGAAAAAAAATTCTAACTTCCAAGAGATTTAGACGATTTTTAACAAAGGTGATGATTCAGAACTATCTGAAATCAAAAATGATGATGATTTATTAGCAGATGAACGAATTTGTGATAATTCTTACGAATTATTGCCCGAAAATGAGATCATGGAAGAATGTAAGTAATAATATATACGTCTCCAAAGATGCCCAAGCGAGAGGCACATCTAAAACCCATTGAGGAGGTTAGGTATAACCATTATGATCACCTACCTATATTTGAACAAAAAAAATGAAACTAGCAGATGCAAAAATATAGGCTGCAAAAGCAAAACTTATGTGTTGTCAATTTATGTATTTCGAGAAAAAAAGAAGTTTTTTTTCAATTTCCATTCCTAATAATATTGTTTTTTATATAATTTTTTGCTCTTTTAAATTCAAATATTGTAATTATTATTAAAAATAAAAATTTAAATTTCAAAATTGAGAATTAGTTTTGTCAGCTTTAAGTAACCATGTCCTCTGTAGAAGACAGTTAATATCTCGGCAACAAGATAACCTAGATGAATTTTTTTTTTCACGAAAAATCATCAAAAAAATCATTAGGCTCAAATCCATGAAAAAATAATTTTTTTTCCATCGATTTCATAATTCGTGACTGAAAGGGTTAATTATTATTGCTTATTTATTAGTAAGCAAAGAGAAAATTAAAGTAACATTTTTGTATATTTTGAAGGAAAACTAGTTAATTTTTCGTTTTTAGCTAGTACAAACTAGCTCTCATGTAATTATTGCTAAAACATGGCTTACAAATAACTAACCTCTGAGGTAAATATATTAGTTAGATATAATATGTCACGGTAAATCTTGTGTAATTGCTTAAATGTGACTTACTAATAATTTAACTCTGAGGTAAGCATATTAGTTATTAATAATATGTCAAGGTTGCTCTCTTGTAATTGCTAAAACGTGGCTTGCAAGTAAATTACATCTGAGGTAAATATATTAGTTAGATATAATATTATGTCTCGGTAAATCTTCTGCAATTGCTTAAATGTGATTTACTAATAATTTAACTCTGAGGTAAGCATATTAGTTAGTAATATTATGTCAAGGTTGCTCTCCTGTAATTGCTGAAATGCGACGTACTAATAATAATTTACCTCAGAGGTAAACATATTAGTTTGTAATAATATGTCACGGCAGCACTCATATAATTGCTAAAATGCGACTTACTAATAATTTACCTATAAGGTAAACGTATTAGTTAGTAATTACATGTCACAGACGATCGTTGGATAAATTAAAATAAGTTAATAAAATAGTAAAAAAAGATTTATATCTTTCTGGTATTATGTTTCATTAGAATTTGTGTAATCATGCACATGCCTTTATATAAGAAATAAATATAGATTTGGACACATAATTATATCATTTTTTACTATAAAAGTGTAGAACAAGCTAATGTAATAAATACTTAATAATTATTAAATGTTTGATATATTTGTTTAGAAAATGTTACTCGTAAAATTACTTAAACCATGCTATTTTAATAATTAACCCTAAAACTATTTAATGTTAATTACACCTTTCTATTGAACTTTTTGATTACAAAATAAATGTTGTCCAAACTTTAAAAATATATAGTATAAGTTATGGTTAAAATTTATTTAGTACCAGCATAACTAAATTGTTGATTAAAAAGCGGATAAATATTAAAAAAATATATTGTTAAAAAACTAAAAGTGGTTTATCTACGTTCTTATCAGTATTATTACGGTATCTTTTTTCTCGTTTAACACAATATTAGGTTATTACAGGATGTCATTATAGGACACTTTAAACATAATACTCGATGTAATACGTCGCGTCAGAGAGGTTACGTAAAAGTGACAAAGGTTGCTGTGACGTCATGCGCCCTCCACGATTTTTCGTCAGGTTATCTTTTCTGGCTCATTTCATTACAAACCATTGTTTACTAGAGTTCTGTAAGCATTTTATAGTTTTTTCCTCTTTTTATTGTATTAAAAGCTTTTTTAACCTTATCATATATTAGTAACATCATTAATAAGCCAACAAATGTATACATTATAGATGATAAAACAAATAATTCTCACAAATAACTCAAATAAGATGTAACATAACTTACTTACAGATGTGCTCTTTTTACTCTATTAAAAGCTTTTTTAACTGTTTTTAACCTTATCATATATCAGTAACATCATTAATAAGCCAATAAATGTATACATTTTAGATGATAAAACAAATAATTCTCACAAATAACTCAAATAAGATGTAACATAACTTACTTACAGATGTGCTCTTTTTACTCTATTAAAAGCTTTTTTAACTGTTTTTAACCTTATCATATATCAGTAACATCATTAATAAGCCAATAAATGTATACATTTTAGATGATAAAACAAATAATTCTCACAAATAACTCAAAGAAGAAGTAAAATAACTTACTCACAGATGTGCTCTTTTTACTCTATTAAAAGCTTTTTTAACTGTTTTTAACCTTATCATGTATCAGTAACATCATTAATAAGCCAATAAATGTATACATTATAGATGATAAAACAAATAATTGATTAAAAAATAATAATAAAATAAAATAGCACTGATAAACCCCCACCTATATCCAATGTTATGAGCCAGCTAACCTAACTTCACACACTTTTTTACGTAAGTGACGTCACACTTCCCCGGCGTATTATCATTGTGACATCTCTTCGTACCTGGTGACCAAACCATCACCAGATATTTTGGTGTTAAATGCATACGGTCAAACAGAAAGTGGACGGAACGATCGCTGTCAATCGCAACTGGGTGGTCAAACAGAATGCGAACAATTCAGGATGAAACAAAGCTAGATCAGTCGCAATCAAGTTCGTACCGCGTAATTTTACCTAGTTCTTATCTAATTTTACCTATTCAGGCTTTATTTTTGTTTTGCAATTGCATTTTCACCAGTTCTTCCGACAAAGGATTTTTTTTTTAATTTATTAGAAAACTGCAACTACATAATTTTACATGTTATAAGCAATATTGATATGTGTTTTTACAATCACTTGAGTGGGGGTCCTTCCCGGGTTCAAAACATGAGTTTTAAGGATTTCTGAGGATAATTCTGAAGAAAAGATGTTTGGTGGGGACGAATTTTGATGTTTAACTAAGATGAGCTAAAAATAACATATAATTGAGTAGTTTTATAGCTGGAAAGTTTCATTGAAAAACCTTCTTTTATACTTTGTAAAGTACATAACATAATATAAATTGTGTGCTAAAATAGCGAGATTAAGAGAAAACAAATCAAAATAATTAACGCTTATTGTTTTTAAATAAAGTTGCATTACTAGTAAAAAATATCAATATCAGTATGTCACTATGATTTGTCTGTCAGTTTCTCTCCTGTAAATTAACATTGACCATATTGAATAAGATAAAAAATCTAAGTAACTAAATGAAACCCCTCCTTAACTTCCTCATAAAAAGATACTCATGACATATTAGGAATAATTTTATGTTCTTCACAATCAATGATGAACTTAGCACTAGGGCCCCTTTGAACAAATAACGGCGGCGGGTCCTCCCCCGGATTTTTTTTTTAAAATTTAGGTGGAAAAAGATGAGTTTTAAGAATTTCTGAGGGCATGTTTGTCCTGACAGGAAAAGATGTATGGTGGGGACGAATTTCAAATACATGTACTGTTGGTTAAGTTTTGTATTTGTGTCTGTTTAATTTCCGTTGCGTGAATCAACTTTGCCTCCCAAACTTAGCTAGGGCATAGGGGGCCCTCGCCAAAAAAAAAAATTCATAAGAAAAAACAAAAAAGAAATGTGTTCATAATTGAATGGGGGTCCCCTTATAATAGTATAGAAGTGTAATTCCAAGTTAGATTTTATTAACCTCTAATGGGGCCTCTACCGACATTGGTACAAAGATGGTACTTTCATGTTTTTTTTATTTGGGGCCCCTTGGCTCCGGGGTCCGCCCGCAATTCGGGCCTATAGTTATGCCACTAATTTCAATATCTATATTGCCTTCTAGGTTGTAAAAATCCCAGAGGCCTGGGGCTCCAGGGAGCCCGGGTCTGTGCCTCCCAAACTTAGCTAGGGCACAGAGGCCCCTCGCTAAAAAAAGTAATTAGAAAAAAAAAAAGTTGCCTTCTAACTGAATGGGGCCCCCTTGCAATAGTACAGAAGTATAAGTTATTTCATTAGTTTCTAAAGGGGCCTCTACCGACATTGGTACAAAGATAAAAGTTTCATGTTTTTTTATTTATTTGGGGGCACCTGGGTACGCCCACAATTCGGGCCCATAGTTATCCACTAATTACAATATCCATCTTGCCTTTTTTGGCTATAAAAAACCAGGGCCACCCCCCGGGCCCCTGGGCATTTGCCCCCCTTGCCCCCCCCCCCCCCCCCTGTCGGCGACCTTGTTGGGGTGTTAAGATTTGGAGTCATGGAAGGATTTATATCGGGATATGGCTAGATCATGGACGAAAGGGACTTTAAGGACTTTGTGAAGGGTGAAGTTTGAAACATAGAAAGGAGCGTGGACTATTTTTCTTAGGATTTTGGACTGTAGGGACTGGATACGATAGGAGTTGGAACGCTTGGTGCAACCCCAAAGTTCAACACCGTATGACCATATGGGCTTAATTATTGTGTTATAAATGAGTAATTTGTTATGTGTGCTAAGTTTAGATGTGTGGTGTAGAAGTCTGTGTAAAAGTTTGTAGCGTCTGTTGCAGTCTTGTCGTTTAAGTTTAGTGTGGTGTGCCCAGGTCAATCGCCGGTCCAAGTGTAAACAAAGGTAGCGGACGGGACTAGAGTGAGGGATAGGGATTTGGTTTAGGGTTACTGGCTCACATATGCCATGTCTCAAACTAAACGTTACATGGACACTTTTGTTTTCATTAATTTTGAATCTCCACTTCTTGAGCCAAGTTTCCAGAAGTAAGAGGTGTTCCTGAACTTGTTCAGATGCTATTATAGGTGATATATTAGATGATAAAATGCACTTATCATCTGCAAAGGAAGCTAAAGTGGTGCTAGGATGTTCAAGGATGTCGGAGGTGAAAATGGTAAACAGGATTGGACCTAGGGTGCTTCCTTGGGGCACACCTGCTATTATAGGACAAAGGAGAATTTCTGTTTCTATTCGCTTTGAGACAAGTAAGTCGAAAAAAAAAAGTTTTTCAAGTTCCACCGTATGTCCGTGAAAAAAACGCAATCCCGCATGTGATCTAATTTATCTGTTACATCAGTCATTTTTCTGCCTCCAGTCCACCGTAAATTATATTTGTCCACCGCGACAGGCCACCATCTATTTAACCAGGATGATGCAATATTATAGTCTTCCTATATACAAACAGGTCTTATGACTTTAATTAAGGGTTATTGTTGAATTGCGAGTAGAAGAAGACTAGGATAATAGTTTATAATACTTTCATATTTAAGAAATTATAATTTTATTTCTGCATAAATCAAAAAAATGAATATTAAAAAATTGCGGTTTCAAAAAATGTTCCCTATTGAGGTTTTAAGAGTGAAAACTGGTCAATTTGTGGTTTCGCCGTTGTATCCACTAAGAGTTGAATAAATCTCGGTAGACCAACGAATAAATTCTAAAAACTAACTTTGACTTTCAAATAGTTAAGAAAAAGTTGTTTTATTAGGTTAAGTGTAAATCTAAGAATACATTTTGATTTCAAATTATGGCGGTTGTCATATTATCCAAATCATAATCGGGTGAAAGTAATATTTATAATATATCAAATTATTCAGAAGTCCATCCCATGGTCTTAAGGGTGTAAAAATGAAAACTAAGTTTTTATTCTCATTTACGATATTTCATCCCATTATCAAGCTTTTTCAATATAGTTCTTACATTATAGAACATCCAAAAGTATCTCCCTCTTAATTTTGGCATATTCGTGGTAAGTACTGTCTTTGTCACTAAAATGTATCTATTTTTTGTCAAGATATGTAAAAATAATTGAAAAATCTTTTCTCAAAGAGAAGATCTGTCTTTTTTGTGTGTTCATAAAATTATAAAATAAAATGTCGTAAATGAAAATGAAAGCTTAATTTTTATTTACACCCTTAAAAACAAGGAATGGATTTAAAAATAATTAAATATATAATTACATGGGTAATACCCACTACAGCAATATTTATTTTATACATGTTTTATACATGGACAAATTGAAGTAGAAACGAAATTTAAGAAGTTCAATTAGGTATCTCTTGAGCGGGAGATATAATTTGATTAAGGAATTAAGACGTTTTGTTGTGCTATTCAGAGATATAGCTATTTATTCGACGAAGTGTATTCGCATAAGGATGTTAAAAGTTAAAAAACATTTAAGAATTCAGAAGTATATTGACAGTGACGAAGTTTAATTAGATTTATCTTAAGCGGGAGATAAAATTTGGTTTGGAATTAAAACATTTGTTATTTACAGATCGTGCTTTTCAAATAAAGAGATATTCATTCGATGAAGTCATATAAAGAGTATTTGTTTTATAAAATTTAAAAGATATTTTAATTTCAATATTAAATAAATAAAAAAAAAAAAAGTACGTGCGGTATCGCAGGACACCCGATAGGAACGAAGTTCCTTACGTTTTTAATTCAATATAATTTATAAAACCACACTGCTAAGTACACGAATGCTAACTACTTATACATGACGGAGTTAGAAAAGAGACAAAATTAAAAGTAACTAACTATTAGTACTTAGCGGTAAAATTAAAAGAATACATTTTTTTCTATTATTGAAGCGAGCGTCTTGCAATAAATTTGTATTGAATATTGAGAAAATAGTTAATTATGATTCGCTTATAGTTAGAGAAGATGGTTGTAGTGTAGATAGTGAGGGGACAGGACTCAGGACTGTTCTTTTTCGTAAACCTCTCTAACTGGTCAGACTCCATTTAAAATATATATCACTTCACAGCACAAAAACGTCTGCGCTTGTATCAGGTTGAAATTTTACATGCCTGTTTCACTTGTACTTTAGACGATGTGTATGAAGTTTTATTAAAATCGTTACGTTAGATCGTAAAATATCGTTGTTTTCTCTATTTTAAACGTTTAGGTCCGCTATAATAATTTTAATGATTTTTATCACTTCATAGCGGTGTCGCTGTTGGTTTTACTAAAAAAAAAAAAATATTTATAAAAGTTGTTTGTCTAATTGAATAGATAAAGTTTGATTTTTTTTCCCGTCCTAAAATTCCAATTTTACATTTGAAGTTTACGTTTACGCGAGCGTTGCGCGCGAACGCTAGGGCGGATAACGTTGTCCAACAATCTCGTGCTGGGAATTGGTAAAAACAACATGTGTACCAAATTTCAACTAAATCGGTCTTCTGTTACTCAAGTTATCGTCATCGGTAGATTTCGTGACGGTCGGTTTTGAGACGTTTGTTTTTTCGGATTTACTTGCGGGCTCCAGACGCAGACGGTGTAACGTGCCTTAAGGAACTTCGTTCCAATAGTTATCATTTTGTTAGTTTTGGTAAGTCCGAGAATAAATATTATTTAGAAATATAGATTGTCATAAGCAGGTCGTACTGTTCAAAGATTGAGCTGTTTGTAGGATAAAGTAAAAACAATTTTTTGTAAGCATGAAAACTTGAACTTTAGCTAATATTTTAGTAAAAGATATGCAGACCTTACATTTTCGAAACAGTGAGATATGATTTTATTTAGCTTTATTATTATTTTTAAGATTCATTTCATATAATGATAAAAAAAGTTATAAATTTGATGTGTCATATACTTGGTAGAAAGTTTGAGGAAGCAAAAGATTCCAAACAAAAGTTAGTATCAACCCCAAAGAATTTTTTTTTTAAGTGTGGTTGTTAAAATAATTATGTCCTTAAAACCCGGATTTCTTTTTAAAAAAAAATGTACTCATACTGTTGTATAAAAGATTGCAATTAATGCGTCGTTTTATAAGTGCCCACAATGAAACTTGAATTTTATCCTTATGTTTTGAGTCATGTTCCGGACATGAACATGAACTTTTTCTTTTAACCTTCGCTCGATCAATAAAAATGCTTTAAGGCTCTCATACTAGATCAAACATTTCGCGCAAAATGTTTGCGCAAACCTGATGTCAGGCAAATTTAGGCCATAAACGTCAAACATCGTGTTTACTCAAACACGTACTTATACACGTTCAAAATGTTTACTCAAAGATGATGTTTGAGCAGCAAACATTTGGACCATATTTGGGGACCATAAAACAACGATTTAACTTGCGTCTTAATTTAATTTCTTTCTTTTCTTTTCTACAAAATATATATATATATATATATGTGTATATTATTGAGTCAAATTTTGTAAGCATTACAAATACGTACGCATTTACGTTTAGCTTCACAGTGAATTGTAGAAAGTTTTGCCTTTAGTTACTTGCATGATTTAATATAAGTTTTTTAATAAATAGTCTTGCAATAAAGCTAACCATACAATGTCGGGCAAATTTAGGCCATAAACGTCAAACATCGTGTTTGCACAAACATAAAATAGCCCAATACACGTTCAAAATGTTTGCACAAACATTTTGAACGTGTATGGGGCCTTAACGTGACATTACAAACATTTGACTGAAGTTTATTTGACTCGAAGATTTAATATTATTGATGTTAAGTTAAAACAAAAGATTGACTTTCAAAGGTAAAATATACTTAACGAGCCAAGAGAACATGGCAACGGGCTTAATTTTATATTTAGAGAAAATGTAAAATTATGTAAATTAATTTAGATATCTATATAGATAAGTTATTATATCTATTTGATGACCAACAAATCAAAACAAAACAAGGATTTTTTTTTTTTATTGGATTAATGTGGTTGCCTTAGCTTATCGATAACAAATCATTTCGAAATGTGTCGTCGTCGCCGTCGTCGGGACACTATATTATTATATAAATTATACATTAGAGCTTTTAAGTTATAATATTAAGCAGGTGATGATTCCTAAAGGCCCCCATACACGATCAAACATGTTTGCGCAAACCTGATGTCGGGCAAATTTAGGCCATATACGTCAAACATCGTGTTTGCTCAAACATCAAACACGTTCAAAATGTTTACGCAAACATAAAGTTAGCGCAAACATTTGGACCGTGTATCGGGGACCATAAAACAACGATTTAACTTACGTCTTAATTCAATTTCTTTCTTTTCTTTTCTATAAAATATATATAAATATTATGAAAAAATAAACATTTTTATTATTGAATCAAATTTTGTAGTATAGTATTTTTGTAGTAGTAAAAAATTTTGTAGTAGTAATTTTGAAGTATTACAAATACGTACGCAGTTACGTTTTGCTTCAGTGAATTGTAGAAAGTTTTGCCTTTAGTTACTTGCATGATTTAATATAAGTTTTTTAATAAATAGTCTTGCAATAAAGCTAACCATATTAAAACGCAAAGGTTTGCGTTTTCTATAAATATTCATAAATCGGAGTTCTCCCTAGATATTATTTCCTCTCTTTCATAACTTTTTTTTTTTATAAAACGTTTACAAAATAATTTTTCTCTCTATTTCCCGTTTAAACATTTGTTTCTTCTCTCTCAACCTTTTATATCCTTTTAGTTTAAATATTTATCTATATTTCTATTTACAACCAGTCCTTCTATAAATCTATCCACTGTTTAGTTTCTAGTTTAAATATTTACTTTTTCCTCTTAAACCATTTATTTCCAACGAAATTAAATGTTTTCTGTTTTTTTTTATTAAAAAAATAGTCTTTATATTAATCTATCCATTGTATAGTTTTTAGTTCAAATATTTACTTCTTCCTCTTCCTGTTAACTAAACCATTTATTTCCTACGAAATTAAATGTTTTTCTGCTTTATTTCTTATTAAAATAATAGTCTTTCTATTAATCTATCCACTGTCTAGTTTTTAGTTTAAATACTTACTTCTTCCTCTTCCTTTTATAGTCCAGGAAATAGCGTGCAAAAAAGTGTCTGACTAACATCAAGCTAGAATTTTGTATACAAGTCAATCTTTTAGCGCCTTATAAGAATATGTGGTCGGCTAAGTTCGTCTGTGGGACATAGCTTGGCAATAGACGTTTGAAAAAAACAAACCTGTGGTGAGCGGCCATGTTTCACCAATTATGGTGGACAATATGATTTTCATGATCCTGAGTACAGAATTAGTTAGTAGATCAAATATCAAGTCGATGTTATTTTCACACTTGATTGGTTAGATATTCAAATATTACTAAAAACCAACGTGGTCACCTGTCAAGGGACAAACTAACATCAACTTGATTTTCGGTCTACTAACTAATTCTGTACTCAGGATCATGAAAATCACATTGTCCACCGTAATTGGTAAGACGTGGCCGCTTTCCACCGGTTTTTTTTTTTTTCAAACGCCTATTGCCAAGCTATGTCCCGCAGACGAACATAGCCGACCCATATTCTTAAAAGGCGCTAAAAGATTAAATTTATACAAATTTCTCTTTGTGTTTAGTTAGTAGTTTTAAATATTTTTCTTTGTCTTTCTTGTGTTTTAAAGCTTTTATTTAATTTAATTTGTATCGTCTAATCTTTAATCAATAAAGTATCTCTCTCTAGTAGCGTGTAATCATTATATATTATACTATATCTTTCTTTTATCTTTCTTTTATCTTTCTTTTCTTTTAGCTCTCTTTAGCCTATTTTTTCTCTTTGTATAAATGTGGTTTTCTTAAGATTAGGGTCAAAACATTTGCTCTATTTTTTTTTCTTTTTTCTTAAAGAATATAAAATTTTACTTTATGTGGTAGAGTATTTTTTTTTGTTTGTAGTAGTCGTTCTATATATTGGTGACATTATTATTATTATTATTATTATTCTATATATTGGTTACACCTGGATAGGCGATTAAGATGGGGACACCACACAAAACTTAAACGACAAGACTGCAAGCGACGCTACAAACTTTCACTCAGACTCTTACTCTACAAATCTAAACTCAACATGCGTAACAAATTACTCATTTATAACACCATAATTAAGCCCACTTGGTCATATTGTATTGAACTCTGGGGATGCACCAAGAGTTCTAACTCCTACCGTATCCAATCCCTTCAATCCAATATTCGTAGAAGAATAACTAGCTCTCCTTTCTATGTCTCCAACTTTACCCTTCACAATGACCTCAAAGTTGCCTTTGTTCGCGACCTAGCCACCTCCCGATACAAATCTTTCCATGACTCAATTTCCCATCATCCTAATCCTTTAATCCACAACCTAACATCACCATTTATGCCTGGTAACCCTCCTCGACGCCTAAATAGACAGTGGCCTCGTGACCTATTAAACATCAATTAATTAATAAAATGTAATGTTCATGACTGCGTAATACCGTGAATACTGTCAATGGACAGTTTCTCACATAATGTGTGACAAGTCAATATCAAACTTATGTCATCTTTATTGCTTATAACACGTAGTCTATGTTCAAATAATAGTATTAGTACGTAGTCTATGTTGAGTTGCAATATTCAAATAAAAAAAAAAAAAAAAAAAAAAAAAAATCTATTCGAAATTTTCATTTTTCATAAATAGCCTATAAATGAATAAATTGGCTATAAATAGCCAACGCACTTAATTTACCTAACTTATTTACTCAAGTGGCGTTTATTTAACAGCCCGTGGAGGGTCTATGCCTGACAAAGGACTTATAAAACTATAGTGAGTGACACTAACTATTATGGCTTATATAATGAGTGACAAGGGGTTAGTATGTCGCTCCTTCAGCTGTGTAAACCTTACAACTGTCATACGAAGCCCGTTAGTTGCCACTTCACATAAGCTGCTACATTTATAGAGTGATGCTTGGTTAATACCGAGCAGGTGGCAGATCTGTGTTCATCATCCAAGTTGTAACCACGCCTTATACTGTATATAACTGTATTGATAAGACATCCAACTGCTCTCCTATATGAGCTACTGAGGAATAAATAATAGTGTTGTAAATCACTGCAGCCTGTAATGATTAGTCTAAACTTATTACCCATTAATTATCACTATTAGCATTTAACAGTTTCTTCTTAGTGTCCGTATTCCGGACCGTATTTTAACTACATAGATGCATGTCAAAATAAATATAGACAATGCTATACTTGAAATGTGAAACTGTACATTGACAATACTAACAATATTACTGACATGACTTATTAAATGCTATTAATTATCAATAAAAGTAGCATCACTTTATACCCAGTAACAATGAGGTCTTTAAATAGGTTAAGGAATAATCGTACTTAAGGATATTTCATGTAGCTAGCCAAAATAATTTGTCTTTGTAGTCAGGTGGGTGGTATAAAATTAAAATTGTTCTGCTCTGTATATGGTTAAGGTTTGTTGCCTTGTAAGTTTATTAAAATTCAGTTTGTCAGTTGTTAGTTGAGTCCGTTGTGATTCGCTCTAGCTGGTCGTCTTTGACTTATTAAGATCTGTGTATTCATAGGTAAATGATAATGTGCCGTTCTGTGTTGTTTGTAAGGTCTTGTACTGTTACTGTTTATGTCGTCAGTTTTAAATTTGGTATTGTAAGGTCGATTTTTCTCTATTAACTGTTCAAATGTATTCAAGCCAAATTTTCCATTTGTTAAGGTAGTTATTTTGAGGGATGGGAGGGTAACAAAGGTCTTGGATCAAACGAACTGCACTATGGTTGGATGAGAGATTGTCAAGGTTCATAAGGGTAGAGTGGATATCGGTGATCGGAGAGGTAACAACATCATCTAAAAGTTCAGGAAATTTGTCTAGATCTGTAGGCCAATGAGAATAATGGGTTGACATCTAAAAGGATCAAAGGAAGGAGAGAATGCTGCTACGGGAATTCCTTGTTTACATCCTCACTTGGGGTGTTGCGTTATAATCTCCACCGGCTATAAACCTTGGCCCCAACGATCGCAATGAGAAAACATCATCTTGATGGTTAGTGTGTTAGGGGGATAATAAACGGAGGAAATCGTGTAGTCAAGAGGTAATGAATTTTGAGGAATTATTGATTTGTATGGATTCTACAACAAGATATTTTAACGTATTCCCTAAAATATAGTTGTAATGTTTGGTGAGACTAGGTTAGTATAAATTACTAATAGTTTTGTAAATCGCCGCTCCCTCTCATAATTACTCTAAACCGATAAGCTATTTCTTCATTAACCTGTATTACTCGTAATTAATCACACACTTCATACCTTAAGTACGTCTCATTTTCATTTTAAAGCTTAATTATGTTCTTATCCCCATTAATATTCTTAAAATGTAAATGGATATCTATTCCTTTTACATTTCAAGAATATTAATCGGGAGAGGACTAATTTTCTTCCTATTTAAACGGCTACATTGGAGAAATAGATGAAACCTTCTTTAAGTAATTGTAAATTAGTTCTGTCGTTAATCTCTCATTATAAGCTAAAGCTTATAATTTGGTTAAAATAAATTGTCTTTATATAGCACTAAATAATTAATGGGGTGTAAGAAATAGCTAGTATTATCAAGTACCCATTAAATGATTAACCTTTAAGTTAAATAAATAAGTTAACCTATAAACATTTATATATATATATATATATATATATATATATATATATATATATATATATATATATATATATATATATATATATATATATATATATATATATATATATATATATATATATATATATATATATGTATGTATATCAGTGAACTTTCGCAGCATTAATCACGAAGTTTCCGTATTTAGAAAAAGTGAATAGGTTTAAGTGAAGGCGATTCTTTAAATGAAAAACAGCCAGAAAATTGGATTAGACAATGGATTTTTAACCTGTTCTTGTGTTATTATTGTATAGTTAGTTTTTTTTTAAAATAAATGATATTGCTTCGTAACTATTTAACTTTGATACGCATAAATTTAATAACCAGAATTATTTTTTTCTTTAAGAATAAATTTTCATATTTATGTACTGCACATTCTTTTTTTGATGTTTAACTTAAATCACATGTTTAATTTAAATCATCTTAAAAACGACAATTTATTGCTTTTTTTCATTAATTTAAAGTCACTAAAACGGCAATTTATTGCTTTGTTTTCGTTCAATTTAATTCCCTTTATTTTAGAGACAGTGTAAATGAAGGAAACACCGATTTTCTTAACATGAGCAAGAGGATATTGCAATAATTTATATTTTTTACATATTAATGTCAATAATTATTTTAAATTTCTACGTATTAAATAGTTATATGTTATCTAAATATAAATATAAAACATACATACAAATAATAAATAGATAGTGTTATTGGAAAAGAAGTAAGTAACTAAATCTTACGAAATTATAAAGCGACAGTGTAACCCTTTACCATTAAAAAATTATACACCAATATTCTATAGGAAGTGTTTTGACCTGCAATACTACAGTCTGTGCATGAGAGCTCAGGATATTAAAATCCTGGAACTCTCATTGGATCCCACTCCATTTTTGACTCATCTTTTGACAACGCTTTAAGACTCATTTGGCACAAACTGTACCTACTTATCATAGTTGCCTATACCATATTACTTTCATTATGACCATATGACTCATTAATTTAAAATTAACAAATAAATTGGTATAAACTCAAAATAAGTCTAGATCTTCCAGTGGAGAATGCTTTAGAAAATTTGTGAATCCCGACATTAGAGGAATCATTCTCGGCGATGATTCCTGCAATGGGTTTAAAGCGTGGAAATTTCAAAATTTCCAACAAGGCCTCTTCATGGAGATAGATACTTATAATATACCAATATTATTCGTTCTTTTTGACATTCTTCGATAATATAGGTAATTGCCGGTATTGCTAATAAGAGACTACACTGTAACACCGATTGGGGGGCCCAAGCAGACCATAGACTGTTGCGCCACAGATCGATTATGTGATTAGCTGGTATAAGTACGTAGTTTGACTGTAAGTTTTTCCAAATGGCAACTCTCACCTTGACAGTCTTAGCGTGCGTGAAGGTGCAAAAACTAATAGGTATAAATTAGGCTTAAGACAATAGTTAAATTTTAAACGAGTCCATTCGGCTCAGTAAGGCGTCCTTTTTAGCTCAGGGAATGGTGAGCTAATAGCAAAATGTATTTGGTAAAATTATCTTTCTTCTTCTTACATTTACTTTTTCTTAATTTATCTTCTTATTTGTACTAAAACTAGCTTCAGATCGAACTTTGCTTAACCTCAATATATTTACCCGTTCAGTGTGTTTTTCTACAAAATTACTAAAGAAAACGAGTGTATAGATGCTAATACAAGAATATAGGTACCGATAACTTTGTCCAGAGCTTGATGTCCCAAAAATATAATATTGTATAACGGGACGAAACACTTTTTCCTTAGACTAGCTAAATTGGTGATGGGATAAAGGTTGAAAAGACCCAAAGGCCTCCATCGCTTGAAATAGGCTCGACCCAATTCTTAACGACTTGGATACCGTTCATTTTTTACAACGATGTTCCATTTAGGTATTAATGCGCTTTTATAAAATTTAGCGAAAAAGGGCATCTTTATGTGTGAAGAAATGTTAGGTTATACGATAATAAAAAGTCATACTTTGACGCATGGGACGGTAACGTTAGTAACCTGTCATTATTAAACTGGCTAAGTTCGTTATGCCATTGAATCTAACGATGGCAAATTTTGTATACAATTTTTTATTTGTTATTTTTTTTATTTTAACCGAGTACATTAATAAATAATAAAACTGAACACTTTTATGTAGTCAATTCACACGTCACCTCTTACGGATATTATATTACACAGTTCAAAAGTTGGAATGTTTGACTGGGTAAAACGCTTTAATAGTCTATTAACTTTTAATATAAACTTTTATGAACTGTCCCCGAGGCCGTTTTTTTCTCCGTTTTTTTTTAAATCCAGATAATGAATGACATTCGTTCGTTTCATTAAATATTTACTTAGTGCTCAAGATAGAATAGTTATTGAAAATGTTTAACTTTTTCCCTGATGACCAATTAAACCATTAATTTACGTAACTTTTGCTTAACGTTTTATTGATTTATTCCTTCAGTTCTAAGACTATACATTCATTTTTATGTTTTGTTAAGTTTGTTTTACTTTATCTTTGTCAAAACTATTAGGACCTAAATACTATTTATTATTTTGCCTAATTTCAAGATATTTTACTCATTATAAAACAATTAGCTTCAAAACTTAATTAAACAACTTAGCCTATGGAATAATTCCTAAGTGTGTCAAATGAACTCATACTTTCGGTAAATACCTGATTATTGAGTTAGCAAAAAATTATGCTTTCACTAAGTAAGTAATTATGTTATGAAGTTCCCAATGAGTTAGATTAGATATGGAGATTAGTTCAACAAAACCTACTCTACTCTCGCGAAGTTTAACGTTTAAATGTTTAGTTCAACTTCGGCTCTCTTTATAAACAGGACAGTATGAATAAACTACGTGATAAAGTCATGCGATATTGTTCATGGACCAATTTACTTATAAATTCATCGAAACGCAATAGTGTTAGGAAAAACCTTTCTTGATTTTACAGTCTATTATTAATGAACTATGTCCCCCCCCCCCCCCGATTCATTTACGCGCCGATCAACTCATGATTAGGTTATTATAGGACGGGGGATCAAACCACTTCACTCATCTACTCGAAATGATATTCTGATTGAAAAATTGTCTCACAATCTCTGGGATTTGAACTCACCAGATAAGATGTCGGTGTTTTGACCTTTTTTTCAGGCGGAGTTGTATTAGTACGCTAACCACACGGCTACTCCGGTCCCCTTGAATCATGATATTCGTCAAACTAAATTATAATGATTAGGTGTTGTTAATATTTCCAATAAAATATATTTTCGTCCCGTTATTGCCGATTATTTACTGGGAATCGAAAAAAGGTGATATCGTGTTGGCGTTGATTGTATAAGCGCGGTTATCAAACATTTTGAATCGCCGTAATTGAGCATTAATGTATGTGGTGCTAAATGTGTACTAACTAACTTTTGGGGCTAAACATTTGAATTGGAGAGTCGAGAGTCATACATTTTTATTTTTATGTTTAAGTTTTTATTTTAAACGTTACGATGTTTCTTCCAAGTCAGAATTTAACAATAATAGTTTCGCAAAATTGTTTATTGCCGTCCCTATTTGTTTAACCCTTTATTTTGTAGTGGCTCAGTTAGGGTATTTATTTTTTATTTTTGAAGAAGAAATAATAATGATGTTTTCTTTTAATTGTGTCTTCAGGGGTGTGTTGATAAAAAACTAAGTTTTTTCGTAATTTTTTTTCGATATTTTGTCCCCAATTTTAGAAATTTTCAAGCCTTTTTTTTAAAAAAAAAAAAATTTAGGTTAGACCAAGATCTTTTACATAAATATTTTAATTACATTTATCTAAAAAATTATGAAATATTAAACTTAATCATACTTTATATTTAAGTTGCAAGAAATTTTGTTGTATGTAATTTAAATTATGCATATTAAATTGTCAAACAAATTAAAACAAATGTCTGATTGATATGTTAGATATGATTAAGCCTCGTAGGGGAAAATAATATAGCTGTATAAACCAAAAGATGAATTCATTTTTCTTTTCCTCTTCAAATATATATATACATATATATATATATATATATATATATATATATATATATATATATATATATATATATATATATATATATATATATATATATATATATAGAGAGAGAGAGAGAGAGAGAGAGAGAGAGAGAGATATGATAAATATATACACTAACTGACCTCCTTGACTAAGATAAATAGGGAAAAAACATTAGTTTAGGAAAAAATAGTTGTTTAACAATCGAAATGGTAAGCTAGTTTTTCCGATATATTTTAAGCTTTATTCCACTGTTATGAGCAATTTTATTACCGGTTTAGAGAGAAATCTCCACTTTTATAGTTCCAACCAATAACTCTGTGCCGTATTCTTCAAACGAGCTTCGGCTTAGATTTTAAGGTTTCGAGTTTATTTCCTCAAACGTACAACATAAAAATGAATCACGTTTAAACATAAACGTTTAAGAATGGTGTAGTGGTCGCTCTTTACCAAGTTTTGTCATGTTAACTTTGTAAGATAAACTTTTTCCCTTTTTTTTCGTGTCACTGATAGTTCCTCGTTTTTCGTGTCACTGAGATGTTCTACGAAATAAAACTATCAAGAAAGAAAATAAAGTCAAGATAAAGGTCTAATAGACGTCAGAGAAAATCACGTTTAATGACTTTAATGATATTAATGAGAAATAAAATACATTTCTAATGCAAGTAAATTATAAAGACCCTCGTTAACACCAAATGAGTAATAATTAATAACTATGGATCGACTAGACCATCAACAGGGTATTCGTGGTTTTCGTAGAAAGATTGGCCACTTTTACAACTAATATACATAATGTGTGATGATGATGACAGTGTTAGCGCCTATTTTACTGCAAATTATAATTTATTTGGAAAAGCTGATATTTTGTTTGCCGATATCATTCTTTTTTTCAAACGACTATTTTTTTGTGAATTTGGTTTCTTTAAACAAGTTCTCCTGATGACTTCATTTCTTATCGACGGCAGAATTCTCAGAGACCTTTAGCGATACGAAAAAAAAAATGGTTTTAAAATAAGGAGCGACGCCGTTGCATCATTAAGTTTAAGAGGTTCTTTCGGTGGTGATTACGGCTTCATTATTGATTATCCTTATGCTCTCAATACTTCGTGTAAATGCTGATCAGTCATCGTAGGTCAACGTTATCCTTAAGAGATAAAAAACGTGAACCCTTTTTACTTTCTCATATAAAGAGAAAGTATAGTGATGGCACGAAAATTCGGATTTGAGATTTTGATGGATTTATATAATTGGAGGTCCCCTGATTCCAAAAATGTTATGTTTTTTTTTTTTTTTTTTTTTTTTTAAATGACTGTCTGTGCAGACGTATCTAAACAAAGTATAGGCCAGATTTTGACGAAATTGGGCATACATGTTCAGAAAAATTATACCCTGAGGTGAAATAAATTATAGCTCCAAATTGGGGGGCGCTACCCCCAAAAACTATGAAAAACGTAAAAAAAAAAATTATTTCTCGAAAACGGCTTCGACGAATTTGATTTAATTTCGACGAAGTCTATTTAAATACAAATTTAACGATATAAGCCGTTTTCCGGGAAAAGTCTATTTCCTGAGAAAATAGCTTTAAACGTGGAAGGAGAGTCGCCGGGTTTGATTCCCCGAGGAGAAGTTATTTTTATGATGAATTTTGAGAAATGAAAACTAATAAATAGTAAACACTGGTCTAAGTAATTATGAACTCGTATTTGAGAAAGTTTGAGTTGTATCGGACCGATTTTTCCAATTAAGCAACATGAACACCTCTGAAGTCGCCTTTGAAAGCGTAAGGCTGGCCTTATGCTTTCTGAAATTAATACGGATTCTGGAATCATTTTGGTAGTTCCCGAGATGTGACCATATACCTTAATTATGGCGTCATCAATTTGATGAATAATCCTTTGGTAAAGAAACTGCCTTTGAGATAATTTCAAAAGTCAAATTTGTTCATACAACATTTATTCCTTTTTGGGACACCCTACAATTCAGATTTAAGTGTACAACTATAGTCTTTCTATCGCTTGCTAACTCCGTACGAAAACCGTAGACAAATAAGCTGCCTTTGAGTTTTGCTATATCCTGGAATACGTAAACTATATGGCCAATCTACAGTCCTAATGGTTTTGTCTCTTTTACTTTTCATCAAAAATAAAAAAACCATAGACAAAAATGCTGCCTCTGAATCTTGCTATATCCTGGAATACGTAAACTATATGGCCAATCTATACAGTCCTAAAGTATTTGTCTCTTTTATTTTTCATTAAAAATAAAAAACCGTAGACAAATAAGCTGCCTCTGAATCTTGTTATATTGTAGAATACGTAAACTACATGGGTAATCTGCAGTCCTAAAGTTTTTGTCTCTTTTATTTTTCTTCATAAATAAAAAACCATAGACAAAAAAGCTGCCTCTGAATCTTGTTATACTGTAGAATACGTAAACTATATGGCCAATCTACAGTCTTAAAGTATTTGTCTCTTTTATTATTCATCAACATAACGCTAATATCATGTTTTTTTTAAGATTCTTAAATTTTGTTATTTAAACTTATTTACTGCAGTATATTGTTTTTCTACGAGTGTGTTTAAGTAAAGAAAAACTTAAAAAAAAAAATCGTGTTATACCATTGTGCAATTTGCATTTACATGTTTATTAACATAATAATCTTAATTAATAACTATATTAATGCAATATCCTGTTAGATTAAAAAAAAAAAAAAAAAAAAAAAAATAATACAAAAATGAAAGAAGAAAAATGTTAGTATATAATAATAATAGTAATAAATCATAATAAAAATAAACTAGTGATAGTAGTTTTTAATATATTTATTTACAGTTTCAAAGTTTGTTGGGGAAAATAATCAATCACGTCATATTTGATAAAAAAAAAAAAATATTTGTTGAAGCGATTCTCTATTGCCATAGCACTGAAAGGGTGATTAAATACTAAGTAGCATGCATTGTGTCAGCGTTAAGTCGCTTATTTTTCCTATAATTTTCTATTATTATTGTTAACTTAGATAAAAATAATTAAAAATAATAATTGTCAAATAAGAGTTAACAAATCATTTTAAATGTTAGTTATATTTAAATTCCGATATCATACAAAAGCAGTTTTTTTTAATCTGAAAAAGCAAAGTACATGCTCAATAATTTATAGTGGCTAAACGAAGTTTTATTTTATATATATATATATATATATATATATATATATATATATATATATATATATATATATATATATTTACGTACTTATCACGAGCAGCAATTATACTGTACTACAAAAATTTTAATTATTTTCAATTGTATATGAAATTATAATTAGCTAGCTTATGTTGTGAGTTGTCGTAATCAGAATGAATAAATTAATTCATTAAAAAATGACCACTTGTCAAAAAGCATACTCAAGTATTTTTTTAAGACGTCAACAATTTGACGATCTTTCCGTTCCCTAAACAAAAGTTTTGTTTCCAATTAGGTCATAATTAGCTTATGTCAAGGGTTTCCTCATTAACATGATGTCTTATAAAACCATGAGCTTTGCTGGCTGCTAGCCATGTAAACTCAGGGTTTCTTGATTAGCACGATGCCTTATAAAACCATGGGCTTTGCTGGCTGCTAGCCATGTAAACTCAGGGTTTCTTGATTAGCACGATGCCTTATAAAACCATGGGCTTTGCTGGCTGCTAGCCATGTAAACTTAGGGTTTCTTGATTAGCACGATGCCTTATAAAACCATGGGCTTTGCTGGCTGCTAGCCATGTAAACTCAGGGTTTCCTCATTAACATGATGCCTTATAAAACCAAGGGCGTTGCTGGCTGTTAGCCATGTAAACTCAGGGTTTCTTCATTAACATGATGCCTTATAAAACCATAGGCGTTGGCTGCTAGCCATGTAAACTCATGCCTTTTCATCCTAAGTATGAAGGAACATGGCCACTAGCAATCCCTTAAAAAGAATCCATCTATTAAAACTGTTAGCAATTTTTACTAATGAATTGCTGAAGTAATTTCTTCCATACAATAATTAATAAAAGAATCACTTCATACAAGCAAATTATTGCTACAAATAAAATCCAAACATAGGTGGATTAAAATTAAGGAAAGCTATGAACTATACACCTCTAAATTAAATTAATTAAGTGACCTATTAATTAGAGTCCCAAAACTTATAATGGACCTGGTCCTAAATTTATCAAGCTAATTGTCATTGAAATAGTTATTTAGTTGCTGTTCAAAACTTGTATAGCTGAAAAGTTCCTCGTACCATTACTTGAGAGCTATGTATTCATTAAATTTAATTTCAGGGAATATTATAATTAGAAATATTACTTTATCATTTCAACCTCTATTTTAGAAAACCAAAAAAATTTACAACACTCTACAATGATATCGGATTTATATATAATCTAAATCTTTACTGTAAAACTATAATAACAGCGTGTGATAACAAGTTTAAAGGTTTTATAATAAATAATAAAAAAAATTAAATACAATATAATTAAATTTAATAAAATAATATCTCGTGGAATAAATAATGCTTTATTGCATTTGTAATAATTTTGTTTCAAGTAAAGAAAAAAAAATTGGTTATTTGCAAACATTCTCTTACTGAATTAAATTTATTTTAATACTATTTATAAAGTGAATTAATAAAAAAATAGATATATTTCAAAAGTAGATAAATAATAATAATATAATAAAAAACTAATCGTAGTGAACGTTATAAAAAAAAAAGAAAGAAAGAAAAAAAAAAATGTTACAGTATGCATATATAACATGCATTTGATTCATTTTACATACCCTACAGTAACATCAAAAATGTTACTTCCGACAGACGAAGAAACAGCCATATCCCCGAATCCTTTACGTGCTACTATGACACTGGTAATGAGATCAGGGATTGATGTTCCAGCAGCTAGAAAAGTCAGCCCCATGACCTAGTACATCAATTTCACAGGTCATAATTATTTTAATCATGGATAACCTCACCTTTTTGATTTTTGTTCCAAAATTAATTCATTTAATTGTTGGACTTTAATGGGAGTAAGGATTTTTTGAAAATATTTTAAAGATTCAGACATGAAAAGTAATGTATGTAATATGACAATTTTGTTTAGGGTAAACGCTAGGTCATAAGCCCATTTTGATACACGCTAACTACATAGCATTCAAACAATACATTGTATCAAAAACTCATATTGTCTGATACTTAAATTGTTCATCTACCTGAAGTTGAACTGTGCAATTGGATACAGTCGAGTCAACTTTAATTTGAATCACTATCCCAAGTTGACACTGCTGAAAACACTGGTAAATGTATTCATTATGAGAGAATGCTCTATTGATATACTCATTTTCCCTTGGATTTCGCAGTTGCAGAATATGACAGATTTTTCTTTTAAAAAATCTTAGACCAAGAGGTTTTGCAGAAAGAGTTAATATTATGATAACAAAAATCGATTAAAATTTACAACCATAAACAATCCTGACCATATTTCTTCACTTTTACAACAATTTTTATTCTACATACCCATAAATCTATCTTAATTGTTTCGGTTGTTCCGATTTTGCTAACGAACTTTAAACGAAAGTCGTACGTTGCCAATGAATAGTTTTCCGGGTACTTGACTATCAAAACGGTAAACGTTTTCTACACAAGGATATTCAATATTCGATTACACATGCCGTTTTCTCTACGTGATTACCTATCGGCTTATCCCGTATTTAACTTGATACCTTCGCAACTGTTACCAATTAATGATGCTAAAGTACTGGAGCAGATACTTTTACAATTGTTTCCATAACGCACTTATCCAGTACCTGAGTATACTTTCGCAATTGTTTATATTACACGTCATTCCAAGAATATTTCCCACACATATACCTCCCGCACTTCTCCCGAGCATACCTATTATCGATTGTTTATTATTTAACACCGGAAAGTTAATATTTTAATCTTCATTAAATAAACCTATTTGTTAGATTCTTAATTAAATGATTGAGCTTTACGAAATAATAGAAATTAACTTGCACCTTAAATTAAAATATTTTTTCCCCCATGATTCGTTTATTATTTAATAGCATATGAAGGTTTCTGATTAAGAAACAACCCCCCCCCCCCCGCTATTACTTCAATTCATCTTAAAGAAATATATTATGTAGAAACAAAATAGGAAAGTTATAGGAAAATTATCAATTAAAAATAAAAAAATAATGTCTTCAGAACCTATCCAGCATTAAAAGCGTTAGCTGTGTTGACATTTTCGACGTTATCAATGAGCAAATGAGTCTTTTTTTTTAATGATAATTGATTATTTTTTATGAAGAAAGCAAGAGGACGGATTAATACCGGACTTTTACCGTGTGTCTCTCTGAAATGCTATTTTTAAGCGTATTTGATATAAGATTTGGTGTACTTATGTTAATGAGTTTTTCGTTTATATAAAATAAAAGTTAATTGGCGACTTTAACCACTTGTACTTGTTTTATAATTAATGTGCTTATAAAGTTTTTTTAACAAATGGGTTTGGATTTGGTAGAAAGCTAAGCATGTTTGTCAGACTATGGCTAATCCAGAGAGCCGATAACATTCATTTCTTGTCGCTTATATAAACTTAAGTGAGTACGCTGTGCTCATTATGCTTTATCATATTATCTTCTTATATTTTTTATAATAAAAAAATTGTGTTTTTAGTTGTGTCAAATGATATTATTAAGTTCTCTGTTTTTCTTCAAACGCAGGAGAACAATAAAAGATAATCTTAAGTAGTCTTTGGTTAGTCACTTATCTGCTTTAGAGGTTGCTCTCTTGATTGAACTGCAATGAAATATGTATTATCCCACTAATACGACATTAAATACAGTGGATTACCACGAACTGATTTAATGTGTAATTAATTAATTATTAGGTTGAGTAAGGGCGTACCGCAATCATGCTAATATTTAAATAGTATGCAGATACTAATCCTGTTAGGTAAAATATTACCCTTCTATTTGTCCGACAAAGGAATTAAAAATTATATTTTTCAAATTATCATACAGTTAAGGTTTTCGGTTAGTGTGATTAATGATTGAGGATCGGTAATTACAGTAGCCTTTGAGGTCGTGTTGTAGCCGTCAATGTTAACGCTTTCCGCAAAAAAAAGTTTTTTGTTTTTTTAAATGTAACGGGAAACAGTTTAAAAAGTTTTGCTGTACAAAATTAATCAAGATTAAATTCCACTTTACTTTAACTTAATTGACATTTCGAAGTTATGATTGCAATGTTTTTAAACATATTCTGTTTAATAGTCTTAGTTCGTTGGGCAACGAAATCTAATGAAGTTTAAAAGAACAAAGATTGTGCAAAAGTTAGGATTTCATAATATTTCTTAAAAATTCCAAATGCTCGCGTGCTAACCCAAAATGCTTGGATACAATTTTTCCTCAAAAGAAAAAAAAATCAATACAAACTTTTTTTTTTCCAACGCTTATCGGTTTTTTTTGCTACTAAGGAATATTACGACGAAATGAAAACTAAATCTCGCAGTAATAGTTGTGACGAAGAAACTATTTTAAATAACCAATGCAGTTACTTTAGGCGAAGAACCAAATGCCGATATCAATAGCTTTAATAGAACAGGCTTCCGATTTATATAAGTTCATATTTTTTCGAAAAATAGCTTATACGCAACTTTTTGAGCATTATTTATGTTAATGACCACGCGATGATTATCATCATCGTGTGGTCATTTGAGAATGATCTATGCAAAGTGCTCAAAACGCTTGGACACAATCTCAAATCATTTATTCTCCTAAAGATCTGGAATTTATCAAATCCGCGTACATCTGCGTTAAATCTTGAACTCGGTTAGAACAAATTATGTGGTTTTTGAAAATTCTATCTTATATTCGTAGGTTTATAAACCTCAATAAGTTAATTAAAATGAAACTGTAATAATATAATGAAAAAATAGAACGGAAGGCAATGGTAAAACATGGGTTTTAAAACATCTCCTTTTAATTCTTTGTATATCTCAGGCTGAAACATTTTTGTTTCTATAAAATTTTAAAAAATGTCAAACAAAAAATAGTTATAACAATGACAACTATATCTGTTGAAAAGCCATGGGTGTAGAAGATATGGTTTAGTTAGTACAGTACAAGTTGGAAGGAAGAAAAAGAAAGAATAGTGTAAAGAAAAGATTAGATGCAAGTAGAAAAATCAACAACATTAGTTGGACGTGTGATAGTTAAAACCACTCCATAATTATTTAAATTATTAACGATAATCGGTAAATAATCTGGAATATATCTTGATAACCGAAATTATTGATCCATGAAAATATAAAAAAAAATTAAATTAATACTTCTTTTAATGGAAAATTTAAATTTATATGAATGTATGATTATTTTTTAACACTGTTTATTAAATCGCTGTTTCAGAAAATGTGGCATTGTTACAATCATTCGATATTTTTTTGTTTGAATATACGGTAAAGGCAAATATGAACTCGTGCAATAATCAATAAATTTAAAAACATTGCTAAGTTTCACGAAATTGTTAATATTAATTTTTTTTCTACTAAAAAAAGAACAGCTTTTCCCTTTAAATAAAACCTAATTTTATTTTCACAAAAAAAGCTCGAAAATTCAGGTAGAGCTAGCTCAAGAATCCTAGGAATGCATTTGAGATTTTCATGGCAGGAATGCCACCTTTACAGCTGGAAAGATGAAGCACCTCTTTGCCTTGCAAAGCTCAAACACTTACCTTCCTACCTTACACTTGTCCTCCAAGGGAAATGCGGTAGGTAATGGGGGATGAGCAGCCATACCACGTGAAAAGCTTCTCTTGGCATAAAACCCGCATACTAGATCTACTTTATATAGTCAAGCACCGGCATACTTAAAACTGCAGCTTCATACTCTTGAAGGATTTAGATTAAAGTTTTTACCGTTGATACTTCTAGACGAGAATTCGTTGGTGTTTTTTTTTTAACAAAAGAGTGAATAGGTATTTCAATAATTTAGCAGAAGAAAAAAGATAAAAGGGAATAAGAAAGATAATCAATATTGTTTTTTTTGTTGTTTTTTTTTCAAATAAAGTGGGTATACAACCTCAGGCGGAATGCTGATAGTTTCACCGGTCAAATTTGCCCACCACACCATGAGGTAGGAAAAGATAGCGATCCACAGGATACTCCCACAGAAAGTTAACGCAAACCACCTTTTGCCTGGAAGCATAAAACAAAAGAAAACACATTATAGGTATATATATAACAGAAACTATGTCCTTATAGCAGCAAATCAAACAAACCGATATAATAATTGTTTCATAAACACTCATTGATCCGAGTTAATTTAATTAAAACGATTGATCATAAAATCTAAATGTACAACCAAAATGCGGTAACAGACGTATTTATTACCTGAAGGAGATCTCGTGTCGGGTAAGGTGAGCCAAAGGGGCACTAAAATTGGTGCCACGAGAATATAGGTAACCCTTTTTCGCATTGTGTTGGGCCATCCCATGTCTAAAGGCTCTGGGGCATCGTCCTCCGTCTATAAAATAAGACATCACAAACATAATTAAATGTATTATTGGGGAAACCTTCGGAGGACCTTAAACTCATCAGCACTCTGGGTTTAAATTATTTCTCATATCCAATCAGTGCATTCTGTTTGAGAAGGTTTCTATTTAAATTATCTGAAGCCCTCCTAAGACCGTAGTTGAATTAGCTTAATTAATTTAGCTGTGGGACACCTGGGACTTAAACCTTCCTTCCAACTCCTTCCTACCACTCTCTTTTGTCAAAACTGACGGTACGGTTAAAACTGATACGGGTCTAGGAAACTTCACATTCCCTGCATTTAGTCGTAGAGGCTTTTTTAACCACCTGCGGCCAAATCCTAAAATGACAATTCTCAAATTGCGTTTACTAAGAAACCGCTTTGTTTTTGTTTACCTAATATAATAAAATCAAACAAACAATGTATTTAGCTATTAGGAAATTGTATAACATAATTATTTTATCACTAATTCTTAATTAATTATAAACCACTAATAAGTCTCTACAAGTTGCAGGGAATTATCATTTAATGAAATTGAATATAATTACTATCTTTCTAATTATTTATTTTTAGCTTGATACACGGCAATCGGTAGAATAGAATATGCTGTATGCCACTCAAGTGCCGTGCTAATTTAAAATTGATATGAATTATTTGTCATCGAAGTGATAAGGCATGTTACTTACGGATGATGGAGGGTGCTGTGCGGGGATGCCATTGGGCTCTGTAGGGAGAGCGCTAAGTCGATTGACAGGTGCGGTAGTTTCCGAGAGGTGAGATGCTGTTCCAGCGGTCCCTCCTCCCTTGGCAGGTGCTGTCGCGTCCAGTAACACCTTTAGAGATGCGATGGCATGCAACTGTGCCGCCTTTTCATCCACTTTACCTGCCGACAAAAGAAGAAAAATCCAACTCGATAACGAGAGACTTAAACGTGACTGGAAAATCACGAGAAAGAAGAGTTACATCCATTATGAGAAAAAAAATGTTTATCGATAGATCAAAACTATTAAATTAAGTTAGTTACAAAATTTAAAGTAGATTATATTATCGTAATATATTTAAGAGTTGCTTCAAGCTATGAGAAGTTAATAAACAAATGAAATAGTAAATATATTGACCAGTTTGCATTTTTATAGCTTGCGATTCTCGATAATTCGTTATAAGAAGTCTGAAAGATAGTTAAAAAGTATGGGATGCTTTGTTATCGTTTAGGAAAATGGCTTGTACAAGTCATGGAGAACTTTATAGATAAGGGCACGAATTGTCGGTGTTCTTCCAACAACATGGAGTTTTCAAGGTAAAGGTTTTCCAACGTTCTTCTTTTCATTTAGGACAAAGGAAAAGGGAATTTCGATCGATTAACCCCTAGTAAACACATCTATTGTACTACATGGGCTTTCATTCATTTCATATAAGAGAAGGTCACGTCACTGCTGTCACACGGTAATGTTAACTTCTATTAATTTACACATTCTACCGTGGAATATAACTAATATCGAGTATTCGCATAAAAGAAGAAATATGTATACATAAAAGTGTATGAAATAAAAAGTCGGGACAATATTCTATATCGATAGGATTTGATGATGATTGCGAAAGTGATTGAGGCTGATTGAAGCCTTGACCCCCTTGACAGCCAACACGACATTCACTCATTTAGTGAGCAACCGTTGCCTTCTAAAACAATACTTTTCTTTTTACTGTCGCAACAAAAAACTGACGCTAGTCTTATATAACATTGTAAGGGGATTTTTAGCACACTCCTCGAACATTACAGCCCTTTTTCTTATGACTCATTCATTTATGATTCACGATAAGCGGAAAAACCAGCCAGAGTTGTAAAGGGTTCTAAGACGGCAGTTAAATTTAGCTAGATAGTTACAGCAAAACTAGTAAATACCATTTGTATAAATTTTACAAAACCGTTGACGCATGACTTAATTTTAACGGGCCGTAAAAAACCAATGGTTTTCCAGCTTTGCAACGCACGCTAGTCACTCTCTACTCACCCCCGTATCGATTCGCTAGAACTAGGCATAATGGAAGAAACCATTGTTACGTAGACTTAAAAAAATACAAAGGGATTATATATTATGTGTTTTCAGTAGAGCAAATATGTATTTTTTCTTTTATTAAGTAGAGAAAATGATTGGGACGGTACTAGTTGTATCTGACTTATAGTTGAAGGGAAATACATTTTGTTACTCTTGACTAAATTTAGATGCAGTATATAAAGTACATATTCTCGATTTGTATTTATAAATTTTGGTAAAGATTTCGGACCTTGGCTGTGTTTACCCTTAGACCTAGTTATATAAAACCGAGATCAATGACTGTAAACGTGAAGAGAATCGAGTCCGAAGGGACTTAGGTGAAAATAATACAGTACGAGAGGGGTCGAAGGGAGAGGCGATCGCTACGAAGCGTAAAGGCTGGCACGGTTTTAAGTTGGCACGTATAAGGCTATCCGGAGCAATAGGTAAAGGTGTCACCTAGCTCCGGATCCGATCGAATGATATTTATCTCCCATGTCCGCTCCGGAACAGTGACAGTGTTCTTCCTACCGAGTTTCAACCTATGGCAACTCGCTGAAACACTCTTAACGGATGTTTTTTTCTATCTCTCATAAATAAAGCTATGGGATAAATAGATTTACCGTCGTGAAGTGGATCGATGGTGTGAATCATGAGCTGGAGGAGGCCGTGCCTGAATTTGTTGGCCTGCGGTTGGACGTAAAGGGACGAGGAGGTGACGGACGACGGACCGCCTCCAAGGCTGGTTTCGCTGGAGGCTACGCAGTTGGCCTTCATCTGGCCCGGGATGCCGTCCGCCAGGCCGACAGCAGGACCGCCGCCTGCCGTCGCACCCGTCGCCTGGCCACCGCTCCCGCTTCCACCTCCCCCCACCTGTGACATATCACATCAAGTTGCTCCTTCTAATCACAGTCAAAACAACATAACTTGCAAATGTCTAGTGCAATGCCAACATCAATAACCTATATACCATTCACTATGTTTCGAAGGCAATGGACTTCTCAAGGTAAACTCCCGAAATAATTGAAAGGACTAGGCATACAATCGAATTTCAGTTTCCAATCATTAAAGCACTATATTTATTAAAGATCCTTTTCTGATTGATTAACCTGAGGCTGTCCATTACATCGATTAGAATTTAATTGCTAAGGTTTTACAGGAAATGTATACTGTATACCCTTGCAAATTAGAAAGTTAAAAACATAAACAGTTACAAAGCTAAAATGAAAAAAATATAAACAATTTTATCACAAGTTGCTGTGACAAACATGCGACTTACATGCAAACCGAGTTAAAAATAAAACAAACTGTATAAAAGCATCTGCACTTTATGAAAGCGTCTAGATACTAAAATTACACATCGTGTTCTAAAAATAACAAGCTCACTTTCATTAAAGGTCTTTTTTATAGCCGGGTTATAAATACTCTTGCTGTAAAATTCTAATTTTTCTCTACTTATTGATATTTTAACATTTTCCTGTTAATATTATAATATCATCATAATAAAACAAAATTAACTAAGATATTAATTAGGAGAGGTTTTACGTTCAATATAATCCCAATGCCTGCTTGGAAACCTTTAAGTATTCGGCACCATAAAAAGGTCAGGGGTTAAGGTCTGTTGAAGAGTATTTTTTTTTAATATTCCCCCTTTTAAAAATTATTCGCAAAATATTCCTTTTATAAAATTATAAAAAATAGGACAATTTTTTTTCTTTTTTATATCTAATATTTCAATAAATAAATTCATCTGAAATATTAATATATATTACATCATTTTTCTGAAATAGACAGTTAAAATAAATAAATAAAATATTACATTTTGAAGTCTGATTTCTTAAGTACAGTTTTAGATAAAAATATATTTATATAATTATGCTAATGAATATTTTTTTTTTAGATGAGTGTTGTATAAAAGATACATTATATAAATTGAAGTTAATTAAACATTGATATATCCCGACTAGATAGAATTAACTTCATACATAAATACATTTTAAAAACACGAATAACACAGCAGACACTTGTGGGCAAAAAAAAAAAATCAAATTAAGAGCTCACATATTTTCAAAATGAAAGTGATTTATTCAGTTTTAACTGTTATTTATTATTCAGTAGGAGAAACAAATACATTTAATCTTTGTGAAAATGACATTTTAAATTCACCTTTCAAAAGTGATTTCCGTATTGACTCCATTCAGGTAAACGGGTGTTGAGTGTGTTTAAGATGGAATTAGTTAATTATTTTAAGTTGAAAGTACTAATTGATAATATTAACCGCTACATATTATAGTTTTTGTTAATGTTTAATCAATTTCTACTAATGTATTTAAGACATGTAAACTTAAGATAATCATTATTACAAGTCCTGTCTCGGTTCAAATTATATCAACTAAATATGCAAGTTTCGATTAGATTTATTTCATAATGATTAACTGATACTGGGATTATATCAACAACTGTGTCTGTACCCTATTAACTAATTATGTCAAGGTCGCAATTTGTTCTAGTTTTATGTATTTATATTTTATTTATATCCAGTAGGGAGAAAAAGTTATGATTTTGGATTAGTATAGAAGGACTAAAGTAAGTTTTTTCTTCCCTGGACTCAAATGTAGGGAGAAGAAGTAAAAGTAGGGCGAAAAAGTAAGGATTGCCAAGTTAATTATTTTATAAATAGTAGAAAATGAATGGCTAATGTAATGAAGTAGTTGAAATCAGGTTGGCGACACTGCTTTTTCAACCTTGTTTATAACCTGCATTTAAATAACCTTCTATTTGAGTTTAATTCCAATTCTTATTTGTTTTTAATATTGAATCTCTTATATCTGCTATTAAAAGTGCTAATAATTATTTTTATTTATTAACCTAATAAATAATAACTGGGCAATGGATGATAATGTGTATTTTCTCCCTACTGGAGATAAAATATTGTATGTACCTCGTGAGTAAAGTGCAATTATTCCCCTCGCGATGATGATCTCCCTCGGCTGCGCCTCGGCTGCGCCGAGGGAGATCATCACAATAAATAACTATTTATTAGGATTGTTAGATGCAGCTATTAGCTAATCCCTAGTATCTAATTCTGTATCGGACGCAATTTGTTCTAGTTTTTTGTAATAATATTTATTTTATTGTGATTTTTAGATACAGCTATTAGCTAATCCCTATTAACTAATTCTCTCACTGTCGTAAGTCATTTTAGTTATATGTATTTAAATTTGGTTTATAATGATCCTCAGATGTAGAGATAAAATCATTATTTACCAAGTCCCATACACATTGTATGTACCATTGTATGTACATATTGTATTGTCCATACATATTGTATGTACCTCGTGAGTAAAGTGCAATTATTCCTCTCGAGATGATGATCTCCCTCGGCTGCGCCTCGGGAGCTAATTAGCGTTATTCCATCGGCTGCGCCTCAGGAATTAAAAACTCTCTCTAATTTGTACACCAAGTCCCATTTTCCCCTCGTTTCCCTCGTTGTCCTTTTCTGTCTCTGTCATCAATTGTTAAAGTTATACAAATTTATATTTTATCCCCTAATGATGGCTAGATGTTGAGATGATAATGCCTATTAACTACTTGTGTCACGGTCGCAATTTGTTTCAGTTTAATGTAATTATACTTGTTTTCTAATGAGTGATAGATTTCGAGGTTATGCCTATGAATATAGTCCTATCTTGTACGTCAGTAGTTGCAGTTTTATACTCTTATATTTAGATTTAATATTTAACTAGGCATCGCGTGGCTCTATCATTGAAGCCAGCGTATGGTAATAAATATGTATTGATTATTGAAAAATAGATAATCATGAATCATGATGAGTTGATAGATAAAGGGTATGATAGTAGTAAAGCAGCTAGTAGTAAGGGAACCACCCTGCATTCTTACTATTCCTCGTACCACACATCTCCTTTCTCAATTATTATAAAATTAATAACTTCACTACGCAAAAACTTTTGCTTGTATCAAGTTGAAATTTTACATGCCTGTTTCTATTGTACTTAAGACGATGTATATGAAGTTTTATTAAAATCGTTGAATTAGAATGTAAGATATCGGTAAAAACGTTGTTTTCTCTACTTTAAACGTTTAGGCCCGCTTTAATAGTTTTAATGATCTATATTAATTCATAGGGGTGTCGCTGTTAGTTTTACTAAAAAAATTGTACTTTACGCGAGCGTTGCGCGTGAATGCTTGGACAAACAACGTTGTCCAACGAACTCGTCCTGAGTATTGGTAGAATGAACATTTGTACCAAATATCATCAAAATCGGGCAACTTTTACTCAAATTATCGTCGTACGTTTCAGAAACACAGACACAGAGCATATTTCGTTGAATGTAGGAAGCTCGCTACGCTCACTTCAATTATAGTCAGATGTCGAAATAATCCCAATTTACAAAGTGCGGTCTTGGTCAAGAGTGGTTTGAGTTATTAAAAATATGTATTTATTAATGGTCGTAGCACGATAAGATAATGCCGTCGAATACCTCGAAGCTGCTGGTACTGCAGATATGATGTAAATAGATTATTATTATACTAAGCTATGTGTTGACTTATAGCTTAACATAAGAATAGCACACATTTTTACGTGATATAAATCGAATCACTTTCTCAACCGAATAACAACAGTTGTGAAAAAAAAGTTTTAGAGAATGAATTTATCTTAGGCTAGAAGTAAAGAGTTTTGGGAAAAGCTAATTCTTCCCTTTTCCCTTGTTGTCCTGGAAAATAAGTCTCAGGTGGCTAAAAATCCGAAAGTTTTTGTAAAAAGCTTGTCGCCTCAGGAGAAGAAAAATGAAACTTATAAACACAGCCGTGTTAACAAATAGTCTAAGATTTATAAGCTGTGACGCTCTCGTCATAAGTGCTATAAAAGTTCCCATTATTCTATTTTATAAAAAAAAGCTATTTTTCCACTTTATCCTTATTCACCGTCATTTAAACTACCTACCTCTTCTTCTCATTGGCTTCGTAACCGACGTGGAAGATATTTGTTAAAAACAAAAATCCGCCTTTGTACGATTATCTATATTTATACAATCAAAATACCACTGACTGATTGGCTCATCACGATATCTCGAGAACCTCTAAACCTATGACCTTGTTTTTTTTTAGGTTAGCTTTCGTTTTGACTAAAACAAGAGCGTATCAATAAAATTCCATGGATTTTCAATAGGTGTCAACTTAAGCGTTAGCTGGTTTCACAAGGTGCCACAACGGTGGCGCCACAATGAGATATACCTGCGCAAGAATAGAACGACATAGCCAAAGAAACTGGGTTGTAAAATTTAAATACATTAACAGGTAAATCGCAAGAACATATGTTTTTTCAACTGCAACATCTTGAATATATAAATTTATTTATTTTTCTTTTATTTCCTATCCACTTCTCCCTCCTTAAAGGGTTTAACTAGTAATTACAATACCAACAAAGGAAAAATTACAATCATAGCTGTAAAGTAATTAAATTTACGTTTGGAAAACGAAAAAAACTGAAACCATTAATTTCATTTTTTATTATTCCTTTTTTTAACTTCTAGCAGTTAAAAACAATAAGAAATAAGTGGAAAAGTAATTTAATGGATAAAAACCTTTATTTGATAAAAAAAAAAAAAAAACCAACAATGGTTTTATAATGGTCACGTCATGTAATCTAAAATGGATTAGAGAATAAAAAGGGTTCTTGCTTTAAACTTTAAACAGTATAACATAACTTTAAAGAGTTTTAATTATTAGATGATGTTTTAATAGTTCAACAATACTTAATGCTTAAATATTTTATGACTGGCGGGAGCAAATGCCGACAATATGAATTACTTCTCCTCTGTGTGGCGAGATATAATGATTATAATCTATTTTATGCATGTGCTTTTCTCTTTTTTCACGCCTGGGAACAATTATTTAATTGAAAATATTCAATGTTATCACTGTATTCCATTTAAACTAGCGATTTGATTTATGGCTTCGCTTTATTATTCTGTTACTTTGATTCTAACTTGGGTTTCTGTTGAAAATTGAATCAAGATAGCTTTTATAGAAGATTGTTAACAAGGAAAATCAAAGAAGGGGGTAGAAACAACCAGTGATGTCAACTGCAAATAAATCCTATTACTCCGTTTAATTTTCTTCTTTTTTAGTCTAGTTTTCATTTCCTTTTATTTATTTACCTTTGTATATATATATATATATATATATATATATATATATATATATATATATATATATATATATATATATATATATATATATATATTAATTGAAGAAGAAAAAGTTTATTATTGTCTTATGCATTTCCTAGTTTTTAATTGGTTATTTCGACTTAACATAGAAATGTAGATCAAATGAAGGCACATATTCCTTTGTAAAACACAGTAACTAAGAACTATATTGCCATTCAACCGTTTTCAGAAAATGCATGTCTTTCCATTCGCTCTATATCTTTCCGGCGGAGTTCAAATCCCAAACGTGGTATTAAAAACTAAGTTCTTTTTTGCAGGAAATTTCGTGTAATGTACACTCTCCATTTGGTTGGACTAGAAATAATTTCCTTGCTTATGTAAATCCAATCCTAACTCCAATCGAACCTAGTTCTTAGTTTTATTCATTCTCAGAGGCAAATAATTATAAATCCTTCTTCTTCTTGCGTTTGCACTACAGACTCCATAGGTCCCTGGCCTGGTGAACTTTCTGGCTCCAGATCGTCCGAACCTCTGTCCATCGGATCCCGGCAGCCATTATATCTCTTTTAAATGCATCTCTCCTTCGAGCTCTAGGTCTTCCCATAGGGCATATCAGTGCCATAAGCATAGTTCTGCAATCGAAGGTCCTCCTTGACATTCTGGATTCTTGTCCTATCCATTCTCCTCACGTGCCCATGCCACCGTAGACGCGTAAGATTGATGTAAGATGAGAGTGGAGGCTCCACAAACAACTCCCTTAGCTCTTGGTTAGTTTGCATTCTCCACTCTTCCCACTCTCTTACCAGACCGACAATTCGCCGTACGACCCTACTTTGAAAGATTTCTAGTCTAGAGTACAACTCTTTAGTTAGGGACCATGCTTCACTACCATAGGTAACTACTGGGCTAATCGTCGTTTTATGCAATAGAAGCTTTGTTGTCCTTGTTAGATTCTGGCTTCTCAAAATCTCTTTCTCATACGTTCGAAATAGGCAAGATCTCCTGCCACTATCTTTGCTTTTACTCATTTCTAATTATAGATCTAGCCAAGTTAAAATTCAGTAAAAACTTTAGCCACAGCCTTACACAGTTCTCGCTCTTAACCCTCGAGCGTTCGTGGTTAAAGCGTATTTGTTTAGTTCGGTTAAATCTTTTTTGGGTTTCAAAGGTCTCTGTAATATACAGAATGCAAGTAAGAACTTTACTTTATGTCTTGACTACCTCTTCAATGAAACCTTTATCCAGAACATAATGAAGTCTTATCCTGATACATATGTGTGTTTTTTTACTAATACTTGTTTCATTGAATGCCAAATCACTCCCTCTGTGACCGACCACGTTATTATTATTTTTTTTATTGTAAACAAAGTTTGATGTATTAGTGAGTAGACTAATTAAGGATTTTCCAAACTTTGCTACCTTGTGCATGTGCATTAATAATAACAATTTAGATTAGAAAAAACTAACCTTTAGTGTAAATTTTAAGTAGCTTTGCTTTTATCGTGTAATCTCCAATAAAACAGTTGTAATATTTTGTTAGCTTTTGCATAGTGAACGGCACATCAAAACAACCCTATCTATTCGAATAATAAGTATGTTTGACATATCTTTCCAACGTTTTCTTTAAAATTTCATAAAATTTGAAAGTTGAAGATGAATACAATTTACTAGTTTAGAGCGGATGCAGATAAAATGAGGAAAAAAAATTGTTGGGCACTGATGAAGGACCGATAAAACTCAAGAAGCAGTTATCTCTCACGACCAATTTAGATTGGAACCTAAATAGAGTTAATTGCCAATAAGGTACATCACTTTGATGTTATGGTTGGCCAATCAAATATAGATGAAGTTTAAGCCGATGTTAAACGAACGAAAATGATGGTTCGAACCTAACTCAGACTTAAACCGGTTTAAAATTTAAACGATTTCAGAGAATACTATTATTATTAGTTCAAGCCTAAATTTAATCTCGGTTGGCAATGTCAAAGTTTAAAGGTTTGTTCAGCTTAGTTGTTTATTGCCTCAAGCTAAGATAACCTTACTTAACTACCCTGAAAGTTACTTTCTAGATCTATGTTTTCATCAGAAGACATTGCAACTGTTGTCAAGAGCCTCTGTCCACGAAAGCATTCGTACATATAAAACGCTTGTTGAGGTCAAAAATAAAAAGGTTATACCTACCTATCAGTCAGCTGATGATAACAAATCCTCAAATAATAAAATTAGGTTGTATTATCATTCAATCGCATTTCTTGAACCGGAAAATTTGTAAGCTCCCTTTTTCTTAAGATGTTTTATTTTAAGATTTTAAATATTTATTTTGCTTTGACTTAACCTTCGGGCGGGCGCGCGGGCGGCATTTACACCGCCATTTCGGAAAAACACGCCCCCTGTGATTTTACAGTGTTCCAGCTTATCAGCTCTTTTAGGTATTCTCCAATTACTACTTCCTAGGCTTAATAAAACCATCGGTATACCCGGAACGTGAGCGGGTCGCCCTCACTTTAGTTTGAACATCGACCAGCTCTACTACAAACGTCAGTTCGGTGTAAATATTAGAGAGTTTTTTTTTTGTTTACTTTATTCTTATGCAAAAGAATTTGATCATTTTAAAAGAGTTAAGTTTTCTATATTACATTTACATATTTAATACAATACCAGGATTGCAGAGAAAGTGTTTAGGCTGCGTTTTTATTTATTTTTTTTTTTATGACAATTCTGAAAAAAAGTTTGGTTATGTGTATAAGTGTAATTTATTTTTATAAAAAATGTATTCAGTGAAACTTTTTTTAATTCGAAATGAATGTTTTATTATTGCTACCTATTGACAAAACTAATTTCCACAAAAACAAGGACCTACAAGCTTTAAATATGGAAGGAAACAAAAGCTGTGTAAATGCCGCCGCGCGCCCGCTGCTGCTAACCAATATTACGCACCCGCCCGAAGGTTAAGGAAATTATATGTTAAAAATTAAAATAGTTTTTAATTTGAAGATGAACTGATAAATTTAGAAAAACATTTGATTCAATTTCTTCATTGACATCAGCCGTTAGAATTCTAAAACACTCTCTCTTCTTTCTAATTACTTAATTATAATTAAGATTGAGTTGCAGATTTGTTAAAACCTTTAGAATTCCGGTAGGTTACTTAGTAGCGTATGGTTCCCTTCTGATACATTTCCCAAATAATCCTTGGGCCGAGATCCATTTTAACCTATCTCTTGGCAACCCAGGAGTCTAACCTTGTTACGAGGTACATCAACTCCTTACCCTCGTCCTTTACAGCTTATTCCTTTCAACAAGCTTACTCCGCCTTAAACCGTTTAACTCACGGATTTCCCAAGGCCTCTATCCCTTCACCTTAACCTCAATTTATTTTAAACTTTTTTTTTTTCATTTCCTTCCTGATCGACAACAGAATTTGATTAGGGTCATAACTAGACAAAAAGAAATCAATAGCTAACTATATACATCTATGGATGTGTCAATTGGGATAAATTATCCCAACAGTCCCCGAAGTTATGATTAGTCGAGAGACGCTAAGAAGTAATGTGAACGCGTTTATTTTTCAAATATGTTCTACGGCTTGATCAAAAACAGTATTGGGTTGTTTAAAGACCAGTTGCTTTACACATCTATCGATGTGATTTTTAAAAATTCTGCGTAAGAGATCTCGTTCTTCCCAGTGTGCTCACGAGTTTCCTTTGGTGGATAGCAATGCCTTGATAATTCTATTCTCCTCGCTCCTTGAAAGTTTTCAGGCCAGAGAATGTACTCCGCCACAAGATATATACGATCCATCCTTATTTCCTTCACATTACTTCTTATCTAGCGCGTTCGCTTCCATAGCTCCTTGGTACTCAGGCTTTTACTTACCGTCAAATTAACTATACGAATTAGTATTCTGAAAATTAATTCGACTTGGAAACACAAACACCAACTCATCTTGTTAGATTCTTAAAAAAGGTTTGACATCTTCCACCACTTATATCGCATTGAATAAGTGTACTAATGACTTATTCCTCCTTTAATAGCCTTGTATTGTAGCCTATCCATATTTAAAAGAAAAAAATATAAATATTAATAAAATAAATCTTTTTGTGGGGGTTATTTTACCTATATAGAAAATGATATGAGGTTTTAGAGGGAATCATTTTGAAATAAAAGACCAACGTTACGGGAACACAACCTTGGAAAACCTTAAAGTGCATAATATTTTCATTTAATTATTCTCTGATGATACCTATACTATATCATAACTTTACAAATTGGTATCATTGTTACCTGAAGCCATTGAATTGCCTTTATATACTAACAAACATGTTACTCTCCATGTATGCTGAACCTGAATAATTAGGTGTTGTGATAAATAAAAGATTTTATCTCCAGTAGGGAGAGAAAGTTATGATTTTGGATTAGTTTTGAGGGACTAAAGTAAGTCTTTTCTTCCCTGGACACAAAAAATAGGGAGAGAAGAAGGATTGCCAACTTAATTATTTTTAAAATTGTAGAGAATGAATGGCTAATGTAGTGAAGTTGTTGAAATCAGGTTTGGCGACACTGCTTTTTCGACCGTATTTGTAATTTGCGTTTATCATTTGCTGCATCTAAATAACCTTCTATTTGAGTTTAATTGCAATTCTTATTTGTTTTTAATACCGAATCTCTTATATCTGCTATTAAAAGTGCTAACAATTATTTATAGAAGTACAGTAAAGCCAATTTGTTTATTATCAACATATATTCACTAATACTAATTTGTTGTTTACTAATTTGTTTATTATTAACTATGCATGTTTATGTATTTTCTCCCTACTGGAGATAAAATATTGTATGTACCTGTACCTCGGGAGTAATGTGCTTTAATTCCCCTAGCGATAATTAGCTATTAGCGTTAATAAAATAACCACCTCTAATTCCCTCGGCTTCGCCTTGGGATTTAGGGGCCATGTTCTCTTCGACTTTGCCTCAAGAACGAACTTATTCGCTCAGGGAATAATGGCTTACTTTACCCCTAGGTACATATATAATTATTATTTTAAATAAATTGGCTACATTACTTGTTTGTTATCTCAAATAACTCTGAACTAAATTGAAGATCATTACCGTAAGGTAGGGTAGTAAGTTATGATGTGAAGAGACAATTACCGTCGATACTCGCTTAATCTGAAGATCACTGAACTGGTTTCTGCTATACGCCATTAGAGTGACTCTCGCGAGTTCAGTTTGACTCACAAGTTCTAGGTATATTCTTCTAGTGATGATAGCAGCAGAAACCTTTCCACTGATCCACAGATCAAGCATGTATTGACGGTAAGTATCTTTCATATCACAACTCTGAAATATATTATTTCGTTCTTTTTAATAGTGAATTTAAATGAGGTTGATTTCTTTTTTAAATGTATAATATAAACTTTATAAATATATAATTTAATTTTTAGGGTTGTTTTCTGATTATTAAAATTCATGAAATTTTAATTAAAATAAAAAGATATACGTATTAAGTATTATACTCGTGCGTTTAAGTACGAGAAGGTTCAAGTTACATAAGAGAGTTATTTTACTATCTTGTTTCTCATTTTTGTATTAAATATTATGATCAAGAGATGCACAAATTATGTAAATAAATGTTAAATCCAAATAGGTATATAGTAGAGATTAAAAAATTAAATAAGACAGTAAGACATTAAAGAAATATATGTCAGCTAACAAGTTTTAAATTTTAGATGTTTAATGTCAATACTAAATTATTTATTTATTGTTGGTCATAAAAAAAACACAGAAAATAAATTATTATCACAACCAGTGCTTGTTTTATTTAGTCAAAATTAACTTTAGGCTTTTAATGATAGTATTCCGATTTCAACATGAAGATAAAGAGTGAAAAATGTCTAGTCGTCATGAATTCGGGTAAAGGTTTAATGAACTCTTGGTCATTAGATCGATATCATTTGTAAATATTTTAAGGAAAATGACGGCTTTGTTAGTGGATATAAATTAAATCCTCTAAAATAATATAAAGAGACAATGTTTAAAAATATTTTGTAAAAAATAAATCATATTGACTTTCGGTGTACAAACATTCGTCTCACAATTCTGGGATTCGAACTAGATGTGGTTGTTTTTGAGCTTTGGTTTTAGGTGCGAAGATAACTTATCTTCGCAGGTACCCAGAAATAATTTTTTGGGCTTTAGTGTTAGGTGAGTGCGAGTGAGATAACTACTTGTCTAGGCCAATACCCAGAAATGCTGTTTTTGGGCTTTGGTTTTATGTGAGTGCCAGTAAGATAACTAAGTGTCTAAGCAAATTCCCAGAAATCTTGTTTTTTGGGCTTTGGTTATATGTGAGTGCCAGTAAGATAACTAATTGTCTAAGCAAATACCCAGAAATCTGGTTTTTTGGGCTTTGGTTATATGTGAGTGCCAGTAAGATAACTAATTGTCTAAGCAAATACCCAGAAATCTGGTTTTTTGGGCTTTGGTTATATGTGAGTGCCCGTAAGATAACTAATTGTCTAAGCAAATACCCAGAAATCTGGTTTTTTGGGCTTTGGTTATATGTGAGTGCCAGTAAGATAACTAATTGTCTAAGCAAATACCCAGAAATCTGGTTTTTTGGGCTTCGGTTTTAGGTGATTTCGAGTAGGATAACTACTTGTCAAGGCCAATACCCAGAATTGTTTTTTTTTTTTGGTTTTGGTTGTGAGTTCGAGTAAGATAACCATTTGTCTACGACAGTACTACGATACTTGTCTACGATTTATCCAATCGGGTAAAGAAATAAGTATTGCTTTAACGAAGACGTTTCTAGATGAGTCGCTTATACTTATTTCAATCCCTTATGGGGATTCTTTATCCCCTTAGGGATACTTAGAGCAGATGATGTTTGAAGTTAAAAGTTCGTCTTTCAGCGGAAATTCTTTTGTGTGATTTTTTTATTTTCATTTAATTATTTCCTCAAAACCTTTTTTCTTTCACTTTATTAGTTCATTTTAGAATAAGCTTTTAAAAGTCGTTCTAGCGTGGCTGAATAGATTGCCTTTGTTTGAAAGACCGTTGAATTCAATTCATTGAATCAAACTTTTCTTTGGGAGTTTTTTTAAATGACATGCTATTACAAATTCATGGGACATATTAAACTTTAGCATAAAGTAGCTTTGTTTTTTTTATTTTACTTTATGTCCGTTAATAACTTTTCAAGAAGGAGTTAATTTAAAATTCTTTGTTAGAGAATGAAAAATTGTTTTGAGTGACGGGTAATTTTTTATTTGGAAGAATTGAAGATTTCTTATCAAAAAGGCAAAAGAAAGGAGTAGTTAACTGGTTGATTTGAAGTCAATCGAATATAAGACTGTAAATGCGAACAGAAAGTGATGAAGAGGAGTCAGTCGGGGAGGAAATTGGAGCAAGATGGTGTGAAAATGAATCGGGGTAGGAAAGTCAATATGAACTTTGTTGACGAGGGTACGACCGTATAAAACGGTAAAACCTATACGTGTCAATCTCATTATTTCCAAGGACGTTCTTTTAACCTTTTACACATTTTCCTTAATCGACTTAAATTACAACATCCTCTTGTGTAGATAAAAGTTAAAAAAGGGTTGAAATCTGTAAAAACCTGAGTCTGGGCTTGAAAGGGGTATTATGTTGTTCAACCCACTCGTCAATTATCCTTTAAACTGACGTACTTGCCGCTTTTCAATAGATGAAAGCAATCGAAACCTTTGTACAAAGTTACAACAGATCTCTAATAGCTTTTCCTGATAAGAATTAAGCTTTTTTTAAATTGCTCAGAAGTTAATCGTTTAAACTTCACGCACTCTTTGTAAAAATGTAGAAATAAATTATCAACGTTAATATATTTTTTCTCGCTTGTTAAGTAGCCTCAACTAAAAGAAAAATGATTATAGCAAGTACCTTGTCTCGCTTAAGCCAAATGCAACAAAGATTAGGTGACACCATCCAGAATTAAATTCCAATAATTTCGATTACAAAAGTATTCGTCTCTAAGATAGTCGCGTGGAAATGCTTACTTCAATCTTGTCACCTCAGATTGCCAGAAGAATCTTGTCACCTCGGATTGCCTGGAATATAAGGAGAGGATTAGGTACTCGACAGGAGGAGTAGGATGGTGGATGATCGATGAACTTTGCATGGAAGACCCAAACGAGTTAATGCTAGGATATGAACATAGGGAACATTTAGGCTTTTATGTATAATACGGTTGGCCACGTAGAAGAGAGAATTACATATTTTTCGTTTGATTAAGCATTGCAGGGGTTGGATCTTATTAGAATTTGATGGTTTGGTCGATCCCCACAGTTCGAGTCCGTATATCAAACATTTTTTAGATGTAGATTATAGACTGTTAGTTTGTTGGTAAGTGATGGATTAGATTACGAGGTGTGGAAATAAAGTAATGAGACTGGTAGCGTGGGGTGGGATCTGCCAACACTGTAGAGGCGGGACTTTGTGTGGGGGCAGGTGAACATCTCATAGACACTCAGTTTAAGTCTGGACTCGCTAGATTCATTAGTTTGTCCATACTGATTTTTTCGTAAAACAGTTTTTTTTAGTGCGTCACGAAAATGACTGACATTTATTTCAAGCAACGCTGTGCTATCAGGTTTTGTTTTAGACTTGGACACAGTGCAACGGAGACTTTCGCAATACTTCAGCAGGCCTACGGAGACAATGTTTTGTCAGGAGCCTAGGTATTTAGGTGGTTTAAGGCATTTTCAGAGGGACGAAAGTTGATTGAAGATGAACCTCGCAGTGGAAGGCCTTCAAGGCAAAAAAAGCAAGAATGAGCAGGTCGAAGATCAAATACATGCTCATTTGCTTTTTTGATAGGCACGGAGTCGTTCACAAAGAGTTTGTGCCTCAAGGCCAAACAATAAACCAACATTTTTACAGAGAAGTTCTTGATAGACTTCGAAAAAGGGTCGTGCGCGTAAGGCCAAACATCTTTTTGCCTTGAAGGCATTCCACTGCGAGGTTTATCTTCAATCAACTTTCGTCCCTCTGAAAATGCCTTAAATCCCCTAAATACCTAGGTTCTTGACAAAACATTGTCTCCGTAGGCCTGCTGAAGTATTGCGAAAGTCTCCGTTGCAAGTCTAAAATAAAACCAGATAGCACAGCGTTGCTCGAAATAAATGTCAGTCATTTTCGTAACGCACTAAAAAAAAACTGTTTTACGAAAAAAATCAGAATGGACAAACTAATGAACCTAGCGAGTCCAGACTTAAACTGAGTGTCTATGAGATGTTCACCTGCCCCCACACCAAGTCCCGCCTCTACAGTGTTGGCAGATCCCACCCCACGCTAACAGTCTCATTACTTTATTTCTACACCTCGTATGTTGTCCAAAAGTCTTAATGAATTCTTGTAACGTTTTTTCATATTCATTTTAGTCTTCTAAGTTCTTCGGTTTAGGTGAAGTCCTGAGGTGAAGTGAAGTTCGGTTTAAGTGCTGTAGATTATTCGAAATTGGAAGTTAGCGATAATTTAGATAGACTAGTGGACAAGTAGCTTTTCGCAGAGTGAACGCGACATGTCCCCTTTTGTCTCTGAATTGTCTATTGAATTTGATTCACCATTTTTTTATACAAAGGTAATAAAAAAATCGAATAATTCTTTAGCATTTTTAACATTTTAAAGCTGTATCCGATAATTCGAGTGTTGTTTTTATCCCTGTCACATCTAATTGCATTTTTTTTTTTTTTTGTTTCAAGTGTTTTTGAGATCTAATTTCGTTTTATTAGTAAACTAAAATGGACTCATCTCTAAGGGAATATTTGATTTGTTTAATTTAAAATTCATCAAGAAATTAAAAGGTATAACAAGAACGTATTTAAGATATATGGATTTTATCAGTTGAAGTGACACTTTATTTATTTATTTTACAATATATCAAAATAAATAAAATATTTATAATATGCATATCATATTTTATTATATTATCTTGACCTAGCCTCATATTTTATTATATTATCTTGACTTAGTCTCATATTTCATTCGATGAAAAATAAAAAAGGAAGGAGTGTTTTTTAAAAAAAATTGAGATAGTTCTTATCTATTCATAACATTTCCCAAATTCTATTAAAATATATTGCTACTTATCTTGTCGTATATTATACTCAAGTAATAATAAATAATAAAGATGTAATATTCTGTATGCATGTATTTAATATTATTACATTCAAAAGTAAAAAGTTTATTTTAAATTCTTTCTAATAATAACACTATCTATCTGATTAGTTTTTTTTTCTTTATTAATTTTATGTATATTGTTTCAAATATACACCCTCTATATTTAAATAACAAACACAACTATTCACAGTTTTTTTTTAAAAAAAAAACAACTTTTTTCTGAGATTAGCAGGTTTATTTTTAACTAAATTAAACAGATGTTAAATTATATCTGAAGATGATACAAAATTTCTTTTTACCTCTTCAAGAAGAAAGTATCTCGCAACGATTATCAGGTCTTGTAAACATTTTAAAAGAATGATTTTACGGTTTGCAAAAGGCCAAAAGCGTCAGTTTACAAACGTGTTACATTTTTTTATAAGCGTTGCCATTTACGTGACGTGTTTCATAAGCGTTGCCATTTGCACGGCCGTGCATATATAATGCATCTCCCGCATAGAGGGTTTTTGCCGAGTGTTAAACGTACTCAAAATCTTCAAAGGTCACCTTAGCCAGTAAATGACCAAGGTGACTATAATTTTTCATACTAAGTATTTTATCAAGTAGATGTGTAAAGTGGTCAATCCCCTCCTGTCCTGTTAAATAGGACGGGTTTGCTCAATCCCCTCCTGTCCTGTTAAATAGGACGGGTTTGCTCAATCCCCTCCTGTCCTGTTAAATAGGACGGGTTTGCTCAATCCCCTCCTGTCCTGTTAAATAGGACGGGTTTGCTCAATCCCCTCCTGTCCTGTTAAATAGGACGGGTTTGCTCAATCCTCTTTTGTCCTGTAAAATAGGACGGGTTTGCTCAATCCTCTTTTGTCCTGTTAAATAGGATGGATTTTATCAATATCCTTTTGTCCTGTTAAGTAGAATGTGTTTGCTCATTGACCTACGTGGTGTATGTCTTTGGATTTAGAGACCATACCTCTTCAACCCTTCGATTAATTAAATTGTAACTAGTCAGAGAATTATATAATTACTAATAAGTAATCAAACAATAGTTTGATTGGGCTATCAGAATGAATAATAACCTTATCGATATACATGCCCCCACGATCGAGAACTGAAGAGGCATTTTTTTATTAGGGTCCGTAGGCAAAACCAAAGACCCTTATATTTTCCTGCGTGTGTCTGTCCTCTCGCGTGCTCTCACGGCTACACCTTTCGTCCGATTACTTTGAAATTTGGCATGTATGTGTCTTGTACCTGCCCACATATTTTAAAAATATAGCGACTTACAAAAAATATTTTTCAAAAAAATTAGGGTAAAATAACTTAAGGGTTATTTTTTTTTTTTTTTTCAACACCGTGAGGGGTATCATATGAAAGGGTACGTCGAACCGATTACAAAAATATATAATTCTTTGGATATAACTTTGATAGGGCGAGCAAACAGCAAATTAGTTTTGTTAAATGTAAACCAACTCGCTGATCGTGCATTATAGTGAAGAATTCTACTCTTTACCGCACTGGGGCAGAAAAAAAGAGGAATTATGAAACGCACATGCGCAATAAATACAAGTACGTAAATAATCACTTTCTACGCATCTAAACAGAGGTATAATGTAGATAAAATTATTTTCGCAAACATTTTCATTTTTTGCTCGCACTTTGAAAACAAATATGGCCGAAATGAGGGTGTTTATAAAATTGTTCATGCTTATATGGCACGTTACATAATATAATTTTATAGCTCGTTTCAAGCAGATTTATTAATTAATTCAAATATTATTATAAAAGCAAATATGGCCGAAATGAGTGTTCTTAAAGTTGTTCGTGCTTATATGGCACGTTACATATAATTTTATAGCTCTTTTCAAGCAGATTTATTAATTAACTTAAATATTATTATAACAGCAAATATGGCCGATATAAAGGCATTTCTTTATGCACCGCATCACTAGTTAATTGTGTCTGATATATTTTACAAGAAGAATTGAGGAAAAATCTTTATTTATTATTTGTTGGACGAATTTAGGTGTTATTTAGCTTTTATCTTTAGTATTAGATCCTTTGATGATTACACTTAAAACATCTATCGATGTGATCATTAGTGTGGAACGTGTATCACATTTCTAGAAATGGGAGAAACAGAGATCAACAGAGATAATTTACGGTGGTTGGACTTTGTTGTAAGGGATACCGCTTTCATATCTCAGGCGCAATAATCCCATTAAGCCCTTAATTAATAATTACTAATTAGCCATTTTATACTCTATTAAACAAAATGAACAATTAACATTATTTTATTTCCTCTTTTTTAACTTCTTTCTTTTTTTACAAAAACATTTTTTTTTATATCAACAAGTTCACTATAAATAACTAACTGTATGTTTTAAATTCTTAGCCGTGTGATTATTAGAAAAAATAAAATTAACCGATACAAAAGCAGTTTAAATACATTTGTTTCCTTTCATAAAATACGATGATTGTAGAAACTCGTTTGAAAAAACGCGTTCTACGAAATCTTGTTTATTTATGTTAATATTCAACATTGAAAAAAAGATATTAAAGGAAGACCAAATTATTATTAAAAGAGCTATTTACTAAAATCGATATTTTCTAATTATTGTAGGATAGCAGCAAATCTCTTGAGATAGAAACCGTCTACCATCGTAGAAATCCTTAAAAAAAAACTTTTACCCAAACTAAGCCGTACCTCATTTGAAAGTTCAAAATAGCTTTTCAAAGTCGAAAAGAAGAATTTAATCATTTGTGTATAGCTTCGACGTTAATGATTACCCTATCATTTTATAGTTTCACGTTCTACTTTGAGGAGAATAATGATAAAACAGAATTGCATAATTTCGACAATTATGATTACCCTTTTATTTTATAGCTCATCCTTCTAATTTGAGGAGAATAAAGATAAAACAGGACTGCATAGTTTCGACGCTAATGATTACCCTTTTATTTTATAGCTCATCCTTCTAATTTGAGGAGAATAAAGATAAAACAGGACTGCATAGTTTCGACGCTAATGATTACCCTTTTATTTTATAGCTCATCCTTCTAATTTGAGGAGAATAAAGATAAAACAGGACTGCATAGTTTCGACGCTAATGATTACCCTTTTATTTTATAGCTCATCCTTCTAATTTGAGGAGAATAATGATAAAACAGGACTGCTATTTTATTTACATAAAATAATACATCTAACGTATGCCATCAAATCATTCAGTCGACCACTTACATCTACTCGATGAGATCATCAATATCGCACTGATAAGGCTATCTCAGCCCCAAAGAATTTGCCAAACAAATTCAAATAAGAATATTTTAATTTACAGTAAATATTCCCATACATTTGAAACTACCTCTGCACCCTAATGGATATCACTATTTGATCATTACGATGTTAGAGAATTAGAGATCGCACTTGTAATAATTAGTGATAAATATGTCTTGTTTCAAGAGAGTGAGAGAGAGAGCCTTAAACCTATAGTAAACAATGATCCCTCTGAAAAGTGTTGCTAATACATCTGTTTTTGTTTCAGATACCCCAGTATTAGACATATAGCTGCACCAGTATGAGATAAAGGTACTTTGGACCCATATCAGTGCTGAATATCGATGTCGAAACCCTTCATTTCACTGTGAGTTTTTAATTCTATCGTTAGTATTAAAGTTTTATGTCCTAGATATAAGATAGTCTCATCGCTATCATTTAAATTCTGTTCTTAGATCTTAATATTATTAAATAAAGGCTAAAGAGCAACTACATTTTAAGTTCTATCGTTAAATTTTAATCTTATCAGTAGCAATAATTCCCATCCTTAAATGTTTCTTAACATTTCTGCGTTAGCATTTAAGTTCTGTCCTTGGATATTAGACAATCTCATCGTTAACATTTAAGTTCTGTCCTTGGATATTAGACAATCTCATCGTTAACATTTAAGTTCTGTCCTTGGATATTAGACAATCTCATCGTTAACATTTAAGTTCTGTCCTTGGATATTAGACAATCTCATCGTTAACATTTAAGTTCTGTCCTTGGATATTAGACAATCTCATCGTTAACATTTAAGTTCTGTCCTTGGATATTAGACAATCTCATCGTTAACATTTAAGTTCTGTCCTTGGATATTAGACAATCTCATCGTTAACATTTAAGTTCTGTCCTTGGATATTAGACAATCTCATCGTTAACATTTAAGTTCTGTCCTTGGATATTAGACAATCTCATCGTTAACATTTAAGTTCTGTCCTTGGATATTAGACAATCTCATCGTTAACATTTAAGTTCTGTCCTTGGATATTAGACAATCTCATCGTTAACATTTAAATTCTGTCGTTAGATCTTAATCTAATTGAAGATACGTTTAAAGAATAACTACTTTTAAGTTCTTTCCTTAAATTTTAATCTTATCTTATCAGTAGCTATAAGCCGCATCCTTAAATTTTTCGCTATCCTGTGCTAACGTTTTCGTTAACAATTAAATTCTGTTCTTAGTTCATAATCTTATTGAAGATAAGATTAAAGAGCAACTTCATTTTAAGTTATATCCTTTAATTTTAATTTTTAATTTAAATCCAATTATAATTATTATTAACAACGGGAGATAGACAGAGAAAAAATCTCTATCTCCCGTTGTTTATAATAATTATAATTTGATTTAAATTAAAATTTAAACTTTCCGTAGTATGAATACTACCAAAAACTTAAAAATGAATTTCTAATTGATTGTGCAAGGTACTGGTACCAATTGGGTACTTTATAATTATAAGCGATAATTCTCGGTCTTCTTCGTTCTTGTTCAATTTTCGTAAATGTCGACTCCTAGACTTGTAGAAAATTGAAAGCTTAATTCGGGACTAGGTATCGTTATTGACAGAGGAAATTATTCTTCAGTGTAGCTTAGTTGGCAAGAGCACTACACTGGAAATATAGAGATTTTTCTCTGTCTTATCTCCCATTGTTAATAATAATTATAATTTTATTTTAATTTAAAATTTAAACTTTCTGTAGTATGAATACTACCAAAAAACTTAAATATGCATTTTTAATTTTATTCACATTAGTAGCAATAAGTCCCTAATAAATAAGTAGAAATGTTTTGTTATCGTGTGCTAACGTTTCTGTTAGCATTTAAGTTTCGTCCTTGGATTTTAATCAAATTTTTAGCATTAGTTTTATCTTTACATTTTAAGTTGTTCCTTAGCATTTTAGTTCCTTGTATTTTAACATTTTTAATTTTAGCCGCGAGCTCTTTGGTAACGTTTAAGAGTAACAATTGTTTTGTTTCTTGTTTATAGACATTTTACATCAGTTATAAAATATGATATATATATAATAATATATATATAAAAGAATAAAACAAGATTTAATTCACTTAAGATGTGCTTTTAAACGACTTCGTTTTCTTAAGTTATTCTTTATTAAATGGTTTATAAATGTTTAGTTGAATATTCTAACTGCTTACTAAAGTATTATCTACTTCCGAAAAAAAGATTAGTATGGAAACTGCAATGCTTCATAAAAAATTAAAAGTTCATGAAGAATGGGGAAAAAAAGCGAAAACTTGGGGGTTGTCCATAAAAGTTATTCATTATATCGAACGGGGGGCCATCCCGACCCTGAGAGTGGCAGCTCGATCTAAAGCGACCGAAACTTAATTCTCTTAAATTGGGCCAATCCCTTGCTTTGGCTCAAGGCCAGGTTTCCTGTGGCAGAGCATTTGGATCCCACCCAAAATTATATTTAATGATTTTTCAACCCCCTCCTCTCCTTTGAGAATATGAATCGTTCACGGTCAGTGGAAAGAGCATTTAGAACAATACAGATTTAAAATGTTTTATCACTGATTTTTTTTTTTTTTTTTTTTTTTACTTTTACATTTTGGTTGAGGATAAAATTTTAGCCTCGTGTATATAGGTCTTGTTGGCATGACTAGGTGAGGTGATTAGAGGGAGGAACGCCCTTTACCCCTGTAATTTATCTAATTCGTCGGTATAATTCCCGTAACGATGCCTTGCCTCGATAATTTTCAAACGTCCGTTTGTGATGAAGTAGAAAGCAAAATAAAATAACGTTCTAAAAACTTTGCCAGCCTGATTCAATCGGTTAATTGCTTTATACGTTAACAGCGTTTATCGTTGGAACGATTACTGTAATTGATATATATATATATATATATATATATATATATATATATATATATATATATATATATATATATATAAATTTTAACTTGAGTGATGTCTTGAAAAGGAGCTTAAAATTCCCTGTTTTCTTATCAAACAAACTTTAAGTACTTTGAAAAGTTGTAAAAAGAAAAGGGGAAAAAACTTGTATTTTCTTTTTAAGTATAATTGAAAGCGTCGTTAAAAAGTTATTTATTAAACACTAGGGAAATAAATTGGACGCGTGAGCCAGTGTCAACGTTTACGACACGGATGAAAGCATTCATTAAATAAAGGCGTTCTGTGCTAACTTAGATTATACGACGGGTAAAAGCAATCTATCAAACTCAACCGACAAGACAGCACTAGCAATACATGTGGTATTCTTATTCAATACGGAATCTCAAGCCAAGATAAATCTTTGTCAAACCAAGAGATCTTGATTCGGATTTATTGTAGACGCATGTGATTATCCCTTGTAGCTAAATTCTATCTCAAGGAGCACTGTCAAGCGGCTTTAAAATAGGATTCGACCGAACAAGATTGTTTGCTTTTTAGTAATTATGTACACATACTTCGGCAAGCGTCATTTACCTAGACGTCAAGGACTTATGCTTCACTTGATCAATTTACGAGTTGAACACTCGAGAAATGCACAATTGCAATTCTGCTACTTTTTACACCTATCCTTTGATTTGAAATTTAGATTTAATCATTTTAATTTTCTATCTTTATTTACTTTATTCCGATATTTACCGTTCAATAAAGCGTGTAAGAACCTGATTCCAATCACCAACATATCTGGTTATACTTGGAATTCTAAGGAAGTAAGAAACTATTCACACTGATGAATATATTGAGCTGATGCCTCAAGTAGTCCATCCTATTTTGTCGTGATCGGTTCGTAAAAGAAACGTTATTAAAAATAAAAATGAATTACCATTGATTACCTAACCTTACACATATATTTATCCCGATAATAATAGATTAGAGATTCTTTATTAATTGTGTTTTCTAACTCTTTGTCTCAATTCGCTTTTGCTTTAAATTCAATTCGTAACTGTCATTTACTTTGTAATACTTAATTACTTGCATTTCTTAATTTACTTTGTCTCGATTCGATTTTGCTATAAATACAATTCCTATGATTTTCTTTTCTTACCATATTCATAATTTATAATTTGCTTTGCCTCAATTCGATTTCGCTTTGAATACAATCCATAATTGACATGTAAGCTAAGAACGAATGAATTATGCTAAGTTGACTTTATAAAAAGCTTCTTTCAAGGTTCTTGCAAATCAAAGCAGTTTTAAGATAATGTTCTTTAAAGCAGAAACACAAAGTTTATGCATTATTCACTTTCTCCTACTGTAGTAGACTTTCAGGCCGTAAAAAAATGAAAAATTATTTGAAATTATCTAAAATTGCTGTTTCACTTCGAAAGACTGTAAACCAGCTACAATTACGGGCGTCAAAAAGGGGTAAGTAATACTACAGAGCTATTATTTTCTGTCCTTTTTACCTCTTTTTTATACCAGGGTCTTCCACCTCCGATAAAACTGCTTATCTTAAAGTAATGAAATCGTTCCATTTTTTTTACCGCCTCAATTTTCTTCACTTTATTTAAATACTTAGTTCTCTGGAAGGGGAGAGGTTCTCTTATGTTTAACAATCTCGGTTTTTGAAGATATTATGGTGGAATAAGGTTTTTAAAATATAATTTTGCGTTTGTTTTTTTTACCCAGGTATTCATAAATTGATGAATAATGATCTTGAATGGATAATGATCTTTTGTACCTTTATTTTTAATGGCTCTGTGATTTTAAAATTGATATTCTTTAAAACTTCGTTACTTGGTGTTGCACAATTTGTTGGCAAGGGCAACTGGCTAAGAACCAGGGATATGCCCCAACCTTTTTAGAAGAGTTAAAAGCTGAGAGCAGAGAGTGCCACCCAGATCAATGGTGGCCCCTTCCCCAGGCTCCGGAAACCTCACTTTCTCTACAAGGTTATTCTATACCTACACAGAATATCAGCCGTGAACCAAACCACCCTTAAACATTAGCCTCTCCCGCCGTCCCATGTAACCAATACTGCTTTGCCAATTTAGAAGTTCAATAAAAATCAATGGTTTTTAATTTTCAGCCGGCATTCAGTGTAGAAGGGCTTCATCCTGTGAGGTTATCATTTGCTGCCTCTACTATTACTTCAATAAAAATAAAAAAAATCCGTCGCGTCAGCTAATTATGTACTCTTTGAAGTCGACCTTTTTTCATTACTTGAATTTGAGATTCGATTATATCTGTCCATAACAGTATCTTTTTTATTAAAAGGGTGACCGATTTTTTTTTATTTTTAATTTTATCTTATCACACAGGCGTTTAAATTGCTTACCAATCGAAATATCATCCGTCGGTTTTGAAACAGTTCAAATAAAAGTGAGTTGATAAAAAAATTTAATGAAATTGATACGCGGAGTCTCTTGATTAAAAACCCACTCGAGGTGAGTTGGGATTGTTTATTAAACCAAGTGAAAGGCAGGAATGACTAACACCACCCCGCAAAGGGGTTTATATTTCATACTACTTTTTTTACGTTTTATACTGCAGGGACATACGATCTGATTTCTGATACCCTGAGGCCACGTTCACACGACTCCTATTCGATTAGATTTTTCCTGTATACGGGTTTTATCAGAAACGGGATTCATTCGATTTTTACGATAACGTATATACGGTTACTGACCCACGGTGCGGGCACAACTCGACAACACCGATCAGTCAGCACACAGTCATCATCCACTTCATAGCCTTCCACTTCTTTTCTATTGGTATTGACGGGTGCACGAATTCTTCCTTTCCACGAATTTTGTGTAGAAACTTTATTTTTATAATTGTCCAATGACTTATCCCTCAAATTAGATTGTTCTTCAATTAACGAGATAAATAATTCGATAGGTATCGGGAATTCGTCTTACATCTTGACAAGACGCTGTTCAAAAAGTGAAAACAAGCACAAAGTGGCGCACTGTTAAATAGATGACGGACTATTAAACTAGTTCGAAGGGAAAAGTTAGTCCATGTGGATTACACAATATAAACATAAGTGTGACTGCATCCCGTATACGGGAAAATGCATTCGAGAGTTATCGAATCGTGGTGACAAGATACGGGGAAAAAATTATCGAATACGCTATTTTACCGCATGAGCTATATGTGAATAACTTAATACAACACTAACTGCCATTACTCTATTCGATAAAATCCCATATACGGTATACGGGAAAAATATCGTCGTGTGAACCTGGCCTGACGATTCAAATGCAGGCAAAAATCCAATGTTCAAAAGCTGCAGTATATTAAGTGGTAGAGTTTTCAGGTTGCTGAAAAATGCTTGATATAAAATCCAGCAAGGTAAACAAGGATTGAAGATCGAGAGAGATGAATACAGTAGTCGAGATCTCTAGAGTGGAAAGGACGAGGATATGAGCTTAGCATCCAAGTTCCGCCTTTAATTATTACTACTATTATAATTGTTAAATTAGATTTTCTCTTTGAAAGATGAGGGGTCGTAAAATAAGTTTGCCTTAGTAAAGCAAGAAAGTTTTGATTGATTAACTTTAGGCGATTTAATTACAATTTCACTTTATCATTCGAACAAACAATTTTTCGAATTAACACTTCAGAAGAAAGAGAATTAATACAAGACACGATTATCTTCTCCGACGAGATATCCCTCGGTAATTAAGGTACCGTCACCGTACTTGTAAACTTTTAGCCGAGTAACTAGGTTATCGGAGAGAATCGAATGATCGAGGGTGAGAAACAGACTCTTACGACGAATAGAGTACTTTAATAAAAGCAATCGGAGAAACACGAATACGGGTTATAACGACTAACTAGGCATTATCTGAATAACGGTTCGTGACGCTAGACGATGAAAATAAATAGTTTTGAAGTATCTTACAAATCAAAAGTAATGATGACTCGGATGGAAATAACACCGTTCGATAAGTAGTATTCACATATTTACATATGATAAGTGAACCCGAGTCTTATACGTACTCTCTATAACTTGGTATTTTAACTTGGCTATAGAATCTAATCTCTTGAGACAGGAATAAAAATTTCACGGTTTCCCATTTTCTTATTATGGAACAGAAGCGGTGTCAGTTGGATCGGATCAGAGTTTATTTCCGATCAGAGGGAGCAGGGTATTATGGAATTACGACGTCGCACCTCCGTCAGATCCCTTACACGTCTCGTGGAATAAGGGACGAGATAAAATAATATCCTCCGGAGTTTAGAGAGAGAGTGAAAAAATTACGTGTTATTCCCAGAGAATTTATTACTCCCCAAGGTTTCATGTCGAGTTTGCAAAGGAGTCTCGAAGTATCCCGCTTGTCAAATTTATCCGCCTGTATTTTTCAGCCGCTTTTTACAGAAGCGAGTTACGTCGATAGCATCAGATAGGAGCTGCTTATCACGGTCTTTTTATACAGCGACTAATAGCGATTTTCGAAGCCGGTGTCAAGTGGACAGATGAGAGAGTAAGGGAAGAAAGGCTGGCTGGTGAAGGTAATGCTGGCAGAAGCTATTATAGGTTTTTGTCCGGGGTAGGTTGTGGCACGATAGTTGGGTTTGTTAGCTAGGGCCTGTGTAGTACCCGTTCCCTAGGGTTTCCGGCCTCTTAGAGCTCGCGTGACGGCTACTATACCTACCAAGGGCATAATCTTACTTCACTCTCGGCGTTCCTAAATTTCGCCTTTATCACTTCGTGCACAAATCACCTCTCCCTTGCTATAATCTATTCTCATAATCTTTACGCTAGCCTAAGATTAGATAGGTCTGGCGATTAAAAAAAGAAAAAAGAAAAGACTCGTTATAATAATTCAAATCGTCTTTTGTGGAATGGATAGAGAAGCGTGCATTAACATTTCGTGGAATCCGAGGATTAAAACTGTTAGACTGCAAATTGATATTACCGAAATTAATTGCCTGATTCCATAGATTTTCTGAAAAATTCCAACATCAAAAACTGTATTACATTCAATAAACTATTTAATTTAATTTCTTCGACCGAACTATTTAACAGTGTTTCCAACATTAACTTAATTCCTCGTATCTCACTGCCGGGAAATACGAGGATGTTGTAAAAACAAACGAATATTGTTCTATTTTCATTTATTAGTTTATTGTCGGTTTTTTTTTTTTTTTAATTTTTTAATTGTTCCAATTCTATTCCGACGTATCTGGTAATGTTTCATACTGATAATGTATGTAGATGTTTAAGGCGGCTGTCACACTGCGCGCGAGACCGAGCGAGGCCGATTCCGCTTGAGAAACAAACACATGTATCAGCATGGGGCTATTCACATTAAACGCCGAGCGAGACCGAACCCGGGCGAGTTGTATCAAACGTTTTTGTTAGCTAAGGGTTTTCAGCCGCCAAAAACGCTTTGTTAACGGTTGTTCGCGGACTGGTATATAATCGGCCGATCGGCGTCGGTCTCGCGCGCAGTGTGAAACGAAAACCCTCGGCTCAGCCTCGCTCAGTCTCGAGCTCAGTGTGAAAGCCGTCTAAAGTGGTTTTGTGTTGATCTGAACTTATGTGTCCCCCTTATGTTAAACCTTTATATGTTCAATAGACCTAAGTGTTAAAAATACTTCTTCCGATTTACATAATAATTAAATGTTTTTAAAAATTATTTGTTTTTATAATAAATGATTCGATGTTTTGACTGAGATTTTGTGGTAGTACTTCATAATTACGACTAGAGACACAACGATATTGTCACCACAATTTTATATTGACTATTAACAAACGCATTTCAGCATTTTATATCATCTTCAGTATGAAGTGTTAGCATAGTAAGAGTTAAGATTCTACAAGTTACATATTTACCTTACAAGCTTTAATGACTTAAACTAACTGTACAAAGTAGGGGTAGACTAGGGCTACAGGAGGATTATGGAACCAAAGGTAAGGCATACGAAGCATTAGGTCAGGCTCAGGTATAACATTATTTTTTCAAATGCTCAAAGCTAAACAATAATTTCTTATTTATTTAATGATTAAACATTTGCGAGTAACAGTTTAATCTAATATTGCGTTTATGTGTTTTCATATTTATTAGGGTTTTAATTATTATAAAAATACTAGTTCTTCCAGTGTTCTATCTAATATTATGAGTTAAAATCTATTTATAAACTCCTTGAGGCAGGGTTATCACTATAAGATTTACATTCAGTTGATGACTTCCTACGGCAAAAAATGCATGGACTTATATACTTGCTATTCTGGTTGGTAAAAATACGATTTTTGAACGCTTATTTATCAGTCAGTAAATGTATTTTTAACCATTCAAACAATTTAACACCTATAAAAATGCTTTTTCACCTTTTAATTAAGTTTTTTTTTTTTTAAATAATTCATTTCTACATGTTAGTAATTAATGATTGACAACTTGACATTGCTTGCGTGTAAACAACTTGCCCTTTCGTGATAAACAAAAGTTTGAAAATATATATTTTAATATTTATTTTTACACACTTTATGACAGGTTTGACGTCAATCTTATTAGCTCCGTTTATTTTAAATTAAAATTAAAAAATCAAACAAATTGCTAATATAAATAATTGTATCAGTGAAGTGTGAATACTCGTGAGATCTTTATGTTTACCTCTTTTTGACATTATATTTTATTTTATTTTTTAACATGGATATATTTTAACTCTAGGGTACAGAAGAAATTTCACTTTTAAATATCGTGCCAGGAAGTAGGATTTAAAAGGAGGTCGATAGGGTTTCAATTATAGTACAACATTTTGACTATAGGTGGACTGATTCAAATCTCTTAAACAACATACCAGAAAGCGAGAATATAATAGGAGGTAGCTCTGTTTTCACTTGTATTCATTGTAGAAGTTTATTTCGCCGATAGAAGTTCTAAATTTTGTATACAATTATATCAGAGCTCCTAGAATACCAAATGACTATCAATTACAGGATGAAAAGAACTTTTTATATACTACGTTTTTAATTTTTCTGTCATGAATCATAAATTTGAAACCCATCAAAATGAAGATTGTAAATATGGGATATGTCAAAACAAATGAAATAACTTGCGGATTTTTTTCCGAACTAATTTTCCTACAGCAAAATTGGCTGAAAACGAATTAAATTCTGCTGAAAGTATTAAAATAATGCATTTTCATCGTGTTCTGAGATATTCTAAAAGTTTCAAATGTCTAGCTACTCGGGAAGTTAGTTAAACATCGATTGCAAGATTTGTACTGGACAAACAAACAAGAAAGCAAGCTAATAAAAACGTAGTAAAATAGATGATGTTTTATCAACATCAATCTTAATATCACACCTTAAAATCCATCAATTAGACAAATCGAAACTGGTTTTCTCTACTTCATGGTAAAGCATTGAAATGTCGATGTGTGGATTCAATGCCCAAAACATTTCCATTATGATGTTTTTCCATAAAATGGAGAATATTAGTATTTTTGAATTGAAACTTCTTCATTTGCGGTAGAGTAAATTGGCTTGGATGAAACGACATGGTGAAACGAAGTTCGCGTTTCGAGACTCGTTCAAGTGAAACATTTTTGATGATAAGTTTAAGTTTTTGTTTTGAGACTCCATGGAGTCACAAATACTTAAACTTATCATCTAACCAAGAGAGAGATATTTTATCAACTGCCGGTCTAAGCTGGCAGTTGATTACCCTGTGGAAAAACTTTCTCCTGGACGAGTTTCGAACCATCGACCTCTGAAATCGAAATCAGCCGCGCTAACCAATACACCACGGGAGTAGATGATTAAACTAACACACAGAATAGGTATATAAGCGTATTATTATATACATTTTTATAATTAATATATATATATATATATATATATATATATATATATATATATATATATATATATATATATATATATATATATATATATATATATATATATATATATATATATATATATATATATATATATATATATATATATATATATATATATATATATATAAATGTTGTTTTCATGTTTTTTCTTCATTATTCGCTAACATTTTATGAAAATATTTTATTAATTGAAATTGCGTTTCTTTGAGAAGTTATCTGACTGTGGCGGCATTGTAAACTCTTGTTTATAAATATGTTTGTTGCGTATTTAATAAATGATTTATATAATGTGCATTGCTTAAATATGGTTTATTGTGCTATTTCATTATTAATTAAATCTAAGTGATAACATTTTTTTTTCTTTATCTTGGAACCTACAAATGCTCATTTCAATGAACGTAGTATATAATAAGTAGAGCAATTTGATTTGATATACAAGTAACATTGAGTTACGTACTTCTTCTAGAAACGATTTAAACTCTGAATTATATATATGACATATTTATATAATAATTATATTATATTTATTGTGTAGGAAGGAAATTGGAAGTAACTTTTTCTAGAACTTATAAGTTTAACTTCTAATGCGTGAGAGTCTCACACATATTTTTTTAATTTCCCCCTTATCGGTACACAAATAAATACAAAAATCACTTGAGTCACTCTGAATTTTTCGGTATCGTTCGACCATGTGTCTGCTTTTGTTAGGCAACAAGAAGGCCCTAGAGGATATTGATTATCATACATAGAAGAGGGGAGAAAAATACATTTTCCCGAGGTACAAACTTGCAACGGATGAGTTTTTCCTTCCCTCACTCTCTCTTTCATTTACGTTCCAGTTCACTTCCACTTCACTCTTGATTTTAATTATTCATAAATTGTAAAGAGGTTCTCAGTAAAACACGCCACGTCTTTGTCGAGCACTTATAATTTTCCTCTCTGCATCATTTTTAAAACGGCACTTTATAAACTTCTTTTTTTTTTTTTCACAGTGATATTTTTAAAAAACCTTATCGTCATCTTGAGTGTAACTACAACCTAAATAACTAAATGTCAATGTCATGGCCGTAAATAAGCATAAATGTTTCAAAACGATGTTATATTTGAATTCAAAACATCTGTGTTTGTTTTTTGTTTTCCTAAAAAAGAAATTGCGATAAGCTCTTTTTTTGTTCAATTTATTATAGGTTTTATTCTTTTTTTATTGTCCTATTCTCGGTTTTTTTTCTATAAATCATAACTATAACCCTGCCCTTTATATTGTACCGAGAGAAAAAGAGGAGTTATAACTATCGGAAAAACTATTACAATAAGGATAAAATGTATACCTTTTATCTAATAAAATGTGTACTGGTTGGAGGTAGAACAACATGAATAAACCTTATTGGTCTAGAATAAATATTATTGTTACTATCGAGAATTAATAGGATTATAATGAATATAAGATGACCATTTTTGTTGCTAAAATAAAAAAATAAAGTTAATATTGTAATTTGATTGTCAATTTATTCTCATTATATTAATGTTTTATAAATAATAAACCTTAGGTTTATTGACACCTTCAATATATGTATAAATCGATTTTTTTAAAAAAAAGATGGATAAGGTAGGTGTAGAAAAAACAGCAATTAAATTTTGGTAGGAAACGTTTCGACCCTAAGTAAGGTCATCCTCAGTCCATTTTAATGACTAAAAAATAAATAAAAACAAAACAATCCATCAATCAATTACAAATTCTTTACAAAATGGTTAAAATTGAGGAAACTGGTCTATTACAGACATCCTGTATCTCAGGTTCAATCTTATCTCTAATACAGTTTTTTAAAACATCATATTACTTACATTGAGTTGTCTTCCCAAATAAACTTCCTCTATAAGAGAGCGTCAAAATAAGTCATAATTAAATTACGTTACGTGAATAAGAAATATTTTTTGATTAACTTCAAAAAACATTAATAAAATAAAATTTAAATATTTAAAAAAATGAAACATGTAAAGTGATTATACATCTGTACATATAAGACAAAACAATTAACAAAATATTTTACCAATTTAAATATAAAGTGGGGAATTAAATTCAAATAAAACCATTAACAATGAATGACTATATGTTGGAAAGATGTAATTTTTAACCGAGAACCTTCGTTGTATAAAATCAAATTTAAAAATAAAATGGCCTTAAAAAGTTAACTTTAAAGGTATTATAAAGAAAGAATATAGTTATGTCATCAAATTGAACCAATTGTTAAGCATTATAACTATTTATTATCTCTAATTTCTGTGATTATATGGAAGAATTATGATTCAATTATGTGATATGGTAAGTAGCGCTGCCTAGGAGTGGTCAATATAACTAATTTAGTAATGTTCTTGCTTTCAATTCTACTATGTGAAAGACAATTCTCTAAATTCCAATGGTTGTATCTTTATTGATATCTTATTGTTTGTTGGTTACCAATTTGTAAGATTTGGTTGAAATTGTTACTTTAACAATTAACAATTTAACCCATTTAAAAACCAAACGTTATTTGTTCTATTTTAATTTATTATTAAATAAATTTAATAAAATTACGTTTTTTTATATATTGTTATTATTTTAATTATTGTTATAATGTAATTTGTTTTTTGTACATATTTCTATGTTTATTATCTATTATTTAATAATTAATATTTTATAATCATAATCTATTTGTATAATTATTATTATTTTAATCGTTGTTATTTATTATAAATTGCTGTTAAGAATTTAGATATTATTGATTTTTATTATTACTTGTATGTATTTAATTCTTGAATTTTTTGAATATTAGATTATAATTTTTGTTAATATGGCTAGCGTCCGATTTATGATTGAGAGTGATGTCCGAATTTTTGTAGATGTGAAATGCTTCGTATATTCTTCTTTTGTTTGTATTGCGCTCATAATCTAAGATTTTGGTGTTGTTAAAATCAAAATTATGTCCGGTGTTAAAGGCATGAATTGCTAGCGCTGTTTTTTGTGACTTGGTTTTTATGTCATTTTTATGGTAATACTGTCGGTTTTTGAGTTTTTGGGATGTTTCTCCGATATATGTTTTCTCACAATTTAAGCAATTTGTCTTATAAATTAAGTTAGATCTATTGTCCTTACTGATTTTATCCTTTAAATTGCTATATAGATTTAACAATTTGTCAGTAGGTTTTAGGGCGATTTTCACATGTCCACAATCATTGAGTTGCATGGTTTTTTTTAATTTTTCAGTAAGACCTGGAATGTATGTTACACTAGTGAAATATTGTTGTTTATTATTGATATCTATTGAGTTATGTGATGATGTAGTTTCAATTGTGTTTTTTGTTTTATACCATAGGGATTTAATTAATTTAATTGGATAAAGGTTGTCTAAAAGTTTTGAAAATATCGTGGATTTAATTTCTAACATGAACTCATCGTCTGTAATTTTAATGGCCCGGCGCATCATATTCTGAGCTGTATTAATTATGATATGTTTGGGATGGTTCGATGTGAAATTTAGTAATCTATTGCTCTTTTGTTCTTTTGAATACCATTTTGTGGTTAGAGTGCCATTATCTTTTCTGATTATGGACATATCTAAGAAGTTTAATGTTTGATTGACTTCTTGTTCGTAAGTGAAGGAAATTTTATTATTTATGCTGTTAAAAGTATTTAAGGTTTTTTCTAAATTTTCTTTTTTAATAATTAAGAACAAGTCGTCAATGTATTTGTAAATAATTTTGGGTTTTTCTTCCAAATTATTGATTGCTTTATTAATTATATGGTTTAGGGTTATGCCACTTAAGTTAACACTCATTCTCCCCCCCATCGGCAGACCGTTAATTTGTCTGTAATAATCATTGTTGAAAGTAAAATAACTGTTTGAGCAACAAAATTTGAGAGATTCTATATATAACTGTTTACTTTTAATAGTGGTGTATGGTTCGATTGAATCCCAATTTGAGTTGATGATTTTATACATTTCATCTAAGGGAATGCTGGTAAAGAGAGATTTTACATCAAAGGATAATAAGATTTCATCATTGTTTATCTGGGTGTTTTTGATATTATTTTTTAATTGATCTGCATTCCTGACATCAAATGGGTTCTTATTATTAAGGAAGTTTAAAGTGGGGTTAATAAATGCTGACAGTTTTTCTATGGGTGAGTTTTGGCCATCAATGATAGGCCGGAGGGGTTGGTTAAAAAAATCGATTTATACATATATTGAAGGTGTCAATAAACCTAAGGTTTATTATTTATATAATTAATTCTTGGAGATGGACAATGCCAAGGAAGGATCTTTTACCAACCATCACACTGATGAAAACCAACTCATCAATCAATTCAACAGATTTCTAGTATTACACATTAAAAAACACAATTCAAACAACAATAATGTTTGGACTTTGAAAACAAATATTATTAAATTATGTAAAGCCGATAGTAGAAGAACCTATCTTTATTTATATTTAAACAACAACATAATACCTAATCATTTGAAATGGGTCAAAATCAATTCAGTAAATATAAACAATCATCAACACTCTAAGGTGAAAAATAATAAATTATCAGACAACTACATCAAATCTCTAATAAAGTTGGAAATTAAAGAGACCTATATAATTACCAAAGAATGTAATATCAGTATTAATGACAATCTTAAAGCAATTAGACTTCTGAATATCAATGGATACAAATGCATTTATAATTTATACCAACAGTTTAAATCCCATTTAAAAAAATTATTAAACAACAAACATAAAAATAAGTTTCAAAAAAGAGAACATAATGCAATGAGAATGGGGAACCCACATGAACTACATCATTTAAACTGGTACAATGATTTATATAAAAAAGACTGGTGTATTAATTTCACTCATTTAACTATACCCAATAATATAATTAATTTATTAAGTTTAGGTCACAACTTCAACACCATTCCGTTAAATTTAGATAAATGCATACTTAAAATAATAGTTGACTTAGAATTTTTATTAAATAACTTAGACTCCCCTGATAATCATAAATCCTTTTTAAGGAATAATTTTATAAATACCATAACAAATTACCAAAAACAATTTAATAATAATAACAGAATTACTTTAATAAACAAACAAATTTTACAAGACATTAAAATTCTCAAAACATTTTTCAAAAACAACTCTCAACTTATTATCATTAAAACAGATAAAAGCAACAAAACTATTATTACAGATAAAGCAGATTATGAAAATAAAATGGATCAACTTTTAAATGATAACAACACATATAGAAAAATTAGAAATAACCCTCTGACTGTTATAAAGAAAGAATATTCTAAACTAATAAATAAACTTCTAAAATTTAAATTTATTACCGCCAAAGATAAAACTAAATTAAACATCGACCATAGCAATCTCCCAAGGATTCATGGGCTTATCAAATTGCACAAACCTAATCAACCCCTCCGGCCTATCATTGATGGCCAAAACTCACCCATAGAAAAACTGTCAGCATTTATTAACCCCACTTTAAACTTCCTTAATAATAAGAACCCATTTGATGTCAGGAATGCAGATCAATTAAAAAATAATATCAAAAACACCCAGATAAACAATGATGAAATCTTATTATCCTTTGATGTAAAATCTCTCTTTACCAGCATTCCCTTAGATGAAATGTATAAAATCATCAACTCAAATTGGGATTCAATCGAACCATACACCACTATTAAAAGTAAACAGTTATATATAGAATCTCTCAAATTTTGTTGCTCAAACAGTTATTTTACTTTCAACAATGATTATTACAGACAAATTAACGGTCTGCCGATGGGGGGGAGAATGAGTGTTAACTTAAGTGGCATAACCCTAAACCATATAATTAATAAAGCAATCAATAATTTGGAAGAAAAACCCAAAATTATTTACAAATACATTGACGACTTGTTCTTAATTATTAAAAAAGAAAATTTAGAAAAAACCTTAAATACTTTTAACAGCATAAATAATAAAATTTCCTTCACTTACGAACAAGAAGTCAATCAAACATTAAACTTCTTAGATATGTCCATAATCAGAAAAGATAATGGCACTCTAACCACAAAATGGTATTCAAAAGAACAAAAGAGCAATAGATTACTAAATTTCACATCGAACCATCCCAAACATATCATAATTAATACAGCTCAGAATATGATGCGCCGGGCCATTAAAATTACAGACGATGAGTTCATGTTAGAAATTAAATCCACGATATTTTCAAAACTTTTAGACAACCTTTATCCAATTAAATTAATTAAATCCCTATGGTATAAAACAAAAAACACAATTGAAACTACATCATCACATAACTCAATAGATATCAATAATAAACAACAATATTTCACTAGTGTAACATACATTCCAGGTCTTACTGAAAAATTAAAAAAAACCATGCAACTCAATGATTGTGGACATGTGAAAATCGCCCTAAAACCTACTGACAAATTGTTAAATCTATATAGCAATTTAAAGGATAAAATCAGTAAGGACAATAGATCTAACTTAATTTATAAGACAAATTGCTTAAATTGTGAGAAAACATATATCGGAGAAACATCCCAAAAACTCAAAAACCGACAGTATTACCATAAAAATGACATAAAAACCAAGTCACAAAAAACAGCGCTAGCAATTCATGCCTTTAACACCGGACATAATTTTGATTTTAACAACACCAAAATCTTAGATTATGAGCGCAATACAAACAAAAGAAGAATATACGAAGCATTTCACATCTACAAAAATTCGGACATCACTCTCAATCATAAATCGGACGCTAGCCATATTAACAAAAATTATAATCTAATATTCAAAAAATTCAAGAATTAAATACATACAAGTAATAATAAAAATCAATAATATCTAAATTCTTAACAGCAATTTATAATAAATAACAACGATTAAAATAATAATAATTATACAAATAGATTATGATTATAAAATATTAATTATTAAATAATAGATAATAAACATAGAAATATGTACAAAAAACAAATTACATTATAACAATAATTAAAATAATAACAATATATAAAAAAACGTAATTTTATTAAATTTATTTAATAATAAATTAAAATAGAACAAATAACGTTTGGTTTTTAAATGGGTTAAATTGTTAATTGTTAAAGTAACAATTTCAACCAAATCTTACAAATTGGTAACCAACAAACAATAAGATATCAATAAAGATACAACCATTGGAATTTAGAGAATTGTCTTTCACATAGTAGAATTGAAAGCAAGAACATTACTAAATTAGTTATATTGACCACTCCTAGGCAGCGCTACTTACCATATCACATAATTGAATCATAATTCTTCCATATAATCACAGAAATTAGAGATAATAAATAGTTATAATGCTTAACAATTGGTTCAATTTGATGACATAACTATATTCTTTCTTTATAATACCTTTAAAGTTAACTTTTTAAGGCCATTTTATTTTTAAATTTGATTTTATACAACGAAGGTTCTCGGTTAAAAATTACATCTTTCCAACATATAGTCATTCATTGTTAATGGTTTTATTTGAATTTAATTCCCCTCTTTATATTTAAATTGGTAAAATATTTTGTTAATTGTTTTGTCTTATATGTACAGATGTATAATCACTTTACATGTTTCATTTTTTTAAATATTTAAATTTTATTTTATTAATGTTTTTTGAAGTTAATCAAAAAATATTTCTTATTCACGTAACGTAATTTAATTATGACTTATTTTGACGCTCTCTTATAGAGGAAGTTTATTTGGGAAGACAACTCAATGTAAGTAATATGATGTTTTAAAAAACTGTATTAGAGATAAGATTGAACCTGAGATACAGGATGTCTGTAATAGACCAGTTTCCTCAATTTTAACCATTTTGTAAAGAATTTGTAATTGATTGATGGATTGTTTTGTTTTTATTTATTTTTTAGTCATTAAAATGGACTGAGGATGACCTTACTTAGGGTCGAAACGTTTCCTACCAAAATTTAATTGCTGTTTTTTCTACACCTACCTTATCCATCTTTTTTTTAAAAAAATCGATTTATTAATGTTTTATTGAGTGAGAGGTCTGTTCCACAGAATAATGAACATTATAAGCATCTTATCAATGTTTTGAACAACTTGTTAGAATCCAACTTATTGAAAATCTTCTAGAGATTAAAGATATTAGAGTCTCTAAGTTATCAAAATAGTAGGTGCAGTAGATTGTATGTAGTTCAAAATATAATATAGATGTAGACAACAAGGTAGTTATAATTTGTAGATTAGAATCTTTATTAAATACAATAGAGCTATATACTTAAAGAGAAGATATAGGTTATACAAAAGTTTATACTTTGAATCAGAGAGGTACTGTTAGTAGAGAAGATAATTGGTTTTACAAATGATAAATTCTAACAGATGTATTTACTTTTAGATTGAGAGCCATTGCATCGGTGTGCCTCAAGTTGCTTGTCACGTCTGCTTGCCCATTAATGAATGGAAAGCAGGACGAGGTCGTGGTTTCGATCCCACGCTATGATGCTCTGATTTACATCTATGAATCTAGAGCGGAACAAGGTCAAGGGAACCTATAAAGGGATTCTAGGGCACCTACAAAAGATTCCAAAGGCCTTATTCCTAAGGTTTACATGGATCACTAATGATATACCATACTCGCTTCGGCAGTATATTTTACAGTGTGATGTGTGAAGTGGCTGGAGCTCTCTACCAAGGGGTTAGTAAAGAGAGTCTTAAAAAAAACCTAATTGTTTGGTTCAAACATTTGCCTTACCCGTCTATAGTACTATGACTTACTACAGAAAATTGTGACGTGTAAGTCTCACAACTTATCAATTCTAACAAATTGATTTAGTTGAAGTTTGTTTTTGGTATAAGGCCACCAAGATAGTGTTCCATAATCCTTTGCAGTTCTAGTCCAGGTCACACCAGCTTCTTCTTCTACATCATCCCTCCATCGTCCAGTTTGTCTTCCTCTCAATATATAGTGTTCCATAATCCTTAGCAGTTCTAGTACAGGACACACCAGCTTCTTTTACTACATCATCCCTCTCTATCGTCTGGTTTGTCGTCCTCTCAATATATAGTGTTCCATAATAATTTGTAGTTCTAGTCTAGGTCACACCAGCTTCTTCTTCTACATCATCCCTCCATCGTCCAGTTTGTCTTCCTCTCAATATATAGTGTTCCATAATCCTTAGCAGTTCTAGTACAGGACACACCAGCTTCTTGTACTACATCATCCCTCTCTATCGTCTGGTTTGTCGTCCTCTCAATATATAGTGTTCCATAATAATTTGTAGCTCTAGTCTAGGTCACACCAGCTTCTTCTTCTACATCATCCCTCCATCGTCCAGTTTGTCTTCCTCTCAATATATAGTGTTCCATAATCCTTAGCAGTTCTAGTACAGGACACACCAGCTTCTTTTACTACATCATCCCTCTCTATCGTCTGGTTTGTCGTCCTCTCAATATATAGTGTTCCATAATAATTTGTAGCTCTAGTCTAGGTCACACCAGCTTCTTCTTCTACATCATCCCTCCATCGTCCAGTTTGTCTTCCTCTCAATACAGTGTTCCATAATCCTTAGCAGTTCTAGTACTGGACACACCAGCTTCTCCTAATACATCATCCCTTCATCGTCCAGTTTGTCTTCCTCTCAATACATAGTGTTCCATAATCCTTTGCCAGTTCTAGTCCAGGTCACACCAACTTCTTCTACTACATCATCCCTTCATCGTCTGGCTTGTCTTCCACTCTCTGGGGCATCATTCTGTGGTTCTTTTTGTTTACCTCTCTTTGTAGTATCTTAATACACGTCCTGTCCAAGTCCTTTTCAGCTATTTCCTTCTAATTTCCGAGTTCCTGATGTTAACCATTATCTTTATTCAAGTCTCAATAATGATTTATTTTAACAATTTGATTTACTTGAAGTTTGCTATTGTTAGTGAAGAAGTTTAGGAGGTGAAAGTCTTGAAGATTAATTCTAACAATTTGATTTACTTGAAGTTTGCTATTGTTAGTGAAGAAGTTTAGGAGGTGAAAGTCTTGAAGATTAATTCTAATAAATTGATTTACTTGAAGTTTGCTCTTTTTAGTGAAAATTATAGCGAGCGTTGTACCCGAAGGCGAAGAATATAATTAGGTGTCGGTCTTAAAATATTAAACCTATTTAATAATGAACATAGTTGTATTTGTTTTGTTTTATTTATATGACTTCTAATAAAAGTATTAATTTTAGGGTACCACAGTAATTGTGACACTCACAATTGATTACTTAAATCATGTTTCAAGGTTAATCATGTAAATTCCTTAAACATTTTGACTCGCTATCCGTAAGAATGCATAAGATATTTCCATTTTAAAAGCATCCGTTCCAGTTGAATGTTGCCTCTTTATTGGAGAAAATTGATTACTCTTTACTTCTTTTATATATTAAATTTTGAGAAAGAAAATGTTGTACAACTAAATGAAGTAAAATTATGAAATGTCAACATTGATTTCAATGTGTTTTGTCAGTGTCTTAAAATGGATATTTCTTCAAAACAAAATGCAATAAACTAGCCGGATTCCCTTGCTTCTCTGCAAAATGTGTTATATTTAATTTAATAGGTTTATAAACATCGTCAAGAAACATTACAATTATTTTGCTAAGCGAAAATATTTAGTTGTCCCCCAGTGATAAAATATAGTCTTCAACATTTTCAAATTAATAACTGATTCCAACTACTAATAAAGCATTTTTATATTTGTTCTTGCCGAATTTTTGTTCTCCTTTAATTGATTTTAAATATGTATTACATATTGCCTCCATTTTGAATCAAAATGGCCGATTAGAAAACATTTTTACTAAACATGTTTGACTTTAAATGAATCTACATTCTGAATTTCAAGACTCTAGTACAACCCATCTTGAATCAAGATGGCGCACCGTAAAAAGATTTCTAAGCAAGTACTTACCTAAAGCATTTCATGGTATCGTGATGAGTCAATCAGTGAGTGATATTTAGATTTAATATTATATAAATACCTTATAGGATTTTTATCATTAATGATATTTGCCTATTTAAAAAAAGAGTATATTTTTTTTAACTTAAATATTTATTAAGTTTGCATCAATATAAGAAAATTAGTATAATACAAGCTAGTTAGTATTTTTATTTATTTTTTTATAGAAGTAACCTAAATGTGATTTATTTTATTTTCTTTTTTTATTCTCAAATTATGTAGTGATATTGAAAATGAAGTAATAAGGATTTCTCTTCATAAAATAGCTATCCCCTTGATAAATAAGCAAGCTAATAAAAAAGCTATCCCCTTGATAAATAAGCAAGCTAATAAAAAAAAATCATCTTAAATTAGCTATCTACTTTATACAAGCTCAAGACCAAGTATTTTCAAATTAAAAAATAAAATCAGATGTCAAGATGCCTTTTGCCAATACTAATCGAAATAAAATGTAAAAGAATCTAGAAATAAAATCGTACGGTGAGCCGTCAATATATTTTTTTTTCCTTCTTGATTTATAATTGAATTTTATACTCGACTGGCTCATATAAAGATGTCTTCGAGTCCTTCGTATCTACGATGCCGAAGACAAATTGAATTAATCTATTGGCGGAATTCTTTATAGATCTTATCTGGCTTATTATGCTTAGAAGCGTATCGAGATATACTCTCTTGGATTAATAAAGAAACGAAATGTAACCCCCCCAGTCCTTCATATCTACGATGCCGAAGACAAATTGAATAAATCTATTCGTAGAATTCTTTATAGATCTACTACTACTACTCCGCGGCGCTACAGCCCTTGAAGAGCTCGGGCCTCCTCCACGATCCTCCTCCATTCTTCCCTGTCTTGTGCCTTCCCTCTCCATCGCCTCACATCAAGACTCCGCAAGTCCTCCTCAACATCGTCCAGCCATCTTTTGCGTGGTCGGCCTCGCTGTCTTCTGCCTTCAGGCTTGAGTCGATGGATCTTGCTGACCGCTCTCTCTACCGGTATTCTCTCCACATGCCCTAGCCATCTTAATCGCCCTCGCTTAATTTCTGTGACCAGGTTTGGCTCTTGATAAAGACTATAGATCTCCTGGTTAGTTCGGATCCTCCATTCATTATTTTTACAGACTGGTCCATATATCCTTCGAAGCATCTTTCTCTCCCATGTGTCAAGTTAGACTTCATCCCTGCTGGTCATCACCCAAGTTTCCGATGCGTACATTACCACTGGTCTGAGAATTGTTCTGTATATTTGCTTTTTTGAGTTCCAGCTTAGTAGCTTTGACTTAAGAAGGTGCTGTATAGAGAAGTAGGCTTTGTTTCCTGATTTTATTCCCTCCTTAATCTCAAGACTATTTTCATTGTTCTCAGTCAAGAGTGAGCCTAAATACTTGAAGCTTGAAACTTTCTCAAACCTGTACTCATCAATCTCTATATCATCTCTTGGGATTCCTTGGTTACGGGTCATTTCCATGTACTTTGTCTTGCCCTCATTAATGCTTAGCCCGGCTCTCTTCGATTCGTTTCGCAGAAGTTGGAAGGATGATTTCATATCCCCCTCTCTTCTGCTCAAAATATCCAAATCATCTGCATACGCTGTGCACTGTACAATTCTATTGAATAGCGTACCCCCTGGGTTCACTTCCATCTTTCGAACTATGCTCTCAAGCGTCAAGTTAAATAAAGTGCACAATAGTGCGTCTCCTTGTCTTAGGCCTCTATTGATGCTAAACTCTCTCGAGGTGCTACCCGACACCATTACCTTTCCCGCTGATTGCGCCATGGTCATTTGGACAAGTCGTACAATTTTCATGGGGATTCCTAATTCTTTCAGTGTTTCATACAGGTATTGACGATTAACACTGTCATATGCTTGTTTATAATCTAGGAATAGTTGATGCACTGAGATATTATACTCATAACACTTTTCCAGTAGCATCCTTATTGCATAAATTTGGTCCGTTGTCGATCTTCCTCTTCGAAATCCACACTGGTAGTCTCCAAGCACCCTTTCTGCCCATGGTTCCAGTCTACTCGCAATAACTTTAGTGAGTACTTTGTAGCCAGCATTAAGAAGTGACATTCCTCGATAGTTGGGGCACTGGACTTTTGAACCCTTCTTATGTATGGGAAATATCAAGGCCACATTCCATTCACTTGGCATTTTTTCTTTGACCCAGATGTTCTTTATTAATTTCTTTATAGATCATATCTGGCTTATTATGCTTAGAAGCGTAATGATCTATAGCCTTTGGATTAATAGAGAAACAAAATGTAAACCCCCCCCCCCCCCTCCCCCCCGAGGTTATTTACGGACAACGATAAAGTATTTTTTTTGCAATAAACAGGTTTGAACCCATTGGTTTTCATACTCGCTATTCGGTTGCACCATCTAATATATTTATGCTTCCACTTAACCTGTTTTATATGACAGAACTTTTGCCTTCCCATGTAGCGACAATAATGAAAAAGACATTTTTATTTCGTTTATTTTTTAACAATATTTTTTTATCGTCGATAAAAAAAAAACGTGGAAATTAATTTAATTTAATAATGCTTAATAAAAAGAAATTGAATTTAATATTACATAACTTTAATTTTAATAATAGACCATTTTGAAAATTTACTGAGTACAAGGTTTGATATACCGAAGAGTTTTTTGTTCTTTTACCATTTGACATGGACCGCTTTAATTATTATTACAAATTAATTTTTAAGTTTTAATTTACTCTTTTTTTAGGTTTGGTTGGAAATAAAATTCTGAATTTTTTGAGCTAAATATTTTTTGTTGCAGGGTTTTCGATCAGGGAGTTTGATCATATTGAACGCGAGTTTATAATTTACAGAATTACGAGAGAAAAATTCACTTGTTAGGGAGGTTATGTTGAATATGAAACTCCAAGCTTTCAAGCTGTAGATTTATTTTGTCAGAGTCTTTACTCAGAACCTGATCATCATCAGTGATCACGAGAATTAAATATAAAGAATAAATTGTATTATTATGTCGAGAGCAAATATTACTTGTTTTGAGTAGGTTCTATATAAAACTGTAAGTTTTAGAGGTTAAGATTTATTGTGACAGAGCATTCACTCAGAACCTGATCATCATCAGTGATCACGAGAATAAAATATACAGAATAAATTGTATTATTATGTCGAGAGCAAATATTACTTGTTTTGTGGTTAGGTTCTATATAAAACTATAAGCTTTAGAGGTGAAGATTTATTGTGTCAGCTTTTACTCAGAACCTGATCATCATCAGTGATCACGAGAATAAATTGTATTATTATGTCGAGAGCAAATATTACTTGTTTTGAGTAGGTTCTATATAAAACTGTAAGCTTAAGAGGTTAAGATTTATTTTGTCAGCTTTTACTCAGAACCTGATCATCATCAGTGATCACGAGAATAAAATATACAGAATAAATTGTATTATTATGTCGAGAGCAAATATTACTTGTTTTGAGGTTAATGCTACTCATGACCTATGAAAAAGGTTATTTAAATGAGGACTTATAGTAGATACAATTCCGTTGACATTTTAACTGTTAGTGAGCTTATTATTGTTCATAAAAATATATTCATACCGAAGTCAATAAAAAGTGAACGTAGAATATTCGTTTTCGTATCGATGTGAACATGTAAAGATGCCAAAATCATCACTTTACAAATTTAATGAAGAACGGTCATGTAAATATGCATAAAAATAAAAAATTCCATCTTGTAATGTAAGTATACATAATAATAAATATCGTGTGAGGAAGGTAGAATAATGAGGTAGATTGGTTTCCACTTGTAGTCATTGCAGTACCATATTTCTCCGATAAAAGTTCCAAATTTTGTATACAATGATATCAGACCTCTTAGCGGACCAAATGGTTATCAAAATGGATTAATGATTCATAATTTCGCAGCTTAAGATCCATCTGCTATATAAAATAAACAAATCTATACTGGTTTTCTCCCACTTCATGGAATAACATTTATTAAAACATTACGGACCATTGAACAAAATGGTTTGTATCGCGAATAGCATTAACTTGGTGGTCTTCCAAGCTTGTGAAACTTCTGGACAAGTTACATCCTATTTTTTAAATCAAATTATAATTATTATGGTTAGAGCGCTATACTGGAAATATAGTGTGTGGTTCAAATCCCCGCGCTGGAGTCTATTTTTCTCTGTCTGTTTCCCGTAGTTAATAATAATTATAATTTGATTTAAATTAAAATTTAATCGTTCCGTAGTATGAATACTACCAAAATCGTAAAATATGAATTCCTATTTTTTTTAATATCACGGACTATGGCACGAAATTGTTTGCATCGCTTAAATTACCAACACAATCTTATTCTTATGACCTCGTCAAACTTCTGGCTACTTCTAACTTCACAAACTATTAGGTGAAAGCCATCTAATGACGGTTTGAATTAGGCTCTTAATAAAAGTCGTTGTTCGGGTAGTAATCGTTGTCTGGCATACGCCGGGGAAGTGTGACGTCACTTACGTAAAAAAGTGTGTGTTGTTAGGTCAGCTGGCTCATAACATTGGATATACGAATGAGTTTTATCAGTGCTATTTTACTTTATTATTATTTTTTAATCAATTATTTGTTTTATCATCTATAATGTATACATTTATTGGCTTATTAATGATGTTACTGATATATGATAAGGTTAAAAACAGTTAAAAAAGCTTTTAATAGAGTAAAAAGAGCACATCTGTAAGTAAGTTATTTTACATCTTATTTGAGTTATTTGTGAGAATTATTTGTTTCATCATCTATAATGTAAACATTTGTTGGCTTATTAATGATGTTACTAATATATGATAAGGTTAAAAAAGCTTTTAACGGAATAAACAGAGGAAAAAACTATCAAATGCTTACAGAACTCTACTAAACAATGTATTGTTATGAGCCAGAAAAGATAACCTGACGAAAAATCGTGGAGGGCGCATGACGTCACAGCAACCTTTGTCACTTTTACGTAACCTCTCTGACGCGATGTATTATAGTTTTGATAGCATGAATGATCATATGGTTGAGGGGGAGGGGGGGGGGGTTCTTTGTAGGTAAGTGGGAGGAGTCCCTATAACAAACCTTGAAGATGTGTTAACTAGAATGTCTGAAATTGAAGATCAAATGCCAAATTACACGTTTATGCAAGATGATACTCAATCCCATCGCTCCTTGCAAACAATTCAATACTTGCAAGAGAATTGTGTAGACTATATTTAGCCAGACGAGTGGCCGCCTAACAGTCCAGAACTAAATCCAATTGATTACTCTGTATGGGGTTGGTTAGAACAATGAGTGTAAGTAGGAGGCAGAATAAAGGACGTCGATAAACTTAGAAAGAGGATCCTTCGTGCCTGGGATGATATGCGTCAATCAACTATTGCTAAGGGCCATATCCCAATGGAGTAGGAGAGTGCATGTTGTCGTAAATGAACTAGGAGGACATATTGAACCATACAACAAGTAAATCTGTAAAATACACATTGTGTTTTTTTTTTATACATTAATTTTTTGGCACTTTTATAGAAAAGGGCCCCCCACTTTTTTTAATCTAATATACCTTCTGACAACCGAATACACACTTTTTTTTTATGCAAAAGTGTGATGTTCCTTTGTCCCAAAGCATATTGGACTGAATATCCCTTTGTCTTAATTGGTAGTTAGACAAAGGGATATAAACTCTTATGTATAAAAAACAAGAAGGGGGGCCCTTTTCTATAAGAGTACCCATTTTTTAAATAAATTTATTTTACCAAAATTACCCGGACAACGATTTTTTTAAGACCCTATTTCACACCGTCATTGCATAGCTTTAACCCAATAGTTTGTTAAGTTATAGATATGAAATGTAAAGTAGAAGAATGTAGTTTTCAGACCCCGCAAACCCAATACCTCTATCTATTACAGAAGCTGAGCTATAAGTGTTCAAAAAAGTTCGGTTTTTTTTTTTGCAATATTCGGATGGAAACGTGCAATTATGAGGATATTGAATTTTTGTTTAATGTTTGAATAAATATGCTTGGTAAAAATATTTTTTATAAATTTAAATACTAATTTATGTTTGCGATTTCATTATACCATTGTCATAGCTAAATATTAATCAATTAAATAATAATAGTCAATGAAAAAGCAAGTATTGTTCCCTCGAGAAAACTGAACCATATTTAAACTTTAGTGAAATTAAGAGTGATTTTTATTTTTGTTAAGGGTTTCTTTCGAGAGTTAAAATAAGTTGATTAATTCCCGTGATATAGTTAGAATCGATTCGTGGTTTTTTGAAGTGCTATATATTAGCCTTAAAAGATGGAAAAAATAATCATTTGAAACCGGTTATTTCAAATTTTAATAATTCCCAAAAGCACAAAGACTTATTCAGGGTTATCTGTTAAATAAATACGACCTCAATAAGGAGGGGTTACCGAAGATCCTTTCGGTGTTGGAATCTTACATCGAGGATAATAATTTTGTGGAATAAGCCGGCTCTAATCCGAAGCGTGACAAGAATAGAAACTCCACGGCGACCACTAAAATATATAGTTTTCAATACTGTAGATAAAACCCCTACCAGAAAATTACATTCCACATTTCAGGGTAATTGGATTTTCTGTTTTATTTAAAACCGAGGATTTCCCGACCTTTTATAAAATACTACCATAGTCGCAAATATTACACCACATAAAGATATTCTCGACCGTTTTCTTTATGAAGTAGCGATAAATTCTTTTTGTCTGCCATTTACTTTGATATTGTTTTTTTTTTTTATCCTCTTATTAATGGTATGTTTACTAGACTGAAGCATATCGACCGGCTAAAGTGTGAGCCGGTTATAAATCTTATGCTATGTCGTTTCTCGACATTTGTTCTAGGGTTTGCTATTAATGTCTTATTGTAAGTGAAAACTTGATCTTGTTTCAGATATTTCTTCTCTCGACTAATATAAAACAACCTTTTAACAATATACATTCCATATAATATATTTGAGACCTACAAACTAACAAAAATACTCTTTATCTCCAGTAGGGAGAAAAAGTTATGATTTTAGATTAGTTCAGAGGGTCTAAAGTAAGTCTTTTCTTCCCTGAACTCAAAAAGTAGGGAAAAAAAGTAAAAGCAGGGCGAAAAAGTAAAATAAGGAGAAAAAGAAGGATTGTCAACTTAATGATTTTATAAATAGTAGAGAGTGAATGGCTAATGTAGTGAGGTTGTAGAAATCGGGTTGGCGACACTGCTTTTGCGACCTTATTTAACTGCTATACTGATTTGTTTTTTAATATTAAATCTGTTATTAAAAGTTCTAACAATTATTGTTATTTATTATAATAATAAATAAAAACTGTGCAATGGATGAAATTGTGTATTTTATCCCTACTGAAGATAAAATATTGTATGTACCTCGGGAATAAAGTGCTATAATTCCTCTCGCGATAATTATTTCCCTCGGCTGCGCCTGGGGAGCTAATTAAAAATCTAATCCTTTTTTTAGTGCAATTACGCTTATTTAAAATATAATTATAAGTTTAGTCCAAATTTTTAGAAATATACAATGGAAGAAACGTTATACAGGGAAAAGAAGTAAAAACCCAATCATTGTCTTCCTACTGAGATAATTTACTATAAGTGATCGAAGGCTTATGTAAAATTATAATTATACGAGGTATAATGAAGTTCTAGGTCTTCCGGTGATGACCACGTCTCGAAGGGTGTACGTCCCGATATTTTCGCTCCTACTGCTAGAAGCATCTTCAAGGGTCTTCATGGTGTCCTTAGACATGGTCCTTAGACTTCATGGATCCTTAGACATTTCATGGTGTCCTTGTTCCTAAGACAGGTGTGAACTGCACTTAAACTAAGGGCACCATGAACGCCCCTGAAGACGGATCTAGTATTAGGAACGAAACGTCGGGACGTATACCCTTCGAGACGGGGTCACCACCGAAAGACCTAGAACTGCATTATAATTATAACCGCGGAAGCCTACGAACTTTAATATACGAGGTATATTTAAATATGGTCCTATGATACTGTAATAAAGCGATAGTAGAACGAGCAGTTACTCTGTTGGCACCGTATTAAAACATTCAAGGAAACCTAACAGATAGTGAACCTTCTTGTTGATATGTGTGACGACTTACATTACTGCGCATGCCATACAAACCAGTACAGTAAACGGTTCGCAAACGATCCCAGCGTGGGTTGGAACAGTTTGGAGGACTGTGCGAAGCACTGCGCATGCCCGTGACTATCCCTCGGACGGTTGAAACAAACCAATCTTATTAGTAATGATCAGTAAAATGATCATTACTCAGTAAAATGATCATTAGTGGTTTCAAATCGGTATGGATTAATTTGTTATTTTAGTTTGACAATGAAATAATTAAGAAAATGTAAGCTTTAACTTTTTATTTGAACAGAATCAGATGAGATATAACATTTATAGAGCAATAGAAAATTATTCTTAAAATAATTTGTTGTTGTAAAATAAATGTAACTAAAATTCAGTATCAAGGTGCGTTTATAACTTGGTTGTCTAAAAATTATTCCGCCTAAAGCTTAGCTATTTATCCATTATGTCACTGATATATTACCCTTAATTTTTCGGCTTGATTTTATGGCTCGACCTTTGGCGACAGCCCAAATTGGCTAGCCTCTCTACGCACCTGTAGATAATTGAAATTTACGTCGAATTAAAACGCCATGACTTTAACATCTTTAATTAGGAACTTGGATGAATATTGTAAAGTTATTAAATAGAGGATTAAATCATTTTGAATTTTCTTGACGTTCGAAGCTGAAATATAAGAGGATTCACTTAATTCTTTGTGCGGCAATTTAAGAAAATATTCGTTTCTCAACTGAGAAAATGTAATCCTCTTTTCGACATATCACCTCTTTTCCTTCTTAGTTTAATGCGATTATTTATTCCAGTACATGATGATGTCGACATTTTATAGCCAATTCATTAATTTGTTACTCATAAGTGACTTATATATGATAAAACCCTTGTGTTAGAGTTTGTTTATCAAAGCTTAGATAATGAACATAATCTTGTACGGCATATATGCCATACGATGATTTTTCCCCTTTATAATAATTTACACATGACATTAACACAATGATTGAAGAAAAGACAAAATTACATGGAAAATTCACATCCCTCCGATTTACGACACTCCTCTGCTGAATTACGACCGAGGCGCAGCTCTAATTTAGCCAAATTATATATACATATATTATATATATATATATATATATATATATATTTTATATATATATATATATATATATATATATATATATATATATATATATATATATATATATATATATATATATATATATATATATATTAGGCTGAGTGTCCCCGAACAAAATGGCCAGGCTTAAGAATCTTAAAGGGAATTTTGTGCTGAGCAAAGAGGATGAACATGGGTCCAGGCAGCATCGCTTTCTAGATATAATTGCAGAAAACAGTAAAAATTATCACAATCATTGAAATTCTCTATAACTGCGCTTCTTACTATAATAACCCTTATAGCTAACCTTGTAGCAGCATCAAATTCTGCGTCGAATGAAACTATTATTAATGAATGCATGTCCGCGCATTCCTCAATGATGTACGTTCTAGACATTTTCGCAGTGAACTGAGTTCACGAGATGAAAATCTTGCGATACACTTCTCTGATAACTCTTCACTTAGATGCATAGCTGTTTTAGCAACCACTGGCATTTACTCGTTCTGCGGGTCAGTCACGGGAGTCGAGTGTAACATAACAACCATTAATTTATAAAAAATAAACAGGTCATGTGTGTGCTAGTCAGCACACGGCGAGGGTCCGTAGGCCACACTGTATAGTTTAAGTAGTACCCTATTGATGGTGTTTTTTAAAATGCTAAAAAGCTTACTTTGAACTATCCTATGGGTCTCATATTCTCAAAACACATAAACAAACTTCTGATAAATAATTTTTTTGCCACATTACCGGACTACAACCATATTAATACATCGAAAAGACCATAGTTATAAAAAAAACGTATTTTGTCAATAAAAAATAAAATAATATTTTTTTCGAAATTTCCAAAAAGTGGTATCTTTACTCTTGGTCGAAGAATGTTTAGGAATTTTTTCAGATTTTTTCTCTTCACATAAGCGAGATAGAAGGGGGGGGGGGGGGGGGGGGGGCACGTTTCACACCCACTTCAAACTTGCCTACGCTAGCCCTATCAAAGGTATAACCAAAGAATTATATATTTTTGTAATCAGCTCGACGTACCCTTTCATATGATACCCCTCACGGTGTCGAAAAAAAATAAAAAAATGTTAACCCTTAAGTTTTTTTACCCTAATTTTTTTGAAAAATTTTTTTTTTCAAGTCGCTATATTTTTAAAATATGTGGGTAGGTACAAGACACATACATGCCAAATTTCAAAGTGATCGGACAAAAAGTGTAGCCGTGAGAGCAGGCGACCGGACGGACGGACAGACACACGCAGGAAAATATAAGGGTCCTTGGTTTAGCCTACGGACCCTAAAAAGAGCATAAAAGATGAAAAATCTGCTGATCATCAGGATTTTGTTGAACAGAGGTGGGATTGATTTCATTGATGAAGCAGAATTCGGTGCTCTTTAAGGTTTTCTTCAATGTGTTTAGTGGTAAGAAATGCAGTTATAAAGAATTTTAAGGATGTTGATTTTTAATGTTTTCTTAATCATATTATCTCGAAAATAAAGCTGCCTGGACCTATACTCATAGGAACCATTTTGTTGAGCGCAAAATTCCCTTACGTAAAGACGAACCTTTTAAGCGAATACCTCGAAAACCAAGCTTTTCCTAACCCAAGTTTATCCTAACTTTTTTGTTCAGCGTCAAATTTCATAAGACCCTGAATGTGGGCGTTTCGTTTGAGGATGGGGACACCCTATATTTCTCTCTCTCTTTCCTTTACCCGATCATCACATTATTAGGTAATTACCGGACGGGGGATCCGACCGGGCCGACCGCATGTCCACCCAGCATTCCTTTTTGCAAATAGAGATATACTCAAAAGAGATAGCGCCAGTAGGTTTCGTGTGAAATCATGGTCGACACCTCATGGCACGGTTTGATTAAAAATCGATAAAACCTAATTTGTGAAGACATGGTTTACCGACCAACATTTCTTTTATGTGTGAAGGGTTTAGTTGTCTAACCAGTAAGGATGTAAACTTTATTCACATAATAACATTTATTCCCAAATCCAAATGTCGAACTAGCTAAGGCTTGTTGAAAGTACCCACAAAGCCCTCCAGAATTGAAAAAAACTCAATAATAATTATAGACAATACTTTATAAGGATTCAAATAATAGCTGTCGTGCATGCTTGTAGACAAGTAGATTATTTTTTGTATCCCCCCCCCCCCTAACAATGTATCGTAAGGTTTCATATAATAACAATTATAGAGGAAAAGAAGATTTTATTTACCTTTTTCAATAATATTTTATGTCTCTTGGATTTACAATTGCTAATATATCGTTTTGATTTAAATATGAATTAGAACGAGAATCCTTTTGACTCTTAAATTGAAATTGCGACGATAACTGCTTGTTATTTATATAGTTTTCTTGTCTAAAGAATTCCTTCTTTTGAATAATATTACTTAGATGATTTATGTTTAACGGGAGCCAGCGTAGTAGAGGTGCTAAAATCACTTGTCTGATCGACTATCTATGAATTAAGGGCACGAGGTTGTGGGTTCGATCCCATTCTTTGATGCTCTGATTTACATGGCTCACTAATGATATCGCATCATACTTGCTTCGGTACTAAATTGTACAGCGTGTGTGTGTGATATGGCTGGAACCGTACCACGATGTTAGTGAAATGGAACCATTAAGGGCCCAATTGCTAGGTTCGAACAAGTAGTTCTTCCTCATCGTATCCCTGTTAAAACGGTTTAAATTACTACTACCAGAAGATGAAAAAGATTTATTTTGAGACCAATTATTTGTTTGTTATTGCTGAAATTCGGCTGAACCTACTTTTATCCAATAAAACTCAAAGAGCGTATTACGAATTAGACAGTTTTTTCGTGAAACCGAGCCTCTAATATTTAATAAAGGCTGTTTTAATCAGCCTTAGTTCCCATCATAGAGCGTTGCTGAGGTTTAATTTTATCTCAGTCTTCAAGATATTCAGGGACGTACAAGTAGAGGTAGGAAAATTAACTCTACTTTTTTAGAATAACATGTATTTTCCACTTCTGCATATGACAAACATCAGGGATTAAAACGTCGGGAGAATATTTGCAAGATCGGTTTACTGATTGCTAGAATAAATTATGAGCAACTAGAGTTTAAAATCTGTCTTTATCAATAGATTAGCTATTTTAACTGATTTAAAATTTGCTGATTTATCACTTATCTCTTGAGCCCTTAAAAAAGAAAAAAAAACAATGCAATTATTCACTGTGTATTTGTGACCTCAAGAGATAATATCAGCAAATTATAAAAAGAGGTTAAAGCAATTACATTCAGAATTAAGAATAATCCAGAATTACAAATGGGCAATGTGTAATCTTTACATTGTATTGGTATAATAATGAGCGGGATTATACCAGCATTTCTATGGCCTTCTATTCCGTCAAAAGAGCGCCCTAATTTTATAGCTTGCTTCATAACCTCAGGCTGTTATTTTCTCCCGGATAAATTTCATTGAAAACAGACCAAAGCTGTGGTGTGACCTGACCCAGATAACTTCCTCTTGAAACCCTACCCCTCTCCAATAGTGATCACATTAACGCGTGTGTTTTCATTTGTGAAAACAATGAAGTGTGATGGATGGTACTTAATAGAGGTTACGGCTGAAATTGATGTGCTATTTCAACTCATAAGTCGATAAACAAAACTACGCTATGCCATTGTCTAAAGGCTAACTTTGCACGTGAGTTATAGCTTTACTGAAAGCATGTACACCGAGTGTAAATAAAAACCCAAAGGCTAAATTCTTTTGCATATTGGTTATATATTTTTTTTTTATTATCGAATAAAAGTAGTTCGAAGCGATAATCATTATGATATGCGTTGCTTATTATGTTTAATTTTCTCTCTATAAGTGGTTAATTTTCTCTATGAGGTTATGATAACATTCTAATCTATTTCTCGATCTGATTAAATGACTTAAAGGATCATCCATTGCATATTAAACAACAAAATTAAATATAAATATTAGAAAAATCTATTTCCTGATAAAATAGCTTAAACGGTGAGAGGCTAGGTTCTTTTCTCCGTCAGGAAAAAGTTATTTTTATGGTAAACTTTGATGATAAAATATTCAATAATAATTAAACGTAACCTACGAAAACTCGAAACATCTAATAAATGGACGACACTGGATCAAGTATTATATAATTGTACTCGTAGCGCACTAGTGCGAGTTATTTCGGACTGATTTTTCTTTTTAATTTGAGACTTCAAGGAACAAACAACAATTCTTTTTTAAAATAAAATTCATAAAACTAATCCATACACGTGGATTTCCATGACTTCAGGGAACATTAATGCCAAATTAGAAGAAAATCCAACAACGCGTTTGTTCGTAACTGCGTAAAGGCCCCCATACACGATCAAACATTTTGCGCAAACATGATGCCGGGCAAATTTAGGCCATACACGTCAAACATCATGTTTGCGCAAACATCAAACAGCCACATACACGCCAAACATCATGTTTGCGCAAACATCAAACAGCCACATACACGCCAAACATCATGTTTGCGCAAACATCAAACAGCCACATACACGGCCAAATTGTTGACCGTGTATGGGGGCCTTAACTGACATAAATGGCAAACGGAAGAAGAAAATTTGACACATATAGGAACATACCTTGCTCTTCTCGGTAAATAATTCTAGTGGCAATAAGTAGATTTTCTTTAAACTCAACTTTATTAAAACTTGATTTTTATGTAAGGACACTTCAAGAAATATTCTTTGTCCGGTCTAATAGATATTCTTTAACATTCGGATTGTAAGGCGTTTTTTGAATTAAGAGCATAATTTCTATAGCGAAGTTGCATTTATTTGTAGTTTTTTAACCAATAAATAACAGATTGATTCGATCTTTTCTGCATCTTCCACTTTGCTGTTTAACTCTGCTGTATTACATTTTTAGTCTCTCAAAATATAAAGAGAAAGGTATTGTTATGACGTGAAAATTCGATTTTGAGATTTTAATGGATTAACACGTTTTGAGGTCCCCTGAGTCCAAAAAAGTGGGTTTTAAAAATGTCTTTCTGTCGCCTGTCATCTGTGCAGACGCGTGGAGCCTTAAACTAGAGGGCTGATTTTGACGAAATTTGGCATTCATGTTCACGCTACCTCCCAAAAACTCTACTTTAAAAAAAGCTACCTTAAAAAATTCTAAAACGTAGTCCATTTAAATACGAATAAAATGAAGCCGTTTCCCCGGGAAAAATCTAGTTCCTGAGAAAATAGTTTAAAAGCGGACGGAGGGGTTTGATTCCCCGGCGAGGAGAAGTTAATTTTATGATAAATTGTTATTTTTATGATACATTTTGATATATTATTCAATAATAATTAAATTTACCTACGAAGACTCGAAAACTAATAAATGGAAAACACTGGGCTAAGTAATTATGAACTCGTATATGAGAAAGTTTTTCGAATATGAGTTATCTCGGACGGTTTTTTTTTTACATGTTTTTTACCCATACAATAGGAGGTAAATACCTTTGCTAAGGAGGTTAATTGTTTAGAATATTTGAAAACTTATAGTGTTTAAACCGAAAGCCCGTAGTTACAATCTAAAATTATAAAAAAAAATATATTTTATCTACGATTGATACGAAATATAAACATTATATCTTTGTTTAGATGCGTAGAAAGTGATTATTTACGTACTTGTATTCATTGCGCATGCGCGCCTCATAGTTCTGAATAATTCTTCTTCTTTACCACACTAGTGCGGTAAAGAAGAGGAATTCTTCAGCTTTACGCACGATTAGTGAGTTTGTTTACATTTAACAAAACTAATTTGGTGTTCTTTTATTAAAGTAACTGTTTATATCGAGTTTTTAGTGAAAAACAATGAGTGAATCAAGTGACTTTGACGAAAATGTGGAGAATAATAATCCTCCAGAAATAATTAATTTGGCAAAAAATACAACTAATGAATTAATGCCATCTTTATCAAGAGAGAGATACGAACTTACGTACAGCAAGTTTACTTGATTCTGTATTTATTATTTAAATCTAACAATCGTAGATAAAGTACGGTACGCAACTCGTGCGAAAACGGCATTTTGCATTGCTCTTGTGGTTTTACCACCCTCGCTATCGCTCGTGTGCAAACTCCACACTCGCATGCAAAATGCTACTTTCCGCACTCGACGCGTAATGTACTATTTTTATTTTTAATTTATTGAAATGTTCAAGATTCGATTTAGTGACAGTTAATATGACCCTAATAAAATGTTATAAGTTATGGTGACTGAATTAGAAGAATCTAAATGTTTAAGAACAAAGTACCTCTAAGTAACTAATGATTTAGTTATAAAACTTTGTGAGACGGTGTTTTTAATTCCATTATTTATTGTGTATGCATTAAAGAAAATTTGAGACTTGTTGTATCCGCATAACGCAATGGGTTCTTGGTGAAATTTCTTTGTATTACATTAGGCACGTAATGCCCATAAAACAGAATGGCTCCAGTGTCGTTGCTTTGAACGTGAGGCTGTTAATGGCGATAAAAAGTACTAGAGTGTCTCGGTTTTAGCACTGTCCGATCCTTTTACTGACACACAACTCATAAATTTCTACTAGAGCATGCTGTTTATGTTCTTAGCTTCACTATTTTTCTTTCAAGAAAGAAGCAGTTAATGGAATGAGACAATACAAATGTTGTGGTGTTTTCGTTCGATGTTTTTATAAAAACACATTTCTTAATGTCTCTACATTAACGTAAGATAAAGGGGATACCCTAAGACCAAGGCAGTAATATCAATAAATAAAATGTCATTTGTATTAACATAGATACATTGACTTTCAATTCAAATTTTTCCTTTGTTCTATTAAATTTCTATCGTTCTTTTAGGACGTGCTAGGGACAACTAAACTTATAATTAGGGTCCGAAGGCAAAACCAAGGACCCTTATATTTTCCTGCGTGTGTCTGTCCTTCCGTCTGTCGCCTGCTCTCATGGCTATACCTTGCGTCCGATCGCTATGAAATTATGTGTCTTGTACCTACCCACACATTTTAAAAATATAGCGACTTAAAAAAATATTTAAAAAAAATTAGAGTAAAAAAAACTAAAGTGTTACATTTTTTTTTGGACACCGTGTGAGGTATCATATGAAAGAGTACGTCGAGCTGATTACAAAAATGTATAATATTTGGTTATAAGCTTGGATAGGGCTAGCGTAGGTGAGTTTGGAGTGGGCGGGAAAAGTGCCCCCCCCCCCCTCTATCTCGCTTATGTGAAGTCCAAAAAATTTGAAAAATTACGGTATTTTCGATGTATTTATAAGTGTTTGAAGTCCGGTTCAGTGGCAAAAAAATACTTTATCAGAAGTTTGTTTATGTGTTTTGAGAATATCAAACCTATATTAGGATAGTTCAAAGTAAGCTTTTTAGCATTTTCAAAAACACCATCAATAGGGTACTACTTAAACAATTCAGTGTTGCCTACGGACCCTCGCTGTGTATAAGGATATTAGAAAACGTTTATCTATATTTGTTTTCTCTGGTTCAGTTACCATGATAAATTATTGAAAGTATATGAATATTATATAGCCTCATTAAAGGTCAGAAATGTTACCTTGACTGACTACCGTGAACTAATTCGATCCTCTAGGTCGTGCAAAGTCCACATTTACTTATTTGTTTAACAACTTAGTACTTATCATGGCCGATGATTATATTTAATTGAAATTCAATAGTTTCTAGTGGCAATTGGTAGAGTTATTCAAACAATAATCTAAACAATGTCCCAGTTTGTTCCAATTGTTCCGTAATAACAGCACGCGAACTTGTGATAATCAAGGTTGACTATGACTAGACTAGATACAAATATTTTATTTCATTGAATATTTATCATTTTGTATCAAGTGTGATACGAAAGAATCCATTAAACAATTACCCTATGGAATAGGAAAAACTTTGCCTTATCTATGATATCAGAATTAAAAATTAATCCTATCATTGATCTAATGATAATTTGTATAAACGTTTAACAAAACACAGCTGTTTTAATCTAAAATAACCTATAATTGTCTAACCAAAATATGAATGCACATTACTATCAAACCATCGTTTTGTCTTTCCACTATTTTCAATGACAATTACACATAGATTGTGTGAATAAAACAGGTGATAATAAGGTGTAGTTTTAAGTACAAAAAGTAGATCAACCTGTGGTCTCAACCTCAAGGGTGATCAACCTGTGGTCTCAACCTCAAGGGTGATCAACCTGTGGTCTCAACCTCAAGGCTGATCAACCTGTGGTCTCAACCTCAAGGGTGATTAACCTGTGGTCTCAACCTCAAGGGTGATCAACCTGTGGTCTCAACCTCAAGGGTGATCAACCTGTGGTCTCAACCTCAAGGGTGATCAACCTGTGGTCTCAACCTCAAAGGTGATCAACCTGTGGTCTCAGGAATGTGGACTATTACCCTGAGAGGTACGGGTACGATTAGTTGTGTGAAGGGTTTAATAAGGAAGTACATGAAATAAACTTAAGCAAAAATCTTAAACTTGCAAATAAAAAAAATAAGCCATGGATATGAACTTATTTACACATATAAATATACAGGGTGGGCAAAAAACCTTGAACATTTATAGCTCAGCTTCTGTAATAGATAGAGATATGGGGTTTGCGGGGTCTGATAACTACATTCTTCTACTTTAAATGTCATGTCAATAACTTAAAAAACCATTGGGTAAAAGCCATGCAATGACAAAAATGAATAGGGGGGAATGATGTGTGAAATAGGGTCTTAAAAAAATCGTTGTCCGGGTCCCAGCAATAGTTCATTGACGCATATCATCCCAGGCACGAAGAATCCTCTTTCCAAGTTCATCAAAGGCCTTTATTCTGCCTACCTCGTGCAATATTTGTTTTTACCAACCCCAGACAGAGTAATCAATTAAATTTAGGTAAGGAACGAAGTCTGGGCAATTCTCTTACAAATATTGAATTATTTGCAAGGAGCGATGGGACGGGGCACCATCTTGCACAAACGTGTAATTTGACATTTGATCTTCAATTTCAGGCAACATTCTGCTTAACATATCTTCAATGTCTGTTATAACACTGAGGGACTCCTCCCACTTACCTACAAAGAACGCCCCCCCCCCTCCACCATATGGTAATTTATTTTATCAAAACTGTAATACCAGACAACGATTACTACCCGGACAACGACTTTTTTAAAGACCCTATTTCAAACCGTAATTGCATGGCTTTCACCCAATAGTTTTTTTAAGTTATATAAAATTTAAAGTAGAAAAGTGTAGTTTTCAGGCCCCGTAAACCCCATGTCTCTATATATTACAGAAGCTGAGGCTATAAGTGTTCAAAAAAGTGCGGTGTTTTTTTGCCTACCCTGTAGATTTTTATTAGAGAACAATTAATGATTAAACCACCTCTTTAATTTAAGTTTATTCTGATTATCATTATATTTTATTACCCAAAATATTGGTTATTGCAACTATCTTTTTACAAACAGTTAATTTTACAAAATAATTTTATGCATATTCCAGGAGGTCTTACCGTATTGATAGTAATAAAAACAGTAGGGTAGGGCGGGGCTAGTTGAGCATAGGGGTAAGTTGGGCAATTTAAATATCTCCAAAACTACGCATGTCACAAAAATACTTCAAATAATGGAAAGATGGGGACGAGGAAGGAGAACGCATCGCGTGACCTTCAGTTGCCCTACGACAATCGAGAGTGATAACAGACACCTTTTTAAATTTTCTTAGTAATAAGTAAAAAAACTGTTGATCGCCATTTTTCTCCTAGACTCGTACTAAAACAACCATCTACAATCACGTAAGTGTTTATATTTTATGTATTTATTGTACTTTTGATAATAATTAGTTATTTAGTCCCAAGTCAACCCGTTTTTTTCACAACTTAACTTTTTATCTTATAAGTCTAGTCGGGGCTAGTTGGGCAGGCTTGCTCAACTTGCCCCACTCTTATACTTAAGTGTTTATATTTTATGTATTTATTGTACTTTTGATAATAATTAGTTATTTAGTCCCAAGTCTACCCGTTTTTTTCACAACTTAACTTTTTATCTTATAAGTCTAGTCGGAGCAAGTTGGGCAGGCTTGCCCAACTTGCTCCATACCCTTGCTCAACTAACCCCTAATATGGGGCATGTTGAGCAAGTAGGAGGTTTCTCGCATTAATGATAATATTTTCTAAACCAGATCTGTAATAGTTTTATTTTCTGAATACATTTAAAGAAGGGTAAATTACTTATCTAACGTTGAAGGAATCAAGTAAATCGGATGAACCGTTTAGGAGTTATTATAGATTATATAAAAAATTGCTCAACTAGCCCCACCCTACCCTACTGTTGTTTTTTTTTTTTTTTTTTGTTCTAAATAAGCTAGTACTCTAAGTAAGTTTATAATTTAGTTATTAACAAAACTTTTAATAGTTTGTTCTGCGTCAACCAGTTTCAGATAATAATTATACTGGATACTTCTAGAATTTTTGTTCTGAGGTAACCAATTTTTATACTCTAGACTCATTTATTGTTGAGGTATTAACTTAACATCTAGCTAGTTCTGTTACGGTTGCTGTACGGTTACTTGTTATTTATGAGTTAGCCTGTTTTGACTGTATTCTAAGCATGGTTATTTCTTGGACGGTAGGCATGTTCTTCATTGTTTATTCCTAGTTTAGAGAAAGACTATACCTTACACTAGGCATATTTATTGCTTCCACTCTTGTTACCTGAAACCTTAATACAGTAAATCACTGTAAAGTTAATTACCATTATATCCCCTTTTTGTTGTGTGAAACGTGATATTTAATTATTTCTTGTGTTCAATTACTTAAAGGTGATTAATCACCTAATTATCGTGTTAATTAAAGTGTAATAAATGTTTAATTAGTTTATTGAATAATAATACTCAATATTAAAAAAAAAAATTAAATATTTTTTAAAATATAAAACAAAATAAGAAAAAAACAATAATAAATAATCAACAGTTTAAATTTTTTTTTTTTAATTAAAAAATTATATTTTATTAGTTAGAATTTAATGTTTTGCGCCAGTTAAATAGTTTATGATAGAGCACTGCATATTCTGAGCTTGGATCAAACTTAATTCAGAATTCAATGAACTATATTTCAATGCAAAACACGCGAATCTACTATCAATTACCTTACTTCAAGAAAATTAATTCGATTTTTTTATTTTAATTTTTTTATTTTTAACTTAGTAATTAATGTTAAATAATTATATATCTGACAATTATATTTTTAATTAAGTATGGTCAGTGGTATTTAGCAATATATATAATGACTTAGTGCTATCAAATGGTGTTGTGCTGTTTATATGTATAGCTTTTTTAAATGACCTCCATAGACGTTCCCATAATATCTACTTATAGCTTTTGTTTTATTCCTAGTATTGTTTTTGTTTTTTTTCTTTATGTAACGTAAATATTTATAAAGCTTATTTCAGTTTCAGACGAGTAATCTTTTGGATGGTCGTTGCAATTACGACCACCTCTAAATCCTTCTATTAAATCCATCCGAATCCTTTAATACATCTATCTTTATATATATATATATATATATGTGTGTGTGTGTGTGTGTGTGTGTGTGTGTGTTTTGTCTCCAAAAAAAAAACCAATTGCTGTTATTACGTTTCCAATAAAAGACTTTTTGTAATTCACAGAAATGATTTTCCTTCATCTTAAAACTCTAAAAGTAATTTTAATAATTTAAATAAATTTAGATGTAAAATCTTCTATTATCTTTAATATTACAAAGGAATTGGTAATTTGAGCCTTATTTATTTAAAATTTGGAATATTGGAATATACATCAGAGACATATAATATAAAATAATCAATTTCGCAACATCCCCTGAAATACTTAGGTCTGCCAAAGGGTTTATGCAACTATATAAGGTGATCTATTTTTAATGTAAAAGAATTAAATATAAATATAATAATAAAATAATCCATGACGCAACATCCCCTGAAATACTTAGGTCTGCTGTTAGGGTTGGGTTTATGCAACTATACAGGGTGATCCATTTTTAATGTAACATAATTAAATTAGAAATATAATAAAACAAAATAATCCAGGACGCAACATCCCCTGAAATACTTAGGTCTACCTACCAAAAGGTTTATATAACTATACAGGGTGATTCATTTTTAATCTAACAAAATTAAATTTGACTTATAATATAAAATAATCCATGGCGTAATAGCCCGTGAAATACTTAAGTCTACCAAAGGGTTTTTTGCAATTAAACTGGGTGATTAATTTTTAACGAAAGGAAATTACTATTTAGATGGGGCACCCTAAATGGAACAATAAAGTTCTTACAGACCATAGCTCGACTATTTTAGACCCTTAATTTAGAGAGCCCTTAGGCCTACCAAAAGTTTTATGCACCTATATACAGGGTTATTCATTTTTAATGTAATAAAATAAATATTTAGATAGGGCACCCTAAACGTAAACAATAAAGTTCCTATAAACCATAGCTCGACTATTTACACCCGTAATTTATAGACTCTATTTCATATGCTCTATTTGATATAACACGCCATACTTAAATTAACTTAAGTATCAGGATTGTACTGCTTAAAACTAATACAAAATTCGCTTAACGAAATGAAAAAAACAACTTATTTTTCAACCCAAAAATTAAGTTTTCAAAGAACATTCGCAATGTTTGAATGACATCCAAAATGGTTTTTTTACATTTTTTTTTAAGTGACATTTTTATTCAGTTTTAGCAGTACGGCATCAATGCCAAGTTAATTATTGCATATATCAAATTAAAACTGATGAAATAAGATAGTTTTTAAGTTAATCAAACTCATACGTTGATTATATAAGAATGAGGTAGTTATGGAGGCACTTCTTTAGATTGTTACTCCCCTTATAAAAAAGAAACAGAGGGGAGTAAAAATCTAAAGAAGGTGTACGGAATGTTCTTCTTTAGACTGTTAATCCCCTGATCAAACTAGAAGTGGGATATTCCTTTGTCATAAAGTACAGGGATTAAACATCCCTTTTTCTTAATAGTTATTTAGTCAAAGTAATTTTTTTTTCTAAAACAACAGGGGAGTAACAATCTAAAGAAGTAACGTTATGGAGAACCAGATTAGGCCATGTTTTTAAAATAAAGCTATATTTGATAGCTTGTAACTCCTGAATTTAATTACTTATAGGACCAAGCGTATATTTAATTTCAAAAATATTCTTATGCCCTTTAAACTAGTGTTTAATTTGTTGTTCTAACTTAAATATAAAAAAAGATATGAACAAAATTGTTCAAAATCTTGTAAAAGTCGAAAATGGGTATGGCTGCTGGAAAAATATAGGAATTTGTTTTTTGTTCAATCAGCTGTATATACTGGCATTCACAACCGGAAAAATAGAGGCATAAGTGCTATTTTTTGTTCAATCAGCTGTATATACTGGCATTCACAACCGGAAAAATAGAGGCATAAGTGCTATTTTTTGTTCAATCAGCTGTATATTATACTGGCATTCACAACCGGAAAAATAGAGGCATAAGTGCTATTAAAAGAGAAGATAGTGCTAAAAACTACAATTTTTAATTAGCAATAATAATCCTCATCTAAATCAATGATTTTTTAATATATAAGGGCATCACGTGTGTTATTAAAGCAATGAAATTTCATACAAAATCATTAAGTAGTCCGGATAAATAAAATATACAAAAATCTGAACTGCGTGTCTCTAAGTTTATAAGTAATCGTAAACTATTACTTTTTTGACGGCTTCGTGCCCTTAATCGTTGTATTTCCTTATTATACTCACCTTGATTCGAATAATTTTCAGTGGGTCATTTCGTATGAATTATCATTAAATCAATTCTTAAAGAAGTTCGGTTTTTTTTTTTTTTTTTTTTTTTTTTACATACATATGTACAGGTAGATTTAATTATATGTACATGGTTTAAGACTGGTGATAATCATAGTTATTTATAATTATTTTTCTTCTGATTGTAGATATAGAAAAGGGGGTTGAATTGTGTAAATCCATTAAATTTTTACAGGCAATTTAAACATCAATGCGTTAACAATTTGACGATGAACTTTTGTAACTGTATTGATTGGTTTGTAAAATATGTAGCTTTTAGTGACTATTTGAGTAATTGATCCGTGCGTTTTCTTTCACTGTGTTGTCATCATCTTTTGAGAAAAAACAATTTTTTAATAATTCAAAAATGATTCCAGGAATGGAAGATTAGCAAGTGTGCTAAAAGTGTGCTAAGATTACTTCACCTGTTTTTCATATAAGAACTGTTTAATGCGATAGATCAGGAGATGGAGATAGCTTCCACGAATTAAAATCCATAGTATGTTTTATTGGTACGTTTGAGCTTAACCTACTAGAGAACATTATAAAATAGTTTTTACTGCATATCGATTGGTAGATATAGCAAGGGAAGTTTGAACCAAATGTATTTCACCCGTAACCTTTATATGTTAGGTATTCCATCACTCTTAAGCAATTATGCGGATTTAGATCTACTTCGGAACAAAATGTTTTCTTTCAACCCACAGCACTATAACCTATTATAATGTAGAAAGTTAGAAAACTAAGCTTTCCTACTTTTAAAAACCTTTTACACTTTGGTGTTGTGCTTGAATATCAAACTTTAGACGTCTGTCGAAAACTTAAAACAAAGTTTAGAAAAAAAAAAGTATTAACTAAAGTATTGAAAGTTTAGTTTTATTTATAATACGCAGGCTGAATTCATTGGGCAGTCTAATCTTATCACGCATCCTCATTGTAAAGTTGTGAGAATGCTCGTGCTTGCTTACTTAAGAATAACTTAGTTTTTTAATAGTGTAGTCGTTCGTGCATAAAATAAACTTTTATTGTTAATTAAAGCATTCGCACAAAAGTTAATGTTAAAGTTAACCCTTGAAAAAAGTTTTGTGACATTAAATGCTTAAGTTATTATACCTCCGTCGGGGGCAACCGATCTAAAAAGCTTTGTCCATACCGGGACTCAATGTTGCGCGTCTATTTTACGGCACTATATTATCTCGGTTAAGCCTCAACATATCTCCGTGTCCCCGGAGCGTATTGTGAGTCTACAGTGTGTAATACAAGATTTCAGTCCCATCGAAACGGGATTCTCTGAAACAATTTTGCGCAACATTGAATCGGGGCATCCCCACAACAATGATGTGCAACATTGAATCGGGGCTACCCCGCAACAATGAAGTGCAACATTGAATTGGGGCATCCCCGCAACAATGAAGTGCAACATTGAATCGGGGCATCCCCGCAACAATAAGTGCAACATTGAATCGGGGCTACCCCGCAACAATGAAGTGCAACATTGAATCGGGGCATCCCCGCAACAATGAAGTGCAACATTGAATCGGGGCTAACCCGCAACAATGAAGTTCAACATTGAATCGGGGCAACCCCGCAACAATGAAGTGCAACATTGAATCGGGGCTAACCCGCAACAATGAAGTTCAACATTGACTCCCGGTGTGGACTAAGCTTATAGGCACAGTCATTATATTTTATCCGACCTCTCCATTCGTATATGGCGGAGCCACTGAGAAGTTGACTCTTATCTACTCCGGTCTGAAAAGTTATCAATTAATTTACCTGAAACCTTCCCTATTAACCACAGTGACCAAGGTGATCTCCCAGGCACATTACACCCATTTTTTTTGTATTTAGTTTGCAAGCAGCTAACTTCAGTGTGTATATATTGCTTTTCTTATATTATAGAAGACATATACTTCTTTTTTTTAGAATCTAGTATTGTTTGATAGTATAGAACGTAAGAATTACGTTTTTGTGAATTATTTTGTTTTTAATAAACAATACTTATTTTATCTACAATTGATATGAAATATAAACATTGTACCTCTGTTTAGGTGCGAAGAAAATGATTCTTTACGTACTTGTATTCATTGCGCATGCCCGTTTCATAATTCCTCTTTTTTCCGCCTTAGTGCGGTACAAAAGAAGAATTCTTCAACTTCAACCCTACAACTACTACCCTCGCTGTCACTCGGGTGCAAACTCCACACTCGCATGCAAAATGCTACTTTCCGCACTAGACGCGTAATGTACTATTATTATTATTTTTGACCATTAAAATGTATTATCTTAATAGAAAAATAATAAAATCAATGTTGTTTTTTATAGCATTAAATAGCTTATGTTTACAAAGTTGCTATTGGGCTTATTGCGCCCTTAGTGTCTGTGAGCTTCGTGCCTGCCGGATATGAACTTGATGAAGCGATTAAAGACTTAGTTTCACCTTACTTTTCACACTGTGGAGTTCTAGGTCATTATGTAATGATCCGTTTCAACAGAAATTCATGATGACAATGGAAGTATCGGTCGTAACTAAACACTGAAGCACTAGGTATTTCCATGGTATCCGCGGCTATATGAAAACACGTGGTCACCACGTGTTGGCGATTCATTATGTTGCATTTGTGTTTCTTAGAAACTATACTTAAACCTCTCACTACAAGTACAGGCTGTTAGACATTACTTATTTGTAAATATTAGGTAACGAGAATGCGATAGACCAGAATAAGCACTATATATTCAACCACCACGCGGATGCAGCTTAATTCATTCAGGATTGCCCAGCCTAAATCTGGTACCTTACAACAAATCTCCATTTTACCACAAAGCCTCTAACTATTTAATATTTAAATGTAAATCCTCTTCTAAAATTTAGAACAAAGGCCCTTTATTTGACAGCGGGTTTAATCTGAAAGTTAATTGTTCACGGTGAATAATTATAAGTTTTATCGTTTCTATATATATCGCAGATACCCATATTACGCGGTTTCCTCTATTAATTATTACGAGCACTATTTACACTAAATATAATTGTGTATAATATATTTACAATATAAATACATCTGTGTGAATTCACTCTATAATTATTTAATATTTATAAATTAATTTTCATTATAATCTATAAAAATAAAGGATTATACATTATAGTAGGTATATGCATTATAGATTTTATTGTAGTTTCTTCCTCGTTGTCTTAGTATGGAATTTTTTATGTGTTTGTATATTTATACAGATACTATTATCTTTTTTCTTTTTTTTTCCTCGTCTGAAATCAAACATTTTATGGGACTCATTTTATGAATCTGCTGACTCCCGGCATTGCTATTTTCTTTTCAAGAACGTCTTTCGGTAAATGTCGACAAAGGGGGAAAGTTTTCCGCTTAGAGTTTTAGAGTTTTTAAGGGCCGGTGAAGCCCGTAAGCCGAAGGTTTACAACACGTATAAGAAGCTTCCCTATAGCGGCTATTCTTTAGAGTGAGCCCCGACTTGCCGGCCGAAACCCGTAAAACAACCGACCGTGAAAAAGAAATAGTAAAATATTAAACAACCACTTAGAACAGAGTAGGGAGAGAGACTGGTAGATAAAAGGGAGATAAAAGAAAAATTCCGAACTCATTTCATCTTTAAAAAAGAAGGGATGTAAAACAAACACAGAAAGAAAAGAGGGGGAATAAAATTAAAAATTAAGAAAACAGTTTTTTACAGCCCTCTATATTAAAAACAAAAATAAGAGCATTCCCTTCATCTGAGCCAACTTTGTTTTAAGAAGTCACAGCAAAAGTTACAGGGATTTTTACTGAACCATTAATGCTTTAACTATCCAATCCAGATAAACGAAATAAAGTGTGTTCTCAAATCTAGATCAGTTAAATCACCAAGACAATTTAGTGCTTTAATATATAATTTTCATTTTTATGTTTGTTGTAAAATATTTTTATTGATTAATTAGCAGTCACAAAATGCATCACGTTCTGAGTGGGAGTAACACATCAGTCACTTATACGATGGTGCCTCACACCGAACTATACCTATACATTGGCAGAAGTAGATATTCTTTGGTAGGCCGAACTTCTTAATTAAATTACTACCATGTTTAATGCTAAGGAAACTTATGCACCTTCCCTGGAAACAAAATACAAATACCGGGTTTCGCGGGATACCCGGTGGGAACCAAGTTCCTTACGCTTTTCATTAAATATAAATTATAAAATCACACTCCTAAGTTTTACGATAGTAACTACTTATACATGGCGGAGTTAAAAAAGAGACAAAATAAAAAGTAACTAACTATTTGTACTTAGCAGAATTAATGTAAAATTAAAATAAAAGCATTTATTTAACATTGAAGCGAGCGTGTTGCAATAAATAATGTATTGTATATTGAGAAAAAAGTTAATCATGATGAGTTTATAGTTAAAGCAGATGCTTGTAGTGACGGAACACGACTGTTCCCCAGACTCCGCCGGCATATTTATTACTCCATTTAAAATATTATAAAATACATCACATTTATACGCATAAACTTCTGCTTCTATCAGGTTGAAATTTTACATGCCTCTCTCAATTGTACTTTAGACGATGTGTGAGAAGTTTAATTAAAATCGTTACGTTAGAACGTAAGATATCGGAAAATATTTTGTTTTCTTTATTTTTAACGTTTAGGTCCGCTTTAATAAATTTATCGATCTTTATCACTTCATAGCAGTGTCGCTGTTCGTTTTACTATAAAAGTTGTTTGTCTCATTAAATAGATGAAGTTAGAATTCCAATTTTACATTTTAAGTTTACGTTTACACGAGCGTTGCGCGTAATCGCTTGGGCCGATAACGTTGTCCAGCGAACTCAACCTGGGCATTGGTAAAATGAACATGTGAACAAAAGTTCAACTAACTCGGTCATCTTTTACTCAAGTTATCGTCATTCATCATCGGTAGTAGGGTTGGGACATCGATGTCGATGTATCGAAAACATCGATGTATCGAACTCTAAAACATCGATGTTGATCTTTCGATGTATCGGACAACATCGATGTATCGGACAACATCGATGTTTGCCTGAAACATCGAAAAGATCGATGTCAACGATGTATTCAGACTCTAAAAAACGGCGACAACGAATATCGGGAGTGATTTTTTTTTAAAACCTTTTTTTTTTTTTTTGCTCGTCGGGTTGCTTGTCGATGTTTTCTTTCGATGTTTTGGGCCACATCGATGTTTGTTCTTTCGATGTTGATGTATCGAAAACATCGATGTTTAGCTATCGATGTCCCAACCCTAATCGGTAGATTTCAAGAGACGCTTGGTTTTGTGACAGTGATTTTGTGACGGTCGTTTTTTTCGGATTCACTCCCGGGCTCCAGAACGTGTCATAAGGAACTTCGTTCCAAAAATATCGGTTTGATTCCCAGGGAGATAAGATAGTTTACTTCACCAACTTTGCTATCAAGTATTTACTATAGCATCTATAAACATATAAAAGACGATTCTTCTGTTCTTCTGTGTTCTAAACCTGGTTAACGTTCAAGAGAGAATAAAAACATTTGTATTTTTTTTTTAAATACAATTATTGAGTAGCTCTATCACAGTGGCGGCGCGTGACCTATTTAACAGGGGGGGGGGGGGGGGGGGGTCATGCAGGGGAAGAGTATGCGACCTCGAAGATTTTTGTATGTATATTTTATTGTATAAGTGAAAATGTTTAATACTAAAACAGTTTAAAAATAAGATTTGTGTTTAGAAATCTAAACCTTCACAAATATATGTATATATTATTAATTAATCTATTTATTTATTTTATTTTTATTTCTATATTATATTATCGTTATCAATCTATTTATTTATTTTTATAGTAAGTTACGAAGTACGGCTCTTTTTTAGACCTAAAACAAATGTAGCTAAAGGTGATTTATGTTAATTTTTTTTAGCCGATTTTAGTCACTCCCATTTTTCAAGGAATAACTTCTTGTTTAAATACTTAATCCTAATATGGGTGATTTTTAGGGTCCGTAGGCAAAACTAAGGACCCTTATATTTTCCGACGTGTGTCTGTCCGTCCGTCCTCTCGCGTGCTCTCACGGCTACGCCTTTCGTCTGATCACTTTGAAATTTGGCATGTATGTGTCTTGTACCTACCCACATATTTTAAAAATATAGCGACTTAAAAAAAATATCTTTAAAAAAAATTAGGGTAAAAAAACTTAAGGGTTAAGAATTTTACATTTTTTTTCGACACCATGAGGGGTATCATATGAAAGGGTACGTCGAGCTGATATAATTCTTTGGTTATAACTTTGATAGGGCGAGCGTAGGCAAGTTTGAAGTGGGTGTGAAACGGGTCCCCCCCCCCCTCTATCTCGCTTATGTAAAGTGCAAAAAATCTGAAATAATTCCTGAACATTCTTCGACCAAAAGTAAAGATACCACTTTTTGGAAATTTCGAAAAAAATATTATTTTATTTTTTATTGACAAAATACGTTTTTTTTATAATTATGGTCTTTTCGATGTATTTATATGGTTGAAGTCCGGTACAGGGGCAAAAAAATACTTTATCAGAGTGTGCTTTGAGAATATCAGACCCTTAGAATGGTTCAAAGTAAGCTTATTAGCATTTTAAAAAAACACTGTTTATACACTTCACAGTTAAACACTATATAGTGTGGCCTACGGACCCTCGCTTTGTGCTGACTAGCACACACTTGACCTGTTTATTTTAAATAATTTCAAGATAAAAAGAACTTTTTATATACTACATTTATAAATTTTCTGTTGAATCGTATGTAATGATGATAATTTAATTGTTATTGTTATATAATATATAATGTTAGTGAAAAAAAAAAGTTCCAAATTTATTTACTTCACATACATGACAACCATCTAGAGAGCTGATCTTAAACCTATAAAAGGTCAAATCTTTGTACAACGGATCTCCCCAACACCAAATCTTGCCATCGATATATTTGAAATAATATAATCGATATTTCCTGTTTTGCTGTCATTCAATGTTTATCTATCACAAATATGAGACCCGTCAAAATGAAGATTGCGTAAATATGGGATATGGCAAAACAAATAAAATAACTTGCGGATTTTTTCCGAACTAACTTTCCGTACAGCAAAATTTGCTGAAAACCAATTAAATTCTGCTGAAAGATGGCTAAAAGTATTAAAATAATGCATTGTCATCGTGTTCTGAGCTATGCTAAAAGTTTCAAATGTCTAGCTATTCGGGAAGTTAGTTAGAAATAGATTGCCAGATTTGTACCGGACAAACAAACAAACAAACAAACAAGAAAGCAAGCTAATACAAACGTAGTAAAAAGTGACACTTTCACTGTACGCGAGTTAAAAAAATGCATTACTTACTATTACTTGCACTCCTAATAATTAAATAATATACAACAGCACAAAAAATTTTCTATATATTCATCATTGCGGTGTGGTCAGATTCTTAAATATTCTTTTTAAGGAGGAGAAATTTAAATATTCTAAAAAGTACGATAGTAACGTTCCAGCCCCTTTTAACCTTAGTTATCATGTTCAAAAATGTACAAAAAAAAATTTTCTTTGACTTTCTAACTAAGAGCCTAGATAGGAAATATAATGCAGTTTGTGATACTAAATATAATTTCTCTCTTATTTCGATGTAATTTGTCGGGAGTTTAATAAAAAGGCTTGTCCCAGCAATCGGTCACGATAGTTACTTCACAATAGTTACCAAGAATTTCGCTACACTGTTTGACTGAGGGGGTATGTCACACAACAATTCTTTTAAAAAATCATGGTGCGTACGTTTATTAAAAGTCACAATAGTTACCGTTAATTTTAGTACTTAAAAGTTAATTTAAGGCGGTACCCCCATAGTATACAGAAAAAAAAATGCTTTCTCTTCAAAGCATTAATAAATTAGGGTGGATTGGCCGCCATTTTTTAGTTTATAAGTCCCGATAGTTCCTTTTCACATACATATTCTAGTTATATATATGTTCAGCATCTAAATCTAAATAAAGCACTAGTTGGTTCAGAAATGTCAAAGTGTCAATTTAAAAAAAATGTAACTTTAACTATTTTATCATACCCAACTCTAGAGAAACAATGCTTCGTATGGCATAAAGCACTTTCCAGCCTCAAGAATAATCTAATCGTACTATCATTTGACGAAATGAAAATTGAATCTTGCTACGAATACGACACTGAGACTCATGCTGTTGTATATTTATGGAGTTATGATGGTACGAGCACTCTTTACAAGTGGAAAACAGCCAATTGATGCTGATTTAGAACCCATGAACATTGAATCAACAGAACAATAAGAATGAGAAAATAATGGAAAAAATGTTTAACTATATACCCTAAAAATGCGTAAAATGTTATCGAGAACTTACGTTACACAAACTTCAGCTAGACTGTTTTATCTTTTTATAAATTGCATAATTTGTTTAAATTTAGCACCAGAAGTGGTTTGCCCAATATATTATATAATAAAAGATCATTAATTTAATTTATAATTGCAAAAAAAATGGGAAAAGTATATAATATATTTCATCTATTCCACCACTGCTATCTAGTAGAGAGAAATATAAACTAGTTTTCAAGCCCAGTAAAAATATTTTATTATTATTATTAAACGAAAAACACGTTAAGTAAAAAAATATAATAAAACTACAAACGTATCTCTTCTTAGCAAGTCTCTACAATATGTATTTATTATACTTATATTAACAGTAATAATTCCTACTAGTATATTTTAAGTTAGAAGAAAAGTATCCAAGAAAATATTATTTATATTTCACATAAAAAGGTTAAATAAAAATATGATCATTTTAATAGTAACGTATGTTTTGGTTTGTTTAAACATTTATTTAAGATTATAAGTGATCTGAAAGGGCAATTAACGTAAAATAAATCACTGAATTTGATAAAAAGTAATAAAAAGTTAATTTAATTGTATAGAAGATATTAGAATGCGTAGACCTTGGGACGCCGAGTGACGTCACACACCCAAGAGCTACTTACGAAGATTGTCGAAGAAACACGAACCCTCCTCTCTATTTTACCTACCGGGCTTAGCCCCAGAGCCCTTCGTATCTGCGGGATTCTAGCCGCGAGTAGGGGATGTTCCGCGTTCAACATGCCCTACCCCTTGGCCCACCGCTCGGGCATAACCTTGGGTATTAGCGTTCAGCCCGGCTTTCCGCGCTAATAACCTTGTCCTCCTAGTCCGGCGAGATTTCTCGCTATATTATGCTATGCTTTTCTACTGATTATTTTAAACGATCTGGATCTACATACTACATACGATTTTACTCGATGAACACTAAAATTATATATATCTATGTATTTATTTGTGTTGACAACTAAATAGTATTTCTTTCCTAAATAAATAAAATAATATATATATATATATATATATATATATATATATATATATATATATATATATATTCCACCTAACACTGTAGCTATTCAAAAAATTAAAGACCAGATGATCAAGTGGTTTAAAAGAAATAAACATCGCAGTATGCTAATGAAAAACAAATATAACCCAAAACAAAATATCAGTGAATTAGGACCCTACATACATTTCTGTCGTGAGATCTATTTATATTAAAGGTTATATTAAGGCGATTCAATTGCTAAATTCTGATCTTTTCACGTGATCTAAGCGAAATGTGACACCTAACTAGACACCTTTACCTGCTTTCACTACATCTAAGTCAAACCTGTCTTCAAAAAAGCAAGATAAAACTTGGCTTTCGTCTCTTCCTAGAACGCCTTTGATTGTACAGATAACAACTTTATCCTTTGAGAAACTGCCCGTAAACCAATTGCTAACTTCCAGTTAGTTTTGTTCCGAAGATAAGATGAGTTGGGGGAGGGGGATTGTTTCAGTTTAACCGGGTTATTTAAATGGATCCAAGAGTCTGTTCAAAGTTTCAGAAGTCTTTGTATATAACTCGATTAAAGGATGAAAAACAATAGTTTCACAATAGATCGGTTGTTTTCAATGGACATTTTAATAATTACATCACCATTAGAGAAGATTAAAATTACATTGAACGGTTTAATTGCACAAGACACTTCAAAAGAATACAAATTGCAAGAAACTAGACTAGAAACAATTTAATAGATTGAGGCAATTATCACCTCCTCAATGAAGATAACCAAATTGGACCTAAATGGTCTTAATGCTTTTAGTAATCACTAAATTAATTAATTTAATCAAACCTTTTACAATTTAAAATGTTATGCAACACTATTTTACATTGGCATTTGGAATTGAGAAAAGATCAGATGATCTTAGCTCATTATGCATCTTCTTGTATGCTCCTAAATCTTCTTATCTCTTGGAATTGAACAATTTAAACTTTTCCACATAACAATGACGAATTTTCTTATGTTATTAAGCAAACCATTTATTGTTGTTTGGTGTTAATCTATTTATACTGATAAATGGATCAGGCTGAAGTTAATCAGCTAATATTTTCATAGTGGTAAATAGTTGTATACACCATGCATTTTTCTTAAGCTATCATGATGATATGATAAGAATAAAAAAATGATATTATGTTGTGGAAGCACTAAGGCATGGATTTGGTTAAACATCTTGTAAGGTAAAATTTTATTATGACAATGAACACTACATTATTCCTTGCAATTCCGATTAATGGCTCTTAAGCACACTAACTCGTGGATTAGGCTGAACACCATTTGAAGATGGGTGTTCAGCTGCTTTACTCTGCGATTTCTACCGCTTCTGAACATAGTCTTTGAATAATAGTAATTCATTAGAATTAGTAAATATAGATCTTTTAGAAGAGAATCGTCAGAGGTTTTTTGAGTTCCTAAGGTTGGAAACCATATAAGGGGTAATTTTCTCTGACGCTGTCTCCTCCGGAAGACCTGGATTTACTAATTTTAATGAATTGCTTTTACCCAAAGACTAAGCTCAGAAGTGGTAGAAATCGCAGAGTAAAGCAGCTGGACACGTATCTTCATTAGGCCAGTTACTCTGGCCAAAAATAGTGCCTTACCTCCAAAATTTGAGGAACTGAACCGACTTGCTTAAAATTTGGTGAGTTGATGGGAAAGTGCTCAAATAACAAAAGTTATATAGTGCCGATGTGCGCTTCTGCCCCAGGGGCGGTTGCCACCCCTTCTTGGGGGGGGGGGGGGGAATTCCTTTGCTCAAAATAACCCCGGGAATCGATAGAGGATCAAATTTTAAGAAAAAAATTTAGTATCAAGTTTTTTTTGTTAAATCAATATTTTTTGAGTTATTCACGATTAAAAACTTGCAATTTTCATCGAAAAAAAACAAAGCGAGAAATGGTCGATGAAAGGATATCTTTTTCGATGTATTCAACGTTAATTAACGTGAAAAGGATTGATTTGTCGGATGTCATGATAGCAAACTTTTAAAATTAGTACTGTTAAAAGTCAATTGCATTTAAAATGAGCGAGTTACAATGCAAAGAATATGGATCACTCAAAGTTTTTGTGAAAAAAGCGAAGTAAAATTAATCTCATGTCCACCAAAATTAAAATTTCTTGTTTCTCTACAGTATATTTGATTTTAGTTTTGCTCATGTGTAAATGTTTGACTGGTTTAAAATGCTTTACCTTTTGAAAAGTTAAGGGTTGAAGGGCTCGAGACAGGGGGTGCTCACGCTATGATATGAACTTCAAAAGGTAATATCTCCGCTATTTTTATCCTACTGTAATCTATAAAAAATGAAAATGTTTGTTGAGAAAAGAGCTATATTTTTGTATTGTATATAATGTTTCACGTAGATGTAATAGTTTTTAAGTTATTTCGGAAAAACGGAAATTTCTTTAGAGATTTTTAAAATACGCGGTACAAATTAATCTAACTTTTTTCAAAACGAAAGACATGAGATTAATTGTTCATTGACCATATCTCGTTTTGTATTGGACCTACAATATTTAAAAAATTGTTTTTTCATAAGCTACAATTTTGTTCTCTAGACTTTTTTTCTATAAGAATCGTATTTTTTTAGTTATTCGTAAAAAAAAGCGTTCAAGACGTGTTTTTTTCGATGAAAATTGTAAGTTTTCAATCGTGAATAACTCAAAAAATATTGATTTACAAAAAAACCTTTATACTACATCTTTTTCTTATAATTTGATCTTCTATCGATTCCCTGGGTTATTTTCAGCAAAGAAATTTCCACCCCCGAGGAGGGGTGGCAACCGCCCTGGGGAGGAAGCGCACATCGACACTATAACTAAACCTATATAACTTTAGTTATTTGAGCACTTTCCCATCAACTCACCAAATTTCAAGCAAGTCGGTTCAGTTCTTCAAACTTCGGAGGTGAAAACCCCGAGTAACTAACTACTGGCCTACATATTATGCCTATTCGGTATCAATCGTACACCACTTACATACTTAATTCTCTTCTAAAAGATCTATATTTACTATACTCTGGCCGAGCGTCCTATACGCTATAGAATTAACATTACCTGTTTTATATAAACAAGCTATAAATATTAAATACTTATACTACTACTAATACCATCTTCACTCCTCTTATAATAAAATAAATAAATATACTAAAGGGTCTCTTAACGTATTATATAAAGAATTGACAGAAAGATAAATAGATAAAACACAGCACACATAATATATATTTATAAGGTGGCACCTAAAGTCACGCTACGCTAAGGCATGTACGTATTTATGAATATGTGGAAGGTTTCTTTGTACTCTAGAATAATCCAAGAGTTTCTTTCTTGTTCTGTTATTTACCTAAGTTGTACGTGTTCACCGGACGTTAAAGGTTTTCGTATAAGAGGGAAAACCCGCTTTCACCACATTATTTAACCATGTACGTGATGTATTTTTAAAGCGACGTAACAAAACATCCGCTTCTATATACTTTTAAACGGTATTAAGTGATAAAATGTTTAAAGGTAATCCTAAAATATGACTTTTTTTATATAGTAAACGTTACAACAACTAAGAATTGTATGGTCTATCGCATGGTTTTTAGCCGTTTATAACAACTTAATTTATTTATTTATTTTTTTTTTTTTTCATATCTAATTACCTACCTACCTAACTAAACGAACTCTTCTGCGCAAAAGCCCGTGGAGGACCTAAGCCTTCCAAAGGCCTTATACAACTGTTTGTGTAATATGGATGACATGGGGTTAGTATAACTCAATCAGTTCTATAACCTAACAGTTTAAATATGGAGCCAGTTAGTCGCCACTTCTCATATGGAGCTACCAATTTACTCGTATATTAGGGTTGGGACATCGATGTCGATGTATCGAAAACATCGATGTATCGGACTTTAAAAAATCGATGTTTAACATCGATGTTGATCTTTCGATGTATCGGTCAACATCGATGTTTACCTGAAACATCGAAAAGACCGTTATCGATCCATCGCAGCATAAAAAATGGACGACAACGAAAATGGGGGACGAAAAAGGAGAGATTTTTTGAAAGTGGTGACTTTTTTTTTTGCTCTTCAGCTTGCAGGGCCGATGTCGATGTATCGAAAACATCGATGTTTTCTTTCGATGTTTTGGCTAACATCGATGTTTGTTCTTTCGATGTCGATGTATCGAAAACATCGATGTTTGCCTATCGATGTCCCAACCCTATCGTATATGGCCGAAGTCGGAAAGCGAACGCGGGACCTCCTGCATGATAGTCGAATACGATAGCGATGATCTACCGGGAACCCCGAATGAATCATACCTTCTTTTTCTTAGTGGAGTCTTCTAGTGTAGAGGATTTACTAAGAGATTTCCAAGCAATCCTATCCTCCGCTAACCTTTTGACTTGGGTTTGGACCATGGAATGTCACGCTTTCTTTTAGGATATTGTTTATGTTGTCTTCCCAAGTGGTTGCTCCTTGCTTGACGTTTTCTTCCTTCAGGTCTGGCTTCGTAGCTATGTTAAGTATACCGACTGTCCATCCTCACAATATTATGACCGAACCATCGTAGTTGATTTGTGTGTACCTTTTGATCGTATCTTTGATGGAATTTGTTTGTAGCTTGTCTCTACTGGTTTGATTTCTGATTCCATCTCTCCTAGTCTTTCCTTCTACTTTACGGATATAGGATATATCTTATTTCTTATTTTGTATTGTTTTTTTCTGAAAGGGCCCAGCTTTCAGAAGCGAAAGTTAGAACAGGAACAAATGTGTATAAGCTTTTTGTCTGTTTAGATATTTCCTGTTTACCTAGAAATTTCTTATTCAAGGCTCCAAACAGTTTTTCAGCCGAAAATGTCCTTTATTTCATCTGTTTCAGTGTGAATATGTGGTCCTGTCCACTTCAGTTTCCCCTATAGCCAGCCTGCGAAACATGTAGTGATGGCTCTACTATATTCCTAAGCCTCATCTCTAATATTCTACAGTATTTGCCTGGGGCACTAATTTTGAATTTAGATATGATCACTAAGACTTCCCAGTCTTTCGGTATTCTTTCCTGCTCCCATGATCCCTGCATTACTCTTTATGAAGTAGTTTCTCACCCCCACGTACTTAATTTGTGAGAAGATATCATCATGTCCAGCTGTTTTTTTAAGTTTAATTTTCCTTACAGCTTCTAATTTCATCTAAAGTTAACTCCTCTATGTTAGAGATATTTCTTCTACCTTCTACATTGGTACCTTTTTTCTTCCCCTCCATCAAGGTTCTTTCTTTTATATTCTAATACTGTAAGAGCTCTTCAAAGTACTCTCTCCATCTATTCATAATTCTTCATTCCTCTCGTAAGACGTCTCCTTTTTTGTCATGGATGAATTCTAAAGGACACTCTTTATTTATTGTTTCTCATCCCCTTCAGTACTTTATAAAATAGTTTCTGATTTTCTGACACGCTCTTCTCCATAAAAATACCAAATTCTTCTCAGGTTCTTTTCTTTGCTTTTCTTATAATTTGTTTATAATTACTTTTCTCTTTATGGATTCTGAAGTTTTCCAGGTTTTTGCATGATAGATAAATTTTCAACGTTGCCTTTTTCTCCTTAACTGCGTCTTCTTCATCAAGTCCTCATGAGCCATATTCATATATAAATAATGGGAATTAAAACCTGTCCGTGCTAAAATGTCTCATATACATTATTTTGGTTAATAATGTATTTGAGGACACTGGATGGGTATCCAGTGTTTTTCATGTGACAGTCGTAACAGATTTTCGTGGTTAAATTTAATTATTAGTTAACATAATATGATTCAGTGTATCAAACACGTATAACCCGATATTTTCACTGTAGACATTATGAAACACGTGTTAATTTTATGTTAATAAGTCTGACAATGATGTACGAGTATTTAATGAATTTTGAAATCTAAAGCAACTTAGGATCTATCTTTTAACGATTAAAGTAAAGTTTAAGAGTCACCTTGGATCCATTTTAACAGTATATCAAAGTATTTCCATCTCGAGTTAAGTATCTTTTAATCTCTGCTTTACAAACTATTCTGGTATTTTATGCTGAAAGTGAATTAAGTCAGTTTAAACCCGTTTCTTGTTAAGTTGGTATTTTCTAGATTTTAAGGTTTTTATTATATAGTTTAATACTTATAACCCTCTAAGAAACATAATAGTGATAAAGAAATGCTTGGAATCTTGGATTGAATACTAAATAGGGTTCTACAATCACATTATATTTGAAGGTTAAAATTTTTATCGGGTACGACAAGATTTAAGAGAAAATTATTTTTATTATATTGATTAATCAGAAATTGAGAGGAGTAATGTTGTAATCAATAAGAAACCAGAATTGGAATTATTCTAGTTATAGTTTTCTGTTGAGGGCAGAGTTAGAAATGTGATGTTTCGATTTCATCACTGGAACCATGTTTAGGGTTCTGAGCACCATGTTCCTCAGTTCAATTGGTGATTGCCTTGATCATTCGTTACGCGTCTAAAAACTCTTGAAAATGGTTTTAGTAATGTATGACAAACATCAGACTTCTCTAGCTAGCAAAAGTAAAAAGCGAGTTATAAGCGCTGGGCCTCTAGATGGCTGTTTTTTCACGGAGTATGTATAAAAGGAAAATTCTAATTATCCTTAATTGACATATTGACATTATCGAATTCAGTCTATAATAAATCCTTTGCTATTGAGAATTTAAAAGCATGAAATTTCACACTTTCATTTTAACATTTAACATAGCAAACGAGACTTACACTTCAATTAATTGATGAATATAAAGTTTTGTGCATCATGATGTTGATTTGAAGAGTACTTGATCGATATCACCAATATCGATATCACCAATATCGATGTCACCAATATCGATATCACCAATATCGATATCACCAACTCGACGTATTGGTAAATAATCTCAAGTATCTTAGTATACAATAATTAATATAAGTTACTAAAATTTAGAAAAAGAAACTAGTAAACCTTTATTTCATTTTTGTTTGAATAACATCTGATTTCTAGATATGTTTGATTGACCCATAAGAGAAAACGATCTATTACATTACAATTTTCAAATTATAGTGTATTATTGTCGACACTTACAACAATACAATAGTGATGGCAAATGTCGACTTCAAAGTTTGTTGAGAGGGGAGCTTTGATTTTGTCAAAAAGATAAGTTTTCGTTTTGACAAAGTTTTCAACAGGGATTCCAAGTTTTTGACTTTAAAGAGACGAGAGAGGTTAGGTTTCTGTTTCAATCGAGCGCTTCCCATCCCCCTTACATCGAGGGATAGAATTATTTCGGCAACTAACTCGGTTAATTTGACGGAGCCGCGGTTAGGGGTTAAAATCGGTTCGGAAGTTTACCCTCGTTCCGCTTGGTCTCACGGCTTGATAGCCGCACTATTTCCACCGGCATAATCGGATTCCGGCATATTTTCAAGCCTTCGTTTTTATCGTCAGTGAAAATCTTTTCCACCTCGATAAAAAAAAAATATCCTATTTATTTGTTATTCAATTTTAAATTAATTAACTTTTTTTTTTATTGGTAATTTAATAATACGTGTAATTTAATAATTTTTATTTTTATACTTAACAGAATGATCTGGGGTTTATTTTTTACCTAACCAATCACATAACAGCACAACAACCTTTATTTCTTGCTAATTCTTTATAAAGTTCACACAGAAATTTCGTTGTAACCAAGTTATTCACATTAAAATTATAAAATTCAAATAATTTTATACCGTCAATATAGTTTTTATATAATATATATATTATTTTTAAGTTATTGGAAGTATTCATACTACGGAAAGTTTAAATTTTAATTTAAATCAAATTATAATTATTATTAACAACGGGAGACAGAGAGAGAAAAATTCTACCAAAAACTTAAAAATTGAATTTCTAATTGATTGTACTAGGTACAGGTACTAATTGGGTACTTTATAATTATAAGCGTTATTTCTCGGTCTAGTTCTATTATCGCAAATATCGATTCCTAAGACGAAAAATGTAAAGCTTAATTCGGGACTTGGTATCGTTAACGACAGAGGAAATTATTCTCCAGTGTAGCTTAGTTGGTTAGAGCATCTGCACTGAAAATACAGGAGGCCCGTGGTTCGAATCCCGGCGCTGGAGTCTATTTTTCTCTGCCTGTCTCCTGTTTTTAATAATAATTATAATTTTATTCATATTATATAAACCATTTTAAATTCTACTATTTTACGACAAATTGTAATTTTTAATCCTCTTTTTGCACTAGTTTTTATAGTTATTTATAAGTTAGTAGTAGAACTGAATCAGCTGTTAAGTTCCACAGCTGTTTTTTCCCCCTAACCTCAACATACTAGTTCATTGTTTTGTTAAAAACGTGATTTCTTCTCGTAAAGCTTTACAATTATTTTAAATTATATGGTTTAACTGAATAATAATTAAATATATTAAGTGATAAGTAAAGAATTAACTAAATAAGCCAAATTTATGAAAATATAAATAATTTTATTGATTTAAAAAAAGGAAACCGTGTTTTTTTTTTTTATAATACTTCATGTAAACTCTTCTGTTTTAAGAGTTATGATTTTATATTTAGGAACGCGGCAGCGTTCCGCCCCGCCAAGTCAAAAAGTCAAAATTTCACAAAAGCTGCCAGTGTATATATACTGTAGCTGACAAACTAGGGTTTTTGAGGGTCTGCAGCGTGGAATACATACAAGCTACCGAAATAATTGTTTAATATCTTTAAAGGCCGTGCCCTGTAGATCAAAATAAAAAAAATAAAATGTCGAAATCGGTCAAGTAGAAGTAGAGAAAAATAGGTTTGAAAATGGTAGTTTTGATGACTTCTTATTCTTATTCTTATTCTTCCTTAATTTTACGTTGACGCACCTACAGCCTAAACTACTGAACCTATTTTAATGAATGAGGGCTTTTTGGATTCGTCTAGGGCCCTAGTGCATTCCCCCCCCCCCCTACAATCAATCAACTTATTCCTACGCTGCATGTGGAGCGAGAAACCAAGCTAGCAAACAGTCTAAAATGGGTAGAAACCAAGTAAGCGTCATGCGAAGTAGTGAGCCTATATTATATTTTTACATATAAAAAATAATACAATATATATATTGTATAATTATACCATTAGTTACTTTTAACATATATACTTTTAATTAATTATTCCAATTACTGTACTCTTAAAGAGCTTTTGAACGATATGCATCATGAAGGGTATCCATTACTTTGACATTTGTACCCCGTACCCCTGTGTACAAAAAACAAAATTTCGCAAAATCCTTTTTTAGTGGGTGTCTATGATATGAACAGAGTATATCCTCAAAATTTCAAGTATCTCGGTTAAGCAGATTTTGCTGTACGTTGATTCTATGTCAGTCAATCAAGACTTTGCCGCTTATATATTATATATATATATATATATATATATATATATATATATATATATATATATATATATATATATGTGTGTTATTCATGTCAATTTTTAATGGGTTCAGTACTATGCGTTGTTTCTTATACAAAGAACAAAACCTATGTATATCTCTCAGCACATTTAATCATTGTTGCTGTTTTAAAACTTAATAGCGTTGGTGTTGATGTAACGAGGAAGTAAAAATAGTCAGTTGAACACGCAACCACAGTCTGCATGGATAATTAATCAAACTGTTGTTGAAAAATAGATAACCTTATTAATAATGTGTATAAGAAAGCACGTTTTTTAACGTGAATTATTTTATTAATGGTGGGAAAAATGTTCTTTTATGTTATTCCGCTTTAGAGGATGGAAAAATTCCTTAATGAAACTATTTCTGCAAGCTCGGTTGTCTTGAATATTACATTATTAAGATTTTTATTTTCATATAAACAGTCACTTTCTCTCTAGTTATTATTATTTTTATTTTGTTTTTTACATTTTATTTATTATCTACCCTACAAGATAACAGTCAATGTACCCTTCTTATTTTATTAAAAGGTTTAAAAATGAAAAAAAACGGAGAGAGATTTTTTCCCTTATCTATTAATAAAACGGTTCGAATCTTAATAGAGGTTGGAAAAATCTTAGCTATAATTAAATTTTCTTTAAATTTTAATCGGAGGCAATATATAATGCTTTTCATTTAATAAGTTTTCTGACCTAATTACTTTAGTATGTTTATTCTATTGTCGGGCGTTTAAGCTCTTGTTTAAAGCTGTGAGTTATCCTAGTATCTTGTTTATGGGTACTTAAGTACTTTGCATAATACAGAGTGCCCCAATTTCTCCTCTTTACGGTTAGGTAAGGTGATATTAAGGTTTAAAGATGCCTTTGAGTGTTGTAATTAATTAGCGGAATATAACAAGCTAAGTATAGGTGGGTATACCGTAGTTTCTCGGTGTTGAACTACCCCGAGATTACATTATACCGAAACCTCACTATATAATGGTTATAATAGGTCGCTCGATTCCCTACACACATTGCATGTACTCAAACAAAGCATATCTCATAGCCATATATACCATTAAAAATACCCTTTTGAAGATACCTTCTATTTACTTTGTCTAAAAAAATATGTTTAATTTTCTTCTATGCTATTAATATTTTTTTGTTATTTAACTTTCACATTTCCTCTGCTTATTTATAAAGGCTTAAGGTGCGTAAATATTAATTTTTAACGTGTCAAAAATCGCAATATATGCAGGAATAATAAGTTAAATTTTAAATTAGGTGAATAAATCAGTAAAGAAAGAAAGAAACTTATTGAAATATTTTTAAAAAATTAAAGGGATAAGTTGAAGATGATAAAGAAAATTTGATTTATCCGACTAAACGTTTATCGGGGACAATTAACTAACAACTCTTATTTTGCTTTTACTATCTCATTTATGATGGTTCTGGATTTATGATTGGATGTTTGAGTAGAATACTAGCTGGATTCCAGTGCTTTGCTACGGAGGTGTTGTTTTCTAATGTATTTGTTTATAAACATGTCATGAAATATTACTTTTTATCTGCTACTCGGCAATGTCTAGATGCCCCCCTATGGATCAAGTCCCTATTTAGTTATGGACTCTAACTACTGGAGATTCATTTTAAAATTTTAAGTTTTCAGGAAATTCAGGAATCCCCCCTCCTTCATCTTGAGTTGGTACAACTCAAGGGAACACTTCACTTAAGTTGTTTACGTCATAAGAGGAAGCAAACTTGTACATGTCAAATTCTGGTGCAATTGGATTCAGAGATGAGATTACTAAACATGCAAACTATTTTGCCGTAACCTTCAAAACAATAAATGCATATTAAGGTTACATTAGTACCAAAACAAACCGCAGTTATAATAGTACATTACGCGTCGAGTGCGGAAAGTAGCATTTTGCATGCGAGTGTGGAGTTTGCACCCGAGCGACAGCGAGGGTTGTAAAACCACACGAGCAATGCAAAATGCCGTTTTCGCTCGAGTTGCGTACCGTACTTTATCTACGATTGTTAGATTTAATAATAAATACAGAAAAAAATACACTTGCTGTATGTAAGTTCGTATCTCTGTCTTGATAAAGATGGCATTAATTCTTGAGTTGTATTTTTTGCCGAATTAATTATTTCTGGAGGAGTATTATTCTCCACATTTTCGTCAAAGTCACTTAATTCACTCATTGTTTTTCACTAAAAACTCGATATAAACAGCTACTTTAATAAAAGAACAGTAAATTAGTTTTGTTAAATGTAAACAAACTAGCTAACCGTGCGTAAAGCTGAAGAATTCCTCTTCTTTACCGCACTAGTCTGGTAAAGAAGAGGAATTCTTCAGAACTATGAGACGCGCATGCGTGATAAATACAAGTACGTAAATAATTACTTTCAACGCATCTAAACAGAGATATAATGTTTATATTTCTTATCAATCGTAGATAAAAATATTTATTATACTATACTAATTCATTGTTACTAATTAAGCAGCTGACGCTGAGAACTACTAGCGCTTCCTGTACGGCGCGGCCCGTCCAGGAAGCGGCCGCTTCTCGAACTACTAGTGGCCCTGTAAAGAAAAAACATGCAGTTTTACACGCCCCAGGGCTGTAAAATGGAACTTTACCGGCCGCTCATGATAGGTATGTTTACAAGTGGAGGGCGATAAAAGATATAAAGAAAATGTTTAAATATCAATTAAATATAATTATGTTTTATAGTCGCTTACTTAAGTGTTAAAACGATTTATTTTAAATTAATTTTGCAAAGCACGAACAAGCAAAGACCACTGACCGACGATAATCTGGGCTGGACATCCAGAGAATTTACGTAAATATGCTAACTGACGATAATCTGGGTACGACATGCAGAGGATTGACGTAAATATGCGAACTGGCGATAATCTGGATACGACATCCAGAGGATTGACGTAAATATGCGAACTGACGATAATCTGGATACGACATCCAGATTATTGACGTATATACTGCAATGTAATAAACGCATCGATACGTCTGTAATGCGATTCTATCTTCCTCGACCCAAATTGATATTGATCGGGACGAAAAGCAGGAAAAGAAGTGGGGAATGGGACATTATATGCAAGATATGGCTAACCACTCATCTAAACACAACTGCCCGAACACAAATGCGGTTCTATTGCCTAAATGATGTGAGAGCTTTCACTCGTATCGCATAGATGTGTACAGTCATCTCATTTTCTTTCCATTGTTATCTCTACTAATTTTGATCTCTTCGTTCATAACTCATATTTCTCTTATTGTTAGCACTGGTTTTGTTTTTTCTTCACATATTCCTAACTCCCAAACAATATCGTGCCCTCTTTTATATTGTACTATTCTTTTTTCCAATAAGATTTACTGATATTATTTAGAATATGTGTGCAATAGTATCACTACATCTTTTCAATTTAAATTTAAGTAACAATACTAATTATGTACATGAATAATAGGATTATATGTTTGTAAACTTTTTTTTTGCAATATCTAGTCATTGATAATAGAACATTACGCGTCGAGTGCGGAAAGTAGCATTTTGCATGCGAGTGTGGAGTTTGCATCCGAGCGACAGCGAGGGTAGTAAAACCACACGAGCAATGCAAAATACCGTTTTCGCACGAGTTGCGTACCGTACTTTATCTACGATTGTTAGATTTAAATAATATATACAAAAAAAATAAACTTGCTGTATGTAAGTTGGTATCTCTCTTGATAAAGATGGCATTAATTCTTGAGTTGTTTTTGGGCCGAATTAATTATTTCTGGAGGAGTATTATTCTCCACATTTTCGTCAAAGCCACTTGATTCACTCATTGTTTTTCACTAAAAACTCGATATATACAGTTACTTTAATAAAAGAACAGCAAATTAGTTTTGTTAAATGTAAACAAACTCGTTAATCGTGCGTAAAGCTGAAGAATTCCTCTTCTTTACCGCCCTAGGGTGGTAATGAAGAGGAATTCTTCAGAACTATGAGACGCGCATGCGCAATGAATACAAGTACGTAAAGAATCACTTTCTACTCATCTAAACAGAGATACAATGTTTATATTTCGTATCAATCGTAGATAATAGAACATTACGCTTCTAGTGCGGAAAGTAGCATTTTGCATGCGAGTGTGGAGTTTGCACCCGAGCGACAGCAAGGATAGTAAAACCCACATGAGGAAAGCGAAATGCAGTTTTCGAACGAGTGGCGTACCGTACTTTATCTACGATTAGATTTTAATGATAAATACAGAAAAAATAATAATCTTCCTTTATGTAAGTTCGTATTTCTCTTTTGATAAAGATGACATTAATTCATTAGTTGTATTTTGTGCCGAATTAATTATTTCGGGATGAGTATTATTTTCCTCATTTTCGTCATAATCACTTAAATCAATCATTGTTTTTCGCTAAAAACTCGATATAAACAGTTACTTTAATTAAACAAACAGCAATTAGTATTGTTAAATGTAAACAAACTCGCTAATCGTGCGTTAAGGTGAAGAATTCAAGAATTCGCCCTAGTACGGAAAAAAAGAGGAATTATGAAACGCGGATGCGCAATGTATACAAGTTCGTCAAGAATTACTTTCTACGCATCTAAACAGAGATACAATGTTTATATTTCGTATCATTCGTAGATAAAAATTATTAATTTACTTTATACGTCCCTTATATATTTATTTTATCATAGCACTTTCCAATTACCCCTTTTACTGTCACTTATTTTTAAAATAGAGGTTAATAACCTTTTTTATTTCCTATCTACTTTTAGTAAAACGTTTTCTATTTAATAATACATAAGGTATTTACACCATGCTCTTAGGATTTCTAACTTATTACAAGGCCATAGCCCTTCTCAATAATTTTCTCTTGAAACGGAAGGTGGCAACTATGAAAGTAACTAAATTATTTACGTTGTTTCTAAACGACAGTATTTTTCTAGTCGGTCATTGACATTAAAAGTGCGAAGGAAAGTGATAGAAGTACCCTAGCATTATATCATTTATTAAATAAAGCCGTGTAACACATTTCCTGCTTTATTTATCTTCTCGGTTGTTTCACTATTATATTTTTGGATGGATAACAGAGGTTTTTTTTTTTTTTGTTGAAAAATGTGTTTAGTGAGAAAGGAAAGGCTGTTGCTTATTTTAGTCACTTCGCTAACTTTTGAAAACGTCATAAAATATTTAGTGATGGAAGCAATTTTCTATGTTTTAAAAACTTTATACTTTTTTGATTCGGTTTCAAGTAATTGTATATTCAGTTTTAAGATCGAATCAGTGCAATTAGCTAACGTTCTAGAGCGTCTTGTTGAAGATGTTTGTAAATAAGCAAAAATTCAAGTCGTAGCAAATGCGTACTTACATTTACCCAAGCGTATAAAGCCTTGCAGAAGAGCATGCATTAAAACTTTTTTCCTTAAAGCAGTCTACTGAGCTTGCACCGAGAATCTAAAGCTTTATGAAAAAACAGCTTTATAATTTCTGTATGCTACTTCAATAAAGCCAGTGAGCCTACCTAATTCGGTTGCACCGGCATACTTAGTTGCTATAGCTACTTCGTTCCACGTTGTTAAATGGAAGAAAACCTATTCACAGGCGCTTAATGGACGGGTGTTACAGGATCCCATGAAAGGATAGATTGACTTAACTTGAAGTTTTACCCTTGGTGTGGCAGGAGTGGCGGATTAGGCCGGCTTTTCTATAGACCCTTAACCAATCTCCTGCTTCTCCCGGGATTTTTTCCTCCACCCAGTTCAGACATCTTCTAATTAAAAGCTCTAAATCAAAACATGGCTCGAGTCGTTACATGCTTGTAATTCTTTCAATTTGTTCCTTAACCTCACTACCAGCCTCTTAAAAAAAAAAGAAAATTATAAAAGTAATTTCATCCTTCTTTGAAAGCAATTATTATCTGGTAATTGTTGTAATTTGTTATATTAACGGGAAACAAGTTTATATTTTATATTCTTCTTTATTTTATAAGTCTCGAAACTAGAACTGATATAGAAAAAACTTAATGATTAAAGTTTAAAAGAAAATGACACCAAAATATGTACTGCCCTCCTTAGCGAAAAAGGCGTAAGTACATAAAGTACATTTTTGGAAAAATGAGATCAAAGTTTTCAAAGTTTGCGCCCCTTAGGTTTCTGTGCTTTTTGTGCTACAGGGATGTAACTAAGCAGTTTAGGTAGAATTGTTCATAAGCTATCGAGCCCTGTAAAGAAAAATTTAATTATGCAACTCTTATTACCTGCAATTAATGAAAATGTAAAGTACACGGTACATACGTCAAATTTCTTTACGGTTATTCACTCAAATACTTAGCATTTAATGCGTAAGGTCCCTTACGTTTATTTGAATAAAATATGGTAAGTTCAATCCTTAGGTGAAAATACGTATAAGCCTAATTTTGGTCCTTCTACACCAAATTTGTCCTTATTCTACGTTTTATGAACATATATTAATATTATGGTAAATAATTTCGATAAAACGGGTGTTAATTTTGATCAATTAGAAATGTAAAAAAATACATTTACACAAGAATCAAATTTTCTAAAAATATATTTTTAAAAGTTAATAATTTAATCACAAGCATTATTTAAAATACTCTACCAATTAGTGTGGCACATAGCTTCCTCGCGTTCTATTTCGTAAAATTTAATGATTTTATGCTTTTAAAACCTATTATTATCCAATTTATTCCATTTTGCCCCGTTTTTTTAAATCTGACAAAACTGTTTTACTTTTTACATTAATTAAAGTATTAATTTAGCAAAATTTAATGAGCGCAGACGGTTAAAATTAATCTGGGGCTATCTGCGGTCTTCTTTCGACGAACCATCAAAATTTCATAAAAATCATATCAGTACTTATGAAGATATAGGTGTAAATAAATGTTTGTTTGTGCGCATGTGGAAGAGAAACAAATGCACGCATAAGGTTGAAACTTATATGGAACAATAATGGGCAAATTATAACCTACCATGCAAATTTCAATAATCGGACGGGTAGTTTTTAAGATATGTTGGTTCGCAAAATTGAGCTACGACCGACACTCAACCAAAAATGTTTCCTGATGTCTGAAATGGCTTTCTGTCTTGGAATTTTTGAAATTGGGGACCTAACAATTTTTCGTTCTTCAGAATGATCACATAGCTTCCGTTAGCTTCGGTAAGCTCGGAAGCAATAATAAAAAGGAAACAGATGAATATAATTTACAAACTAAAACATATTTCAGAAGTAGGAACTTTTATTTATGATCAAAAAAATTTAAATTAAACGAGATCTCTTTATTTAAATTAAATCATGTTCTTACAAGTTGTTTGAAACAGGCTAACTTTTCAAAAGTTTGATTCTGTTTTGTGGCATAATTCTGGTGTTGTCTTCATTACATAGCCTATTTAAAATTCCTTCCTTTCTTTCTGGTGGAATTCTTCTAGGTAGTATCCATTTTTCCGGATCAGGGAAACCATTTTTTTTAAATATTATTTCGTAAAAAGTCAAGTTCTATATCTATTCCGTGAAGATCTCAACTTGAATGAATTTTTTTTAGGCAGTTACATGTACAGAATCATGGACCTTAGTTCGAGGTTTTATTTTATTTAATATATAAACTGATGCAAGATCCTTTCATTTACAAAAATCAGGAAATTTAACCAAAGCTGTTTTTGCTTTTGAAGTGTGCATGACAGCATCTTTGAAATCTTAAACCTTCCTTTTTTTACTTAGAGATTTCTCCACAAGACGTTGGAAGCTGTCTGCTGACATGAATTTATGCCCGAGCTCAAAGTAATAAAAACCAATTTTTTTCTAGGGCAATGGTTGGAATGTTATTAACAGCATAAATAAGAAAAGAAAATAATGCCAAATTTTTATTTTGAGCCATACAATTATCCACTCATAATATAATGTGTTTTGTATCCCTGTATTTTTAAAAAATTATAATATGCACTAATGATGTCCTCTTTCATCCTGCCTCTAATATTTATGCACAACTGCAAATGGGGAGAGCTAACTGCTTGATCTCGCAGGGACAAAAAGTTATTGTATGGCACGAAAATAAATGACTTATACAAGTGGGTACATTATATCTTTTTGTAAATCTACTGTATAAATAATTTCATTATCAAGGTCACAAGATGGTTTCAGCATTAAGTTAATAAATTTTCCGAGCATTTTTGCAAATATCACGTGTTTTTCCCAATTTGTACTTATTTCACACCTATTGTGATTTAAAACAGTTTTCTTGTGCAACATATTTGCCTCACATACCTCACACTTTTCGAGACCAAGTTTTATAAATGAAATATTCATTGGATTTAGTATTGATCTGTAAACATTGCAACAAGATTACATTTCAGAATAATTTTCCTTAAAATTATCGTATAGTTTTGTAACTGATATGCCACTATAGGCAGATATTTCCACCATGGTGCATGCAATCTGAGTTAGTGAGAAACTGTGGGTCTAAAGGAATTAACATGATCTTTAATAAATTTTCTATCAATTTTATTGTGAGTAGTATTTGCTTTTCACTTTTCTTTTCTGCATATAATATAAACCATGGAAACTAGAACTCATCAAATAGAACCGTGAGTATAGGGCGACTAATGATAATATAGTACCTAAGTAGACCTTTGATTTGCAGTCAGATACGCAATATCGCCTTGCCTAGCACAGTGAAATACTTAGAGAAAATTGCTTAAGTAACAATTTCTAATCAAAATATACGTAAGTCACTATTACTTAGCAAAAAAGGCGTAAGTACAGTACATACGCTATATTGACCTATAAAACTGTCGGATACGCATATTTCGCTAAGTATTATTTCCAAATTCTAACAAAACAAGAAAACGTAAGTGATTTTTAGACCATTTAGAGTAGAGATAGAGCTCTGAAACCTTGAAAAACAGTTAAAAACCACCCCCAAAACCTATAAATGGTCTTAACTCAATTTCGGAAAAAATGGACTTACGCGATTTTCGCTAAGGAGGGCAGTGTAGGTATCGTTAGTGTTACCAAGGTCTGTCTACTAGAAGTGGTTAGCTATTGAAGCTTAAAGACAGGAGTGGATTTATGTGACGGATCATGGGCTTTTCTGGAGAAAAGCTAAGAAAGCTATGGATTTGGTATGTACGTTTGTGGGAAAAACGGCCACAATCCTTAAGGCAGTCATGCCAGATCCCTAGCAGATATGCCACTTTAGTTCTGCGCGCCGGTACCATATGTTTTAAAGTAATAGTTGACTTGATTTATGAATTAATATAATGATTAATTAAAATATGAAGTATCTTATTCTGTAATAATCCATTTTGATAATAAAAGAAGTATATCCCCCCCCTCTTAACTTTTGAACGGTTTGAGATAAATTATTGAAACTTGGGGGATCCGTACCATGTAAAGGGTTGGTTTTCATGCGATCGCGCACTCGGGGCAACCACCCAATTTGCCACCAGGCCACACAACTTCAAAATTTCAAATTGGAGTGTATATTTTTGATAGCATATTCTACAGTGTAAAATTATAAAATTTTACTAGAAACTTTTTTTTTTATCTCCAATATTTAGCCCTCTATAGGGGGGGGGGGGGGCAAAGATAGCAAAATAACCCTTCCGAAAATAGTAAAAAAAAAAAAATAATAGTAAAAATCGTTATAAAATCTAAACGGTTTGAAATAAATTAATTGAACTTGGGGAATCTCTTTCATGTAAAGGGAAGTGTGTATTCATCTACTCATGTACTAGGAGCCAACCCCCATTTTGCCCCCTGGCGCTGATATCTACCAATTTTATACTTTAGTCCCATATCGGGGGCGAAATATAGGAGATAGAAAAAAAAGATTGAAATAAAATATTTTTATTTGAAGTTGATATATTTTTATTGAAACATTCAATTTGAAATTTTGAAGTTGGGTGGCCGGGGGGCAAAATAGGTGATTGCCCCTACTGCGCGATTGCATGAAAACAAACTACTCTTTCCATGGTACGGAACCCCCCAAGTTCCATTAATTTATCTCTATTAGCTGTTCTGTGAAATTGCGACTAACCGGTTGTGTATGCCAATTTTAAAATTTATAAAGCGGATGGAGCGACACACTAAATCCGTTTCATCCATGAAATATATAGTTGTATATGCCCTTTGGCAGGCTTAGTCCCTCTAAGGGCTGTTGTGGCACAAAGTTAATTATTTATTTATATTTTAGGATTTGCTATTACTTATTTGTGATAGGATTATTGGTTCTTCTCTGGATTGTTACTCCCCCATGTTTTTTTCGAATGTAAATAACTTTGACTGATTAATTAATAAGACAAAGGGATGTTTAGTCCAATTTACTTTAGGAAATAGATTATCACACTTCTGCTTTTATAAGGGGAGTAACAGTGTAAAGAAAAACATTCCGTACACCTTCTTTAGATTGTTACTCCTCTTTTTTTTAAGGGGAGTAACAATCTAAAAAAGTGCCGGATTATTAATACAATGAAAGATTACAGCGCCACGGAGTTATTAGTGAAGGAACTCGTGTATTATTATTTGCTCTATAAAATCATATTTGTGTGATGACTGTGATGTTACATTTTCCTTGAACTTAAGCTCAAACACATTATTATCCGCTTCGTTAAATTTCCACCATTAAATTGTTATATTTGTAGAAAATATTATTTTGATACGTTGAATTGTCATCATTAAAATATTTTTGTATGGAAGTAAAATAAATTATTATTTGAACATAAAAGACATTTTTCTCGAATTCCCTACAAAAGAGTGTATTTTGATCTGGACTAATAATTTAGTGTTTAGAGAGTTAAAACTCATGGTGTATAATAACGACTAAAAAGGTTTGTCGAAAGTAACATAACAATATGTAATAGTACATAACAAGTAACATACATACATATTATATATATATATATATATATATATATATATATATATATATATATATATATATATATATATATATATATATATATATATTGTTTGTCAGCAGAGTAATACCGTGTTTTTGCACACAATTTGCGAGAGACACTAAGGGATGTGCCACGCAAGCGTGACACATAGGAACTGTTCCAACATCAGACATAACGTCATTAAGATGTTGGCTCTGTTGGATCAGTTCCTATGTGTCACGCTTGCGTGGCACATCTTTGGTGTCTCTCGCAAATTGTGTAATATATATTGTTATCACAATTTTATATTATAATACACAAACGCGTTTCGACGTATAATATCATCTTCAGTGTTGCATATTAACTTAGATAGAGTTAATTCTATACTAAGCTAACTATTTTATAAACTTTTATGATTGACAAACTTACTAGTTTACTCAAGGAACCAAGGTAAGGGATATAAAGTTGAGACCCAAGGTGGAACTCAGTAAAGGTATGGGTCTGGTACCTTTACTATGGATTAATGTATCATAATTTCACACCTGATCCATCTACTATATCAGTTAGAAAAATCGATACTGGATTCACTATTTTATAAACTTTTATGATTGACAAACTAACTGGTTTACGCAAGGAACCAAGGTAAGGGATATAAAGTTGAGATCCAAGGTGGAACTCATTAAAGGTATGGGTCTGGTGGCTTTACTATGGATTAATGTTTCATAATTGCACACCTTAAGATCCATAGTAGATCAGTTAGACAAATCGATACTAGATTCACCACATCAATGTTTGTCCAGAGCTTTTTTTTTTTTTTTTTTTTTTTTTTTTTTTTCTTTTTTGTATTACTAGACTCAGATAAGTAATCTAGGAAATACCTAACTTTAATGCAATAACAAAGCCAGTGTATTAAAAATTTAACATCTCTCTAGATATTAAATCTGTATTATGGATGACTTTTTTGAATTTGGGATTTGAGGAGTCCCTAAGCCTCATGGATAGCCTAATATCCTAACTTTTTTTTTAAGTATGTTGGTGCTCACCTACAAATGGGCGGTACAGGGTCAAAGTTATGAGCCCCCACCTTGGCTCTTTGATTTATATGGCTCTAATGATCTCACCATAATCGCTTCGGTAGTACATTGTAGAGTGGTATGATGCTTTGTAAATACTTCTTGCATTATGAGTCCGCAAGACAGTGAGACATTTTCATGTCTTTGCTCTGCCTAAACTACCGACATAAAATGTCCCCAGGAGACGTGCTCTACTTGGAGATCAAAACTAGTTTGATTGAGTGTTAGGTAGTAGGTAGTTTGATTTAAGGTTTATAAGTGTAGTAGAAGAGCGCTGGGCTACAGGGCTATAGAGTGGCTACAGGCTATAGAGTGGGGGAGACCCGAAAGTAGCCGAACTACACGTCGCGTCCTCGGTTACCTTTGAGTCCGTTTTTTCCACTCCCTAAAGTCTAGTGCAACTACGATCTACCTCCTGCAACTATCTATTTTCCTGGTCCAGTGGAACTCTTTTCGATTTTCTTCGGGCCTACGAAGCGCGGTAGGGGAAGGCCCTACAGCTGTAGACTGGATTGAACACCTCCTACAGCTTTCTAACTCCCTGTCACACTTTTCTGAGTTTTTAAGCGTTACTTTTAGTAACGGTAACGCTTTTTGAGTTATGTTCCATAGCCTTAACATGAAAATGTCAAAAGGGCCTCAATAAGGCCTAATCACCAGGTTCGAACAAGCGTTCCTAGTACCTTACTACTACTACTAGGTGTGTTGACTATCAAAGAATTTTCCTTAGGGGTGTGTCTATAGGACATAATTAATATCTACCTACGAACTATGTTGCCACCTAACTAATTGAATTCCCCTTTCCATTTATATAGTTAAAAGGTAGGAGCTAAATTTTCTTGGTGATAAATCTCTTGGCAGTTTTAGTGCCGAGATAAATGTCTCATATTAAACATTTTAAGGATGATATTTACTTCAGTAGCCCGGTAAATCCTCTCTCAAGATATTAGGGTTTAAATGTTTCAGCTTTATAACGTCATAACTCCGTTGATGACTTTGTGGAGGGTAATAAAGGTTTAGTTTTATTATAATCTTATTACTCAATAAACTAACATTTCTATTTCATCCCAAAAATCCATTCTATAGGTTTAAAATACCTAAAATCTGTCAATCTGTGGGACTCGTAAAATAATAATACTTCTAATGCATCTATATAGTTACTATAACGTGTGCTTATTAGCATTTTTTCGTTTACGATAACATTCTTTAGCTTCTTTGACATGGTGGTGTACACAAAAATGAAACACAAAATAAACAATGTTTATCTGCTACTCCCTCCCATATGAAGTGTTAAATGATTCAATACTTTAGTTCATCAAACATAATTTACTAAATAAACAGTTAAGGTAAATACAGAAAACTGTAGGGCAAGAGAAAATGTTATTGAAGCAGTTGGCTTTGATCTAAATATTTCACTTCGAATTTATTTATACGTACCAAATACACTGATAGAATTGAATGTGAGTAATTAATTTGATTATTGTTTGTGCATGTATTGACTGTGACACCTTCTGAAAGCTAATTTGAGACAAATCAATTTAATAGTTAATTTTGACGCTATTAAATTAGCTAATAATCCCCCGTATCTAATCAACTGTTTACCCGTCGCTTGATTTTGTAAAGCTTTGTCTCTTATTCAAAGCTTTCCTAAATTGAAAACGGTTTAATTCCTAGTTAGGACTTTGAGTAAAGTAGACGCACACGAGTAAATTAAGTCAACTTATTAGCTCGAACTACTATAATTAGTAAACCATTAATTCATCGGTTCTGACTGGGTTTAGAATCATTACGCTAATTACTACTGAATATTAGAGAAGTGATTGTGAAAAGTCGGAGGTAGATCAAAGTGCAAAGGCAGACGTGTCAATATTGACACTTTGTGTCATCCCCAATAATTATTGGCATCATCTGATCCGTCAACCGTTCTTCTTTATTCGAGGCACTAATCAAAAATGCACTAAAATAAATTATTCTGAAGTTCTTGTTTATTCTCTTTCACCCTTGATAACTTCAAACTCTACACAGGATAATTAGAAATTTGGAAATTACGTATCTCTGGACATGATTAGTGTCGACATTGCAACTTGCTTTTCAGATTACTTTGATATACTTTTGTGAATTTAGCAAACTCCTTAATCAGATGTAGCTGGAAATTTGTAAACTTTCTCGTAATTCTCCGAAATAAACTATTCCACAGGCGCAAAGAGTGTAGCCTTGTCGTTTCTTTGAATTTCATTTTCTCCTGTTAGTTTTCTTGTTTCCTTTAGTAATCCAGGTTTGTGATTTGTGCCTTACATTCCCTGGTTTACGAAAACCTCCCTGCTTATATTGCCTACGTGATCTAGCAGAATCCTGTTATATATGAAATTTACTAACTTAGCTGTGACGATTGGTTTTCAGACTGTTTTTTCTACAGCAATCACACTTATGAAGTTAGCATTCCTCGCATCTTTTTAAGATTAACTCCAATGCGAGCACTGAGACTATAAAGTAAGGCCTATGACCCACAAGCTTTACCAAGCAAGTTCCAAATTTTCTTATTTTGTCGTTATTTTAGGCAAGGGGTTGTGCTTCTTCTCCTAGCTTAAAAAAAGCTCAGAGAAGGGGACGGACGATAAACGTGAAACCCGCATCTAATCCTTTCGGTTTTCCTTCCACAATCGGGCATTAGTTTAGTAAAAAAAGCAATAACTTTCCGTAATAGAGATAAAAGATTAAAACTAAACTAGTTCTGACTTTTGATATCTTCAAAATAAGAGAAGGAATGAAGAGAAATAGATTGATGTAGGGATGAAAAGAAAGATACATGTATGCATATATTAATGCTCTTTTGTTAAAATATAATGCAGTAATGAATTAAATGTTAAATAAAGCACCTCTTAAAACAGCCATAAATGAACCACGATTTGAACAGACGTAAAAAATGCATAAATTGTTTTATAACTCAACTATAAATCTGAATTTAAGTTTATGAAAATAATAAAAAAAATAACATTAATCACGTCTCAAGAGGAAATTGTATTCGCTCGGATCTCAACTAGTGCTAGAATATTAATTAAAATATTTACATTCGAATACAATATATAAAATAACCTTTCTTTTTTTTTTACTTCAAATCAGCTTTTGCCATTTAACACTTTTATATCAAGAAATAGGTGTTATTTATTTATTTTTACCTTCAGTTTTATTTTTTAATGCGAAACGCTTTTGAAAACAACACGTCGGGGATAAAAAAAAGGGGGAGAGTGTGTAGGTATAAAAATGGAAATGTACAGGTTGTCACATACAGAAGGGAGTGGTTTGTTCTAGAATTTGTGGCTCCCTTCGCAATTTTTATCGCCTTGCTGTATATTTTTAGAAAACTTTCGCCTCCCCACGGCTTTTTGCATATTCCGTTTTGAAAACCGGTTTTTTTTTCGTACGTATGTTGAAACCATTAGCAATTCCCTATGGTATTTTTTTATTAATATTTTACGCCTCCCTTCTCTATTCTGAAAAAAAAAAAATATTGGAAGTACAAGTAAATATTTATTTTTTGCAATAACACAACAGTCAAAAACAGAATATAATATAGAAGAGATTATTCGATAGTATAAATGGTATGTGACAAATGTCGGGTAAGGTTTATTTAAAATAAAAAAAAAAATAAAAAACTATAGAAAAATATAAAAAGGGCACTTTTTGCGTTAAAATATATAACTTGAGAGCTGGGAAATGTAGGGATTCCATTCCTGGCATTTGGGATCCAAGAATATCTGCATACGGAACATTATTTTTCTCGGTCCCGCGGGTTTGGGATCGATTGTCTTATAAAAACTGGGATTTTTTTGCGATTGAAAAGAAGTTACGACATTGATTGAAGAGAAATACCAAAATAAACGAAGATTATACGAGAATGTATGTCGCGACATATATTACAATCGATGGATAATACGAAAATGTTTTTCTGTCACAAAAATAAATAGAAGTTACTTTACTTGTGCGATTTATCTGATTTTTATTTGCAATAAATGAATGAATAACCTTTTATTTATTATTATTTGACCTTTATTTTATTTGCAATACGAATTCATATTTTATATTCGAGGTTATCTTATTTAAATTATTTACGAATTATTAGTTATTTATCAAAGTTGTCTGATTTCAATAATACTGTGTGATTGAATAGGAAGTGATAAAATATTGGTTATAAATTTTAGTTTAGCTATATCCTTCGCTGCAGCTCGTAGTTCGTAGAACGATGGAGCGGGATTCTATAGTTGTTTTTTTTCATCTTTAAAGTTCTATTTTTTCCGCGAATATCCAAATTCTATTAGTTATATAGTTTATTTGGTATTGCTGTTTCTCCCGAACTAACTATAGGTCATTCTGTATCAGCTATTTTATTATTAGTGTGAAACAAGCCTCAGATATGAATAAAAAGTTTTTGGACAGTCTTTGTAAAGAGAAAGTTTTTTGATAGCAATCAAATTGTATTATGAGATTTTATGAATTTACAAGTTTTGAGGGGCCCTTGAGTCCGTAAAAGTAGGTTTTAAAGAATGTCTGTTTGTCTGTTGTCTATAGTTTGTCCATACGCTTGGAGCCTAAACTACTGGGCCAAATTTGATTAAATTTGGCATACATGTTTAAAAAAATCTCTTCATTCATAAGTTCTAGATACCCGAACCATTGTAGCCTGTTCCAATTCTCCACGCTCTATTTCACTGCACTAATTCCTAATGTACTCGTTCTTAAATAATAAATATGAGTTGTTTATTCTTTCCTATTATAAGTTAATAATGATTAGTTTTTTTTTAAAGGTGAAATGTTTTTAACAAAAATCTCTACAAGAAAAAGCCTCTTAAGCTGAAAAACTAGTTTAAGCTTCTTTAATATTTAATATTCTAATTTGTACTGAGATTATGCTTGGCCTAAAACTTTACTAAAATATGGCATGGAAAAAAAGGTCAAAATGAGGTCAGCAAAGTTAAGGTTATATAGGCGTGGCCCTTCTGACCCTTTCCCCTTCACTGTGGTGACGTCCCTGTACTGGAATCTTGGTGAAAAAAAAACATATTGAAAGGATAAAAGGACAAATGACAAAACCGGAGGGCAATAGTGGAGTTCCAACAATTCTAACCTTCAGAAATTCTTCCCGAAAAAGAAAAATAATAATGCTCTATTCCAAGTCTATACAATAGTAAACGTACTAAACGTAGACGTCGAGCAAAAGGTTTTAAAAGTTTTGCTTTCATTTATTGTCTTTTATATTCCAAATAATTATTTATTATTAAATTTATAAATTTAACCTCTTTTAAGTATACTCAATGTGAAGCTAACAACATAGAAAAAATAATTTAGACGAAACGTGTCAGTATATAATGTTAGTTACCTTTTCGATTTACTTTATCGATTTTAATTACATGTCTAGCTTTTGTGAAAATACAGCTTTCACCAGATACATACATTGTTGTTTTGCTTAGTTAAAGAACATTGTTAGGGCTTCTAGGCAAAACCGAGGGCCCTTACAATTTCCTGCATTTCTCTGTCTGTCTGTGGTTAGCACATCTTTATCTCCGAAAGTACCCAATACAAAAATTTGAAACTTTGCAGTTACGTTTTGTGTAATATCCCAAACTCCCAAACGCAGGAAAAGCATAGGGAAACTCAAAACAAAAATCGTACCTCAAAAACAAGTGGTTGAAACTTTTGTTTAACGGAAATGCGTCGTAGAGGCTGTTAAATAAAAGGGAGGACGCCCTTAGTACAAATATATATTTGTACCTATTCATCTTTGCACCATGTGTCCTTAGAAATTGCGACCCTTCCCATTTTTTACAAATCTAAAGAAATCGTTCTTTGACATTAGAAAAGGAATCTTGGTTTTTTAGGATTTTTTCATACGTCGCATATTTTGTTACACTGTTCAAACTGTCTGTATTCAACATCGGCAATTGTTTTGTTGTTTTGTTCTTATAAAAAAACTGATCATTTTTTGGAACGAAGTTCCTTATGGCACGTTCTGGAGCCCGGGAGTGAATCCGAAAAAAACGACCATCACAATATCACCGTGACAGAATCACCGTCACAAAATCACCGTCACAAAACCAAGCGTCACGAAATCTACCGATGACGATAACTTGAGTAAAAGATGACCGAGTTAGTTGGAATTTGGTATACGTGTTCATTTTACCAATGCCCAGGATGAGTTCGTTGGACAACGTTATCCGCCCAAGCGTTCACACGCAACGCTCATGTAAACGTAAGCTTCAAATTTAAAATTGGGATTTAGGAAGATTTTAATAAAAATTCATACAAATCGTCTAAAGTACAATAATTGAAATAGGCATGTAAAATTTCAACCTGATACAAGCAGAAGTTATTGCGTATTAAAGTGATATATTTTAATGATTTTTTTTTTTTTTTTAAATGGAGTAACAAATATGCCGGCGGAGTCTGAGGAAACAGTCGTGTTCCGTCACTACAAGCATCTGCTCTAACTCTTTTCTCGATATACAATACATTACTTATTGCAAGACGCTCGCTTAAATGTTAAGTAAATTATTTTCTTTTAATTTTGCCTTAACTCTGCTAAGTAGAAATAGTTGGTTACTTTTAATTTTGTCTCTTTTCTAACTCCACCATGTATAAGTATGTACTTAGTATCGTAAAACTTAGCTGTGATTTTATTTTTAATTTATATTTAATGAAAAGCGTAAGGAACTTTGTTTCTACCGGGTGTCCCGCATTACCACACGCATTTTTTTCATTGAATCATCACCCTAAGTAAGTTCCACGTTCAATCTCTTTAGGTAGAATAAATTTAGTGTCTAGAGCTTAGTTCATAACTACGTATAGGGTTTCCCATGTTCGTTGTTAACCCGGCATTGTGAAGTACTTGGTTGTGTATGTGTAGCTACAGTACCGACAGTAGAAGCGTCCGTCGGTGTAGAGGAGTCGAGACGCTGACTCCCACCCATCCCTAAAATATTTAGTAGTAAAATACAGCGTGCTCTGCCACAGACTCGAGTAGGATGTTAAGTGCTAAATTGCATATACTAATTAAAACAAATTGACAAACATTCATCATAACCTAGTGTTTTGTTTATAATTCGAGGCAAGAAAACACTTTTGACAAAGAAGGTACTGTGTGATCGTGTGGAACATCCGTAGCTGAGAGGCTTAGGCGCCTGCATACCCGTTTCGTTTTATCTGTATACTTCAACACATCCCGGGTTCAGTTCCCATTGCTTGGACATTTATTTTCTTTGCTTTCATTTCAATTAAATAGCCCGTTGATCTTCTGCCATAACTGACTAATACAATATTTATAATTCTACATAATCGAAGAGGGAAAATGGTGGACGTAAATACTTTAACTGATATGCTAAATAAATTTAAAGAAGATCTATTTAAACAGTTAAGTAAACAAACAGAAGATATTCTTACAGGTTTTAATGAGACGTTATGCGAAACTAATAAGCTGGCAAAAGAAAATAGTGAGAGATTGAGCGTCTTAGAGAGGGAGGCGAGAAGGAAAAATATAATCATCCACGGGCTAAAGGAGAGCGGTCAATCTGAAAAACTTGTAGATAATGTACAGGGTTTTATGAAACAAGCTCTGGACCTAAACATTTTACCGAATGAGATAGATATGGTGAGAAGATTGGGGAAACCAGATGGAAATAAAGCAAGACCAGTTCTCGTCACTTTTACTACTCAATTAAGGAAAATAGATGTTTTAAAAAATAAGAAAAAACTGAAAAATTCTGACGTTTTCATTAATGAGGACTACCCTATACATATCAGAGAAAAAAGGAAATCTTTGTATAAGGAAATGGTAGAAGCAAGGGAGAGCGGAAAATTCGCTATCATTCGATATGATAAACTAATTATTAAGGAAGTTGACCGTAACATCTACGATAAGAAATCTAGACGACCAAAAAGAGACATAAGTGAATCACCGAACAGTAAGGGCACCAAAGAAAAAGATATTAAGAAAAGTAAGCCAGAGGATCACTCAAGTCGAAAAGGATTAGACGCGTTTTTTCGTCCCCGATGTGAATCGTGGAAACAGTAAGCGAGAGTGGATAAGTCAAAAGTTTGAAATAAGGAATAACATTATTACTAATAAGAACTCAAATCTCCTAGAAAGCGTGGTCGGCCAAGGAGATTATGACCTAAACCTCCCAAAAACAAGTAGGGAAAATAGAAAACCCAAGCGGAAAAAAGAAGCATTAAATATTGGTACTCTAAATGTAAGAACCCTGTCATCTTCTTGGAGACTTGAGGAATTAGACGAGGCACTCAAGAATTCGTGCATTCAGATCCTGGGATTAGCGGAAGTCAGAAGAAAAGGAGAGAGAATAATAAAACTGAAGTCTGGCTCTACTTTTATGCACTACGGTGAAAGGAACGATCAGCGGGGAGTGGGCTTCCTAGTTAAAGAAGAAGAGGCACAGAATATAGTTGAGTTTAAACCAGTTTCAGACAGAGTTGCTAGTCTTCGAGTCAATATTGGAAAAGAGAAATACTTGACTTTGATTCAGGTATATGCACCAACAATACAATATGACGAAGAAGCTGTAGAAACTTTTTACAAGGACCTTGATGATTGTTTGCTGGCAGCTAAGAAAATCAAACAAAATTTTGTCATCGTAATAGGGGATATAAACAGTCAAGTAGGAACAAAGCAGTGTGAGGAAGAGGATGTGTTAGGACCCTACGGATTCGGCTCAAGGAACGACAGGGGAACGAGACTTCTAACATTCTGTAAAGAAAATAACCTAAGAGTCATGAACTCATTTTTTAAGAAAAGAAGAGGAAACAAGTGGACATGGTTGTCTCCTAATGCGAGTTGTAGAAATGAGATTGATTTTATGTTAAGTGAGAGAAGAGACATTTTTCTAGACGTCGAAGTAATGAGAAAATTTCCTTTCTTATCAGAGCACCGTGTTGTTAAAGCTTCCCTAAGTTTTCCTAGAGTACACAAACCACGTAAATCTAGTTATACGAAGAAACTCGTTGACTCCATGCTTTACATGGAAAAAATCAAGTGTAAAATCAGTCAAATGCAAAGGATATACTTTCGAGATGTACAGGTCAGGTACAATGAACTTGAAAATATATTGTTGACATCGTCAGAAGAAAGTACAGTCTTAGAAAAACTTAAAACCCAGAAGATGACTGAAAATACCTACAAACTTATTAAAATAAGAGAAGAACTTAGAAGTAGAAGTGGGAAAAGTGTAGCAGAAAGAATAGAGCTTAGCGAAGTTTGCAAGATAACTAAAGCAGCTATTAGAAAGGATGTCGAAGAATACCACAATAAAATAGTAGAGGACTGCTTAAAAAATAACGTGGCAATAAAGAAAGCAAGGAAAATTACAAGTGTGGGAAAAGATTGGATACCTGCTCTTAAGTCAACTAACGGAGTCATGGAAAGATCCAGAACTGATGTTCTTCAAATAGCCACAGATTTCTATTCTAATCTCTACAATGAAACAAACAAGGAGTCAGAGAGGCTCACACCGATTAGCCTACCACTTCATCATGATATTTTTCCATTGATATTAAAAGAGGAAGTAAGGGAAGCCGTTAATAGCTTAAAAAAAGAAAGAAGCCCTGGAGCTGATGGTATTACATCTGAAATGATACAAGAAGGTGGGGAAGTTCTAATCGAGGAATTGACAACTCTCTTTAATAAAATCAGCAGCGAAAGAAAAGTCCCCAGGCAGTGGTGTGACTCGGATATAATTTTAATTCATAAGAAAGGAAGTAAAGAGGAAATTATAAATTATAGGCCTGTAAGCTTGATGTCATCGGTAGGCAAAGTGTTTGCTAAAGTATTGCAAGCAAGAATGAAGAGTAACATTTGTGAGAGCTTATCATGGGAACAAGCAGGATTTAGAAAAGGCTTCAGCACAGTCGATAACTTGCAAGTGATTCAGCAGCTTATAGAGAGAAGCAAAGAGTACCAGAAAGTCATTTACATGGCCTTTATAGACTATTCTAAAGCATTCGATTCCCTGAATCACAGTTTCTTGTTCGCCGCTCTAGCAGAGCAAGGGGTTAACAATTGTATAATCGACATTTTAAAAAATTGGTATTATAACAGTCGAGCCAGAGTTAAACTGGAGAGAAATGGTATTTTCTTCAATATACAGAAGGGTGTAAGGCAAGGAGACCCATTATCACCAGATTTTTTTCCGCCGCATTGGAGAAAGTCTTTTTGAAGCTGAACTGGGAGAGCAGAGGGGTTAATATAAACGGAGCTAAGCTGAGCAACCTTAGATTTGCAGACGATTTAGTGGTATTTGCTGAGTCATTAGAAGAAATCAAAATTATGCTGCAAGAATTAAATGAAGCTAGTGAGCCTGCTGGTTTGAGTGTTAACTTTGAAAAAACCTGCCTAATCACGAATAGTGACGAAGGGGTATTAAAAATAAGCGGCAAAGAACTTACTTGGGTAAAAGAAACCATATACTTAGGCCAACTCATATCTCTGGACCAGGATGGCAATATGAAAGAAGTTAAAAGAAGAACTGAGTTGGCATGGAGAAAATTTTGGTCTTTAAAATATATATTTAAGAGCAATATGAATCCTGCATTGAAGGCCAAAGTTTTTAATAGCTGCATAATTCCATGCTTATCATATGGCAGTCAAACCTGGGCTCTAACAGGGAAAGTTTTGCACCACTTGGAGGTGACTCAAAGGGCTATGGAAAGGAGTCTACTAAAAGTCAGACTCTCAGACCAAATAAGATCTACCGAGCTAAGGAAGAAGTCAGGGGTGAGAGATGTAAGAGAGGCAACACTTAAATTAAAGTGGCAGTGGGCAGGACATGTTGCTAGAATGGAGGAGCAGAGATGGGCTCAACGCATCACTGACTGGTACCCCAGGGATGGAGTCAGGAAAAGAGGCAGGCCGGCGAGAAGATGGAGAGACGACATCACCAACTTTTGCGGTATGTTATGGCATCGTTCAGCAAGAGATAGAGAAGCGTGGGCAAAATTGGGAGAGGCCTATGCCCGTAGATGGGCTGCTTAGAAAAATATTTATTTTTTATAGAAAAATATAAAAAAAAAAAAGAAAAGAAGAAATTTATTATTATTTAATTTTAATTTAAAGGGTATACATTATCTGAGGAAAAATAAATAAATAAAAATGAGGTACAAATACTTTTTAATTTAAGATTTTTTTAAATAATGTTTTTAAGAAGTGAAAAAATAAATAAATAAAATTATGTATAATTTCTCGTTATGTATATATATATATATATATATATTCAATAAAGGCTATTATTATTATTATTATTATTATAAAGTGATATATTTTAATGATTTTTTTTTTTTTAAATGGAGTAACAAATATGCCGGCGGAGTCTGAGGAAACAGTCGTGTTCCGTCACTACAAGCATCTGCTCTAACTCTTTTCTCGATATACAATACATTACTTATTGCAAGACGCTCGCTTCAATGTTAAGTAAATTATTTTCTTTTAATTTTGCCTTAACTCTGCTAAGTAGAAATAGTTGGTTACTTTTAATTTTGTCTCTTTTCTAACTCCACCATGTATAAGTATGTACTTAGTACCGTAAAACTTAGCTGTGATTTTATTTTTAATTTATATTTAATGAAAAGCGTAAGGAACTTTGTTTCTACCGGGTGTCCCGCATTACCACGCGCATTTTTTTCATTGAATCATCACCCTAAGTAAGTTCCACGTTCAATCTCTTTAGGTAGAATAAATTTAGTGTCTAGAGCTTAGTTCATAACTACGTATAGGGTTTCCCATGTTCGTTGTTAACCCGGCATTGTGAAGTACTTGGTTGTGTATGTGTAGCTACAGTACCGACAGTAGAAGCGTCCGTCGGTGTAGAGGAGTCGAGACGCTGACTCCCACCCATCCCTAAAATATTTAGTAGTAAAATACAGCGTGCTCTGCCACAGACTCGAGTAGGATGTTAATCCATTAATTGTTCATAATAACAAAACTACCAATATACCTAGCTCTAAGACCAGACAGATGACAAGTTGCTGAAACATTTTATCAGAATTCACCTAGTTTTACTATCAATCGGGACGTAAATAAAAAGGAAATATATTATATATAAAATCTTTATTATATTATAAATAAAATTTCATTTGCATTCTGTCTTTTATAATTTGCTGTAAAATCTATTAAAATACTGTGTATCCAATTGAAAAAGAAAAAAATTATTTTAATAAATTATTAATAAAATTTTAAAACATTTATAGAAATTTTAATTTTTAATGATTAAAACAATTTGTTCTATTCTATTATTAAATATCTTTAATAATAAAAGAAAAATATTTGTTTACTACCATATTCAACTAATATAATATTAATAGTATTTTTTAAACCATCTAATTTCATTTACTTATTAGTATCGGGGAATGTTATCGTGCTAGTTTTGTAATATCGTTTGGTTTTTAAATAATAAAATTAATTAATCCTATCAATCAAAATGCTAATGGTATATTTATCTGTAATAAATGTTATTACAATGAAATAATTTTAAAAATGCCATGTTCGCATGAATTACAGGTTCATTACTACAGTATATGTAATTGAATTCTTAAAACGTTCGTGTGAAGACACAAAAAATGGTGTTATTTCAGTGAAATATTGGAAAACTTTTTTTTTTATAATGGGCAGTAATGATCTACTAAATGCAAAAAATTTTTTTGTTTTTTTTTTATTTCCATCCTATCAAATGTAGGTATTCATTTTCAATGGCAGAATAGAGCATTGGCAAAGAAAAAAAAAAGAAGAAAAACAGGTAATTATGTGCTAGGAGAGGTGACAAATTGAAAAAAAATTAACATCCTTATCAGACATTTCATTGAAAGAATAACTGCTAAAATTTACATCATAATTAGCATTTTCGTGTTTATAACACATTCGTGTGTGTTGCTACATTATTTATCTCGGGCATTGGGGAACAACCGTTTAATTATTCCCTGTTTTTCTGTTATAATATATATTTTTTTTAATTTATGTATCCAGTATACCGCATATAACTATTTACGTAGTGTGTATATATAAATTATATTAGTAATTATAACGGGTTATCATTAAATAAAAACATAATAATGACGTAAAACTTTTATTTACAACTTTTTAATACTATAATGTGTTTGTTTATGTATATTTTTTTAATAGCCCTTGTTTTTATTATAATTTACGTTCTGTTTGTGTATAATTTAAATTAATTATAGTGTGGTTATAAGTAAAAAGATTATTACGATTTGTCCTTTAATTATTTAATGGCCGGTTTGATGAACTGATTATGAAAAATTATACATCTTTGACTGATATATATTTTAATCATAAGTCAATTAGGTTAATAAGTAAGTAACTTTTTTCTTTCGAAGACTGAAGAAGAGTTGCTGTCGGTAAAAAAATAGAAATAACTATATTGTCCTCGTAAATCAACAATTTACTGTAAAATTGGCAAGAATATTTATAAACCCATTATTTAACTTACAATTTACATTATTTTAGCACCCTTTTAATTATCTTCACATGTTTTTCCGGGACACATGTTGTAACCTAAATTGACCCACTTTACGACTACCCAGAAAGCTGAAACTTGCACAAATTATGCCTTTTCGATGACAATACAATAATAATCAGTAATTATTTTAGTATCAGCCGATTGATTAATTAATTTGCGACAGTTTTTGGTGGTAAAAATAAAATAAATTGTAAACAAACACGATCAGGGGCAGATACGAGAGGTCATTTCCATTTAAATCATTTTATTTTTTTCTGCAAAGAGTTCGCTGTTGTGTAGAGCAAGCTCGGTTAGAACCCTGTTCCACTTCCTTTGGGGCAAGCTTTAGTGCCTCCAAGCAGTCGCTGTTGATAAATCAACCAAGACGGCTACCAGTTAAGTGAGCTTAGAATAGATTACAAGATTTAACTTGACGAAAACAAATAAGGAGAAAATAATATTATCAACAGTTTGTCATTTGTTGATAGCGCGCCTCGCTTTTATTAGTCTTTATTTTTAGTGTCACACGCATACACTATGATGGCTCGTGGTACTGTGGCTGTTAAAATTATATTTTTAATTTTAGAGCATTTTCTATGAAAGCATTTTTTGTAAAATAAAATATATAATATCATTTAAAGAACTATTTGCAATTGTAATAATTATTCAAATATATTTTCTTCTCTATAGTGTATTGGTAAGTGAAATCTTTATAGTTCTTATTATCTTATATAATTTTCATTCTCGTTGTGCAATGAGTCAGAATATTTTTAGCCTCTTACCACGATATCGAGCTTATGTTACACTATTGTTTCATATGCTCGGCTACCTGTCATGTATTTATTTATATCTACATGCATGTCTGTATGTCCACTGTATACCTGGGTCTTCTTCTTCTCCTCATACTCTCTAAAGACTGTAAGCTTCAAACTCATCATTTATTTTGTCACCTAGTTCTGACAATGTACCTTGGCTCAATTCAACTTTCTTTAAAAAAAGACTACTTATGTGTCATCTAGTTTTGTCTTGTTTCTTATCCATTCATGGTCTTGATCTTTTTTATCTTTTCTCGGTATTCTAAGCATATACCTATCCGTATTTGGGTCGCTCTAGATTTTCTCCCGAACTTTTGAATCAATAGGCAATCAAAAAGGCCCTTAAAACTTTCAAACAAATAGTCCCTGATTGTGGCCCCGCAGGCTTGATTGTAGAGAAACCAAAGCGTCTAACAATAACTTAAGTAAAAGTTAACCCATACCGCTAAAATCTAGTGCACGTGTACCTTTTCAGATCAATGCAGAAACTTTTGCTCGAGTGTCTGTCAGCAAAGTGTAAATTTATCTGACGATGTCTTGAATTGTAGTCAAACTTTAGTTTAAGCGGAAATTTTACCTTTGCAATACTCTCCCTATGATACCTGGTTTGTTTGACTGTGGTATAACCGTATTAATGCATCTCATGAGTTTATTAAAAGCTATTCTATTTAACTAAATGATTATAAACTCACTCCAATATAAATAAAAATCCAATAATTGTGTTAGTTTGATTGTTCTCAGTTATGTGTAATCGTATCCGACGGTAAATTTAGTACTACTACTATTTAACTGAATGTATAATATATACACGTTTGTTTTATCGATGCAATGGTTGTGTTTGTCATTAGCATATTTATAATCGTACCCGACGATAAATTGAGAAAAAGTCGTTCTATTCAACTGAATGTATATAAACGTTCGTTTTATCGATGCAATTGTTGTGTTTGTCATTAGCATATTTATAATCGTATCCGACGATAAATTGAGAAAAAGTAGTTTTATTCAACTGAATGTATATAAAAGTTCGTTTTATCGATGCAATGTTTGTCATTAGCATATTTATAATCGTATCCGACGATAAATTGAGAAAAAGCCGTTCTATTCAACTGAATGTATATAAACGTTCGTTTTATCGATGCAATTGTTGTGTTTGTCATTAGCATATTTATAATCGTATCTGACGGTAAATTGAGTACTACTACAATTTAACTGAATGTATATATACATGTTCGTTTTATCGATGCAACTGTTGTGTTTGTCATTAGCATATAATCGTATCCGACGATAAATTGAGAAAATGCCGTTCTAATCAACTTAATGTATGTATAAACGTTCGTTTTATCAATTAAATAGATGTTTGTTATTAGCATATAATCGTATCTGACGGTAAATTGAGTAAAAGTCTTACTATTTAACTGAATGTATATACACGTTCGTTTTATCAATGTAATGGTTGTGTTTTTCATTAGCATATAATCGTATCCGACGATAAATTGAGAAAAAGTCGTTCTATTTAACTGAATGTATATAAACGTTCGTTTTATCGATGCAATTGTTGTGTTTGTCATTAGCATATTTATAATCGTATCTGACGGTAAATTGAGTACTACTACTATTTAACTGAATGTATATATACACGTTCGTTTTATCGATGCAATGGTTGTGTTTGTCATTAGCATATTTATAATCGTATCCGACGATAAATTGAGAAAAAGTCGTTTTATTCAACTGAATGTGTATAAACGTTCGTTTTATCGATGCAATGTTTGTCATTAGCATATTTATAATCGTATCCGACGGTAAATTGAGAAAAAGTCGTTCTATTCAACTGAATGTATATAAACGTTCGTTTTATCGATGCAACTGTTGTGTTTGTCATTAGCATATAATCGTATCCGACGATAAATTGAGAAAAAGTTGTTCTAATCAACTTAATGTATGTATAAACGTTCGTTTTATCAATTAAATGGTTGTGTTTGTCATTAGCACATAATCGTATCCGACGGTAAATTGAGTAAAAGTCATACTATTTAACTGAATGTATATATACATGTTCGTTTTATCGATGCAACTGTTGTGTTTGTCATTAGCATATAATCGTATCCGACGATAAATTGAGAAAAAGTCGTTCTAATCAACTTAATGTATGTATAAACGTTCGTTTTATCAATTTAATGGTTGTGATTGCTATTAGCATATAATCGTATCTGACGGTAAATTGAGTAAAAGTCTTACTATTTAACTGAATGTATATATACATGTTCGTTTTATCGATGCAACTGTTGTGTTTGTCATTAGCATATAATCGTATCCGACGATAAATTGAGAAAAAGTCGTTCTAATCAACTTAATGTATGTATAAACGTTCGCTTTATCAATACAATAGTTGTGTTTGTCATTAGCATAACAATATTATTTAATGAAAAATTAAGTAAATGTCGTTCGTCAACTGAATCTCTGTATAAATAGTATACACTTACGATAAATAGTAAACACGTTTATTTTTTCAATGCAATGCTACTGTCAGAATGTAAGGTCAAAACGTGAAAGTAACTGGTAACTTAAATCTATTTAAAATTTCAATTATTTATTATTATTATATTTCATTTAGCCCCCCCCCCCCCCCCCTCGAAAAAAATCTATTGATTTCAATTATAAATGTAGATGATAAACAATTTTAAAAATATTTTAAACTGCAAATCAAATCGCAAAATACAAGTCACTTAATCAAACTCTGTGTCGATAAAATAGTTTTACCATTAAATGAATTTATGGAGTGAATATTGTTTAATTACGGGGAATATTTTTTTCATTAATATGTATGTATTAATGTAGCGTAGCACATTAAGCAGTTTAAACTTATCGGAATGTTAAATCATGTATTATGTTTCAAACATCTATTCTCATCATTAGTATCAGAATGTATTGAATTATCGTAGATTTTTCTCATTTGAAAACGTTAAACTAATCGGTATTAAAATGTATGGATTATTAATAAATTATAAATTACCATTAATTATTGGTGATTTAGACTGTATTTCCTCTAATATTCTATTCCATTATTGTTCCAGAAATATTTTATTTTAAAATAATTCAATTATCTGTATTAATTTATAACAGTAATATATCTTCTACACATTTATTCTTAGTACAATTCAGAATTTTTATAATTTTACGAGGAAAAAAGACTTGGAATCAGCATTTATATAAAAATAATTCGCTGAAAGTCTTTCAGCAGGAAGACCGATTGATTGATTGCCGTAAGTTGTTAGACATCTTCGGAGCTTTGTAATTATTGTCATTGTCAAGGAAATAAATAAGTATATCGGCAAAGACTTTTATATATTGTGGAAAACTAATCATCGGTTATCGTATAAGAGCTAATGAGTCATTTATATCGATGAGTTTTGTCCACTCTGAGTCAAAGATTTGTAGAACGTTTATTCTTAAAACTTAAAGCAATATTATGTTTGTTATGAATCGAGGGGAGAACTAAAGAGTAATCCAGCAGTAGAAGAAGAGGACAACGACCGAAGATAACTTGCGAAGAATAGCTGAGAAAAATCTGGGAATAGACGTATCTAGGAGCCAATGGAAATGAGTATGGTACTAAATATATAATATACGAGCCTTTAAGCCCGTGGCAACAGCCTTTATTTTATATTTAGAAAAAAAAATTAAGTAAATTCATTTTGATAAGTAATTAAATCTATTTGAAGACTAGCAAATAAATGTGGTTTCCTTAACTTAGAAATAAGAAATGATTTCAAGGTGAGTTGTCGCCGTCGGGACAATACTCGATTATAGGATAATTTATACAGATGTCTGTGATGAAGTAATGCCTGAATACAACTCATAATCCGGGAACTGATTATTTGTTATACTCCCCTTATGAGCTAAAGGAAATAATTAAGTGTACTAAATATATTATATAATGTGAGCTTATAGTATGAGCTTGTTTGTGTCAATTTTATTATGGATGTCCATGATGAGGTGAATCCTATAAATTCTGAATAAAATGTATCATAAGTTATGTATCTACTTATGTATTAAACATTTTCTATTGGGGTTTAACAATAAACTCAGATCACAACTTTTTGTATTTTCTTTTAAGTATGGAATTGGTCATTGTCATTGCTTACGTTTTTAAATATTTTAGTATTTCTATATTTTTATTTATTGTCTAAATTGTTATTGGTTGTTAAAGTTGTGATCGTTTTGTTTTTGTTAATAGATTATGTGAAGATCTTACGTGGAACCAGAGGAGTAGGCGAACAGCACCACCACGAAACATTACTTGCCCAACAACGTATTAGAAAGGCAAAATTTAAGGAATAAAGCTTTCGAGGAGATGCTACGCACCGCCTATGATCTAATGGAATTACATTTATTTATTTATTCATATTTTAAGAGCCCTCAACGGCAACAAGCCACAAGTGAGGCACTCTTGGTAAGGCGAAAATAACAATCTGTTACGTTAACATAATAATATAAATAATATAAGTAGTAACATTAAAAAAATAATAAAATGTATGTACAAAAACAAAAGCTATAATAGATAAAAAACGAAAACACAACAAAACTTATTAATTTAGTATGCCTAGGATAGGATGGGATATGGGAGCGGAAAGAAAAGGTAGTATGGCGGAAAGACGGGAGAAACATTCGATATGACTACGGACACTATTAACAGGGATAGCTAACATATTGAAAGAATTAACACAGCGGACCAGAGGACTAGAAGTAGATAGATCTCGAATATATAGAGCACGGCCACTTCTACGGTCAGGGGGGAGGACTACAACCTGAGAGATTTCCCTACAGAAAAGTTTAAGCGACAAAGCTTTCGAAATAAAATGTATTTCATAAGCCGTTCGTCTTAAAGCTAGAGACTCCAAATCAAGGTGTTTACATAAGTGGTCATAAGAATAATAAATACGACGAAACAAATAACGATGGTAACATAAACGAATAAAATTGCGCTGAACAGATTCAATATTGGCTGATTTGTACTGGGGTAAATTATTCCATATTGGGACTGCGTATTCTAACAAAGGACGGACAAGGGACTTGTATAAATGAATGAAGCACTCAAGTGAAAGGTCACGACAAATATTACTAATGAGACCAAGAGCACGGGACGCGCGACGCACTATGATATCGACAAAATCGTGGAACTGGAGTTTGGAATTCAGAGTGACACCAAGGTCAACAACTGAGGAGACATGTATAAGAGAACTGTCATTCAAAATGTAATTAAATTTTATAGGGTAGGATAAACGAGTGAAAGTTATGGCACTACATTTAGAAGTATTAAAATTCATGCGGTTTCTAAGAGCCCACATTGAAAGATTTGTGATGTCATTCTGGAGGAGATTGCAAGATGTCTCGTCCTCGATAGTCCGAAATAGCTTAAGATCGTCAGCAAAAAGTACATAATTACTTGTGATCGAAGAACCTATGTCATTTATAAACACTAAAAAAAGCAGGGGACCTAGGATCGACCCTTGAGTGACTCCTGACTGAGAGTGGAAAGGTGCAGAATAGCTGGAAGATATCCGGACAGAACAATAGTGGAAGGAAAGATAGTTGGCAAACCATTGAACCAGTAAAGGACAGAGACCAAACTTCAAAAGTTTTGAAAGTAGGATGCCATGATGGACAAGATCGAATGCTTTGCACATATCAAGGTAAACAGCGTCGACCTCGAGTGGAAACAGTTTGGTTTGTAAGGGAGACGAAGGAAGCAAGGTTGGTAATAGTAGATCGTTGAGATCGAAAGCCATGCTGGTTAGGGTCAAGGAGAGGCTCAACAAGAGAAAAGATATTAGTGTGTATGACTCGTTCCAAAACTTTGATATATTAACTTCTTCGAAAAGCCTCTTTGTCAAACATCCAGGAAACATACAAATATTTAAATTTTGACAAACATATTTTGAACTATCAGAGTTCAAAAGAGCCTAAATCTAGGCATGTTTGGCTAATTTTCAAAACCAAAGGCTCAGTATTGCCAATTATTAAGTATTGCTCTGGATTAAATAGGAAGACAACCAAAAATGTAAATTTTGCGATCAGGCAGATAAAGAAAGTGTACAAGATTTTGTAGCAACTTGTTTAGCCCTGAATTATAAGAGGAAACAATTTTTGGGGATAGCGAAACTAAACAGTGATCTTATTTTTTAAATATATTAATGGGATGGATTGGAAAAAGATTGCCTTGTATTTGAAGGCAGCATTGCAAATAAGAAAACAAGTACACTAAAAGAAAAATATATTTATATTCTTAGATAATTTATACATAATATATTATATTTAATAGTACATTTTATATACTTTACTCAAAACATTAGATTTCTAGTAAAAGTTCAAATCAACAATTTTAAATGGTCAAATAGCGAAGATTATCCTAAATAATTAATGTTTCATATTTAAATCAAAGATTTTATGTATTTCTTTAAAAAAGTAGTTCTATGATTAGGAATTTCTTGACAATTATTATCTTTTGACTTTTGTCGGAAATTATTTAAATACAGATTATTATTGTTTGCATTGTATTACATTCATGTGGATAATGTTTATTTTGATAATATGGAATTAAAGTCATGTTTATTTTTTAATTATAGAGATTAAGGTATTAATCCAATTCTAGCTGACGGCCTAGGCTAAGCTTATTAATGTTTAATTATGGTAAACAAATTTTTAAAACAAACGTATTATTAATAAACATACTACTGCATACTAGTATATATAGTAATAGCATGTTTTTTGGCAGTTTAGTTTGTCAGATGTCCGTGATGTGGTACAGTTTAGTATTACCAAATGCAACTCATAAAGGCCGGGCCACACCTGTCCGCACCGTATGACGTCCAACAAACGCCCGTGTGTTGGACGTGATACGGTGACGGTGAAGGGAGGCCACACATGCCCGCACCGTATGAGGGCTGTTCTTTCTATCTCAACTCAGAGTTTGTATATTTGTATACGTAGTTTTATTGTTACAAAATGTTAAAAAGTTTAACAAATAGTGAATTAGGGGTGGTAGCACTTGCGTTAGAGGAAGAACGTAATAATTGGAGAAGAATTCAACGCAGAATTCGGAGAAGAATGTGGGTTCACAGCGCTTGGAAGAAAAAAAGATCGGTTCAAGGCGAGTTTTGCTCGCTGCAGCCTCGCTTCTGACGATGAAACCAAGTTTTACAAATATTTTAGAATGTCGATGTCCACATTCAAACTACTAGCAATTACCTCCCAAACACGTTTATTCTCTGCATTTCTATACTTTTCACTCGACTGGTCACACAAAACTGGGAATTTTATAATTAATTCAATTCATTTTTCGACCTCCATTTTGAATAGAAAGTAAAATAAATATATAAAGTGTTGTAATGCAATTAATAAAGTTCTAAACATTTAAATAGAATATTTATAACAAAGAAAGTTGAAGATGAATGTGAAGTTTTTAAAAGGACGACCCGCACCGTGCCCGTCAAAAAGTAAACAAAAATAATCTAAGTGTTGGTGCGGTGTCGGTGCGGAGAGGTGGGGGACTACGCCTAACATTTCCTTAGGTTTATTCCTCACCGAGTGTTGTCCAACACATGGCTTACACACGGCCGTCATACGGTGCGGGCACGGTGTGGTGTCGGTGCAGACAGGTGGGGACTACGCCTAACATTTCCTTAGGTTTATTCCTCACCGAGTGTTGTCCAACACATGGCTTACACACGGCCGTCATACGGTGCGGGTACGGTGTGGTGTCGGTGCAGACAGGTGGGGACTACGCCTAACATTTCCTTAGGTTTATTCCTCACCGAGTGTTGTCCAACACAAGGCCTACAAACGGCCGTCATACGGTGCGGGCACAGTGTGGTGTCGGTGCGGAGAGGTGGGGACTACGCCTAACATTTCCTTAGGTTTATTCCTCACCGAGGGTTGAGATAGGTGTGCCCGGCCTTTTACTCCGAATTAGTTATATCCGTGTTTGCTTTTTGGTGATGCAATTGTCATCGATTTGTATGTATAAAAACGAACAATAACAATGTAGGTTGTTGAAGTAACTTTAGGCTTCTCAACCTATTCTATAAGATAATGTATATTCTTAAGTAAAACCATTATTTTTACTGTTAAGTACAGCCACAATAAAAATAAATAACTACGAAACATTTTTAAACCCATAAAATGTTCGTCGTACATTTTTCTTAAAGATACCGGTATACTTAAAAGAAACTCTAATTTGAAGAAATATATTAACATTAACTATTTATTATTAATAAAAAAAAACGTAAAAATGATAACACTTTATAAAATATTGAATAATTTAAGGTTTAAAAATGATAATAGAATTATTTATGAACATCGTGTTATTATATTTATTAATATTTTATGTAAGTTTTAAAACTGAATTTGCTGGTTTAATTTAACGTTGTGGATAATTAACCGATACTTTTTTTTAAGCATCAAAAAAAGCGGGTTGTGTAAATATTTTCATAAATGACTAAGGAAATCAATATATATTTTCATATATGTCTAAGAAAATCAATAAATATTTTCATATATGTCTAAGAAAATCAATAAATATTTTTTAAAAAGCATATCACTCAATATTTGCTCAAGTGCAAAGTTTAACCACTTAATTATCCCCAAAAGCAAAGTGTGACCACTTAATATTTTTCTGATGAATAGTATTATACCAAAACCATGAATTGTTTCAGCTATATGATGATCAATACTACTTACGATTTATTAGTTCAGAATATTCTTTAAATAGTATAGAATGAAGATTGCCTTTTAAATTGAAATTAAATTTCAAGTTGTGAAATTTAAAATAATTAGTTTTCATATCTTAACCTTTTTTAATTGTAGCTAAAAATAGAAAATATTAAATTTACATTTTTGGAAAGAGATTTGTCGGTGAGTTTTACTAATTTTTAATAGAACTGTGTTATTTCGTCTTACCTGTAAGCTAATTTGGTTTAGAATTTCAAATTAACTTGGTCTGAGAGTTTGTTTAAATTTAAATATAATTTTATTACGTGATGAAAATAAGATTTTTATCATTTAAAATTATATTGAAACGTTTAACCCATTTTATAACTTTTTAATATTTACTCTTGGTTTTGGTTTGTTAATCTCACTTTAAAAAAAAATGAGTTTATTATTATAATTTTGAAAGTAATTGAAACATTTCGAGCAAGCAATTATTTTGATGGATACCGGTTTGTGTTAATTCAGTAATGGCACGCATGGGCAGCCTACAGCCCGCGTGTCGTAGGCAGCACATATGGAAATGTTTCTTACGTATATCTTATAAATCGTTCACACGTAAGCCCAGTCTACAGGAGAGTTAGGGCCCCTCTGCCGCAGATGCAGCAGAGAGACTGAAACACCAGCACATGTGCTTGGTAATTGTCCAAATAACCTGCTCCTCATTACTCGCCGTCACCATAACGTCAAGCATAAGATCATTGATTTAATATAGCAAAAGGGGTATACTTGCCATGAAGATTGTTAGAGGTCTATACCATCGATTCTAATGGTTCTACTTAAGGGAGCCTGGGTGGCTCGGAGGCTAGAGCGCTTGCCGTGCGATAAAGCAAGTTAAGCAGCATCGAGCCGGGTCAGAAGGTGACCGCAGCTCTGGGTTCGATTCCCGGACCAGGCCCCCCGCTCAATTTCCACCCAGCATTGTTTAAATAAATGGGAAGCTCCTCGAAAGAGTGGCGCCACCAGGTTTAGGCCTGGAAACCATGATGATGACACTCCTGGTTGTATTACAACCCGGAGGGGAGTCATGGTTAACAACCATATCTTCACAAGAGTGTGAAGATTTCGGTTCCTAACCCGGGTTTGTTCAATGGGCCCACTAAAGTGGCCTGCGTCTTCGGGCGTAAAAGCCCCCCGGAATAAAAAAAAAAAAAAAAAATGATTCTACTAGGTATGCTGACATTGTTGCTATTAAAGAAAATAGCAAGGACGCTTTGGTGATAGACCCTACGGTTAGATATGAAAGCAATGATCTACAGCAAGGAGAGAAGGTCCATCTTTAAAAGAAGGGAATTTATGACAGCTGTCTTAATTATAACCGAGAAAAGTTTTTGGAGGAGCACGGTCTAAGAGATTGTCATATTAAAGGACTTTGGTTTTGTTCAAGAGGAGATAGATATAGATAAAAATCGGTCCGAGACAACTCAGACAAACTTTCTCATATACGAGTTCATAATTACATAGCCCAGTGTTTTCCATTTATTTGTTTTCGTATGTACATTTAATTATTATTGAACATTTCATCAAAATTTATCATAAAAATAACTTCTCCTGGGCGGGGAATCGAACCCGGGCTCTCTCCGTCCGCGTTTTAAGCTATTTTCTCAGGAACTAGATTTTTCCCGGGAAAACGGCTTATATCGTTGGATTCGTATTCCAATGGACTACATTTTAGAATTTTTTAATCAAAATCGTCGGAACCGTTTTCGAGAAATAATTTTTTTCCGGTTTTTTCAGAGTTTTTGGGGGGTAGCGCCCCCAAATTTAGAGCTAAAATTCATTTCTCGATTTCGCCTCGGGGTATGATTTTTCTGAACATGTATGCCAAATTTCGTCAAAATCGGCCCAGTAGTTTAGGCTCCAGGCGTCTGCACAGACGACAGACGACAGACGACAGACGACAGACGACGGACAGACATTTTTTAAAAACCACTTTTTTGGACTCAGGGGACCTCAAAACGGGTAAATCCATCAAAATCTCAAAATCGAATTTTCGCGCCATCACAATACTTTCTCTTTATATGAGAAAGTAAAAAGGAATTGACAAGAATAGCTGAATTAATTATTTTAGATTCGCTTGGCATTTTAAATTATCATATTATATACGCCTAAACTTAATTTTATTTTTGACATTTTGTTTATTTTTTTGTGACAAAACAAATATCTTGACTAAGTTAATTTATATTATTATTTTTTTTTTTTATTTTTTTTTTACAATTTACAAATAAATATTTGTAAATTGTGCATTATTTAATTTATTTTATAAGTTATTGTCTGTTAAAATGTTGATTCAGTAAGCTGGGTATTTAGCAGCTCATTATAAATGAGCAGCCTCATGTATGTATTTTTTTTGTAAAATATATTATGTGTCTCTCTCTCTCTCTCTATAATTTTTAAGTGAAGAACCATTTAGGGTCAAGAGACCATAATTAAAACCCTTTAACTTTTACTTAGATCTATATGTCGAGTTGTCATTTCAATACTTAATATGCTTATCACTTTAATAAGCATCCATCGAGTAATTATTTTGATGCCTGTATTAAGTGTTCACAGTGTTTATATCGAATTATTACTCTAACAATAATTTTCTTTTTCAAATTTTTGTCTTTGATCCTCAGCCTGCATATCGAACGACGATTTTCTTTCCCGTGTTTACTCAATACGCTACTTTTAAGTTATCAAATTATTATGTCTGGTTATCACTTCGATACTCAATATTATGCTTGAATCAAGTTATAATAGCAATTCTTATACCATGTTATCACTTTAATTCTTTACCTTATCACTTTCACATGATTATCACTTTAATAAGCTTCCATCAAATTATTATTTCGATGAATATATTATAACTATAACTTTTCAAAATGTTTATATTGAATTATCACTCTAGCATTTTTTATTCTTTGATTCTCAGCATGCAGAATTCTGAATTCAATACTCAATATACTAATTTTAAGTTATTAAGCAGATGCTCAACACGCTTATGTCGAGTCACTTTGATACTTAATATTATGCTTATATTAAGTTCATAGCAATTCTTATACCTCGTTATCACTTAAATCCTTTACCTTCGATGCTTAACATGCAATTTAACATTTTATCACTTCGTTACTTGATATGCTTACTTTGAGTTATCATTTCGATTATTATGTCTGGTTATCAATTCGATACTCAATATCATGCTTATATCAAGTTATCATAGCAATTCATACATCGCGTTATCACTTGAACCCTTTAACTTCGTGTTATCACTTCGGTACTTAATATGCTTACTTTGAGTTATCATTTCGATTATTATGTCTGGTTATCAATTCGATACTCAATATCATGCTTATATCAAGTTATCATAGCAATTCATACATCGCGTTATCACTTGAACCCTTTAACTTCGTGTTATCACTTCGGTACTTAATATGCTTACTTTGAGTTATCATTTCGATTATTATGTCTGGTTATCAATTCGATACTCAATATCATGCTTATATCAAGTTATCATAGCAATTCATACATCGCGTTATCACTTGAACCCTTTAACTTCGTGTTATCACTTCGGTACTTAATATGCTTACTTTGAGTTATCATTTCGATTATTATGTCTGGTTATCAATTCGATACTCAATATCATGCTTATATCAAGTTATCATAGCAATTCATACATCGCGTTATCTCTTGAACCCTTTAACTTGGAGTTATCACTTCGGTACTTAATATGCTTACTTTAAGCTATCATTTAGATTATTATGTCTGGTTATCACTTGGGTGTTTCACGACTCGCTTATTTCATAATACATAACAACTAACAACACGAACCAAAGATAATATTAAGTTTAAACAATTTTAATATGTAACAATTAACATTAACAAGACCTATTTGAATAAATAATAAATACAAGACTGGCCACTACAGAGTGTAGTGCTGAGTCTTGCATTTATTCAAATAGGTTTGCTTAATGAATTGTTACATATTAAAATTGTTTATCTACCTACTATTGATACGAAATATAAACATTGTATCTCTGTTTAGATGCTTAGGAAGTGATTCTTTGCGTACTTGTATTCATTGCGCATGCGCGTCTCATACTTCTGAAGAATTCCTCTTCTTTACCACCCTAGGGTGGTAATGAAGAGGAATTCTTCAGCTTTACGCACGATTAGCAAGTTTGTTTACATTTAACAAAACTAATTTGCTGTTTGTTTAATAAAAGTAACTGTTTACATCGAGTTTTTTTGTGAAAATCAATGAGTGATTTAAATGATTATGACGAATATGAGGAGAATAATACACCTCCCGAAATAATTAATTCGGCGCAAAATACAACTAATGAATTAATGTCATCTTTATCAAAAGAGAAATACGAACTTACATACAGGAAGTTTATTATTTCTTTCTGAATTTATTATTAAAATATAACAATCGTAGATAAATTATGGTACGCAAATCGTAAGAAAACGGCATTTTGCTTTGCTCGTGTGGTTGTACTACCCTCGCTGTCGCTCGAGTGCAAACTCCACACTCGCATGCAAAATGCTGCTTTCTGCACTCGACGCGTAATGTACTATTATACTTAACATTATTTTTGTTACATGTTGTTAGTTGTTATGTATTATGAGATGAAAAAAATGTATCAAATTTAAATTTTATTGGAATCTAGCTTGACTTAATTTATTTGTTATGAATCTTTTAAATTATGACTTTCTCTTATGGAGAAGAAGAATTATAGAATTACAGAACTAAACAGTTTAATAAATAAAGCTATGACTGAGGATAACCTTACAAAGAAGGCTCGAAACGTCTCATTGAAAATGGTTTAATTTGTATTTATTCACTCCTAAAGTGGTCCATCACTCATACGTTATAATATTCAATCGAAAAGGTGTCGATCCCAACATATTCTAGACAAGCTTATGTTGAGTTATTATATCAATACTCAATTTGTCAAGTAATCATATCAATTCTTCCACGTCATCACTACAATTATGAAAAAAAAAATTATTTTTCATTGTTGCTAAATATGCATATTATAGTTTCCTGTTCGATGTTTAACATGCTATTTTCTAGTTAACATTTGGATACTTATTATTCTAGTTGTAAGTTTTCTTTCCAATACTTCATATGCCTACTTTGTTATCACTCAATACTTAAATATTAAATTATTCTCTTTAATGCTAAACATGTATATCGTTATTTCTTCGATGCTTACCATATTAATACCGAGTTATCACTTTAATACTCGATATTCTTACTTTGAGTGATCTTAAACTATTATGTCTGGTTATCACTTTGATGCTTGACTTAATAATATTAAGTTATCACTTTGAAGTTTAACATGTATAAATCAGTTTAATAATAACGCTGAATATCATGTGAGGGGTTTTCACATGCAACATGCTTATTGACATCAATAAATAGGTTTTGACTTTCTTATAATGACAGTCACTTATTTTTCTTAGTCTTAGTTTATTCATAAATAAATATTCATCGCCGATATTTATTTTAACATAAGTATATGTTTGATTCGTAGGATTTCATAAAATATAAAACAGTTACTTTGAATTATAATGTAATACACTTTTAATTAAAATACAAAATAAACAGGTCAAGTGTGTGCTAGTCAGCACACAGCGAGGGTCCGTAGGCCACACTGTATAGTTTAAGTAGTACCCTATTGATGGTGTTTTTTTTAAAATGCTAAACAGCTTACTTTGAACTATCCTATGGGTCTGATATTCTCAAATCACATAAACAAACTTCTGATAAAGTATTTTTTTGCCACTGAACCGAACTATAACCATATAAATACATCGAAAAGACCATAATTATAAAAAATAGTATTTTGTCAATAAAAAATATAATAATATTTTTTCGAAATTTCCACAAAGTGGTATCTTTACTTTTGGTCGAAGAACGTTCAGGATTTTTTTTCAGATTTTTTGCACTTCACGTAAGTGAGATAGAGGGGGGGGGGGGGGGCACATTTCACACCCACTTCAAACTTGCCTACGCTCGACCTATCAAAGTTATAACCAAAGAATTATATATTTTTATAATCAGCTTGACGTATCCTTTCATATGATACCCCTCACGGTGTCGAAAAAAAAATTAACCTTAAGTTTTTTACCCTAATTTTTTTGAATTTTTTTTTTTAAGTTGCTATATTTTTAACATGTGTGGGTAGGTACAAGACATATACATGCCAAATTTCAAAGTCATCGGATGAAAGGTGTAGCCGTGAGAGCAGGTGACGGACGGACGGACAGACAGACACACGCAGGAAAATATAAGGGTCCTTGGTTTTGCCTACGGACCCTAATTATTAACCGACCGAGACTGCGAGACATGATTAAAAAAATGCGTTGTAACCTTTTTTGAGAACGGGCTTATAACTTCACCTATACTCAGTGTTGCCAATAATAATATTAAATTTAAATTTAAATCATTTTTTTTTCTCCAACAGTAGGTATATGTTCTAACATTAATATTTGTATTACATTTCAGTTCGAATACAAGAAATGGAAATATTCAAGCTTTCTGTCAAATATGAATTGATAATTGAAGCTACTTTTAAAATCAAGTCAGTCAATATGGTATACACGATATTTACTAGATACCATGATCACGTTTCGTGTTCTACCTATAGTATTATGTACGAATCGATTCAAATAACTCTATAAAATCCGTTTAATAGCTATAAGCCCAGATATTAGGCTGCATTACCAAGAACTCTCTCAGTATATTCCCTCTTAAATAACTATTTAGAACTTAACCGGTTTCGAATAATAAGTAGTTTCCTCAATGTAAATGGCTAGGGTTGAAACTTCTCTATTACTACATTTACCGGCCCTTTCGTATTATTACAAGTAGAATCCCTGAAATTTAACTTTGACTTTAGTATAAGCCCATCAGATAGCTTAGTCAATTCAGATAGCTATAGCCATTGTTCAACTTCATCATTTATAATCGAGTAGTATCCCGACGGCGACGTCTCACCTTGAAATGATTTGTTATTGCTAAGCTGAGGCAACCACATTTATTCCAATAAAAAATAAATGTTAGTTTTGATTTGTTGGTCTTTAAATAGATAAATATAACTTATCAAATAAATATCTAAATTAATTTACTTAATTTTACTTTTTTTCTATTTACAATATAAAATTAAGGTCGTTGCCACAGGTTTTACTAAAGGCGTCGTTCCCGTCCTTTCCAAGTAATATAAACCAAAGAAGTACATAACGGTTTAATTCTGGAATCTTTTTCATTCAAGTCTAATATAACAGAACTATAATAATACAACCACAGAATCTAATAATAAGTCTACAGAGAATCTAATAAAAAACTACGCGGAATCTGATACAAAAAAAAATCAATATATATATATATATAAATGTAATAATAATCTAAAATTATTATTACATTTTTTATTTTTGACATGTCCCCATGACGCCGCTCTGGTTACTTTTCAAAGATTTTCAACAACAATCTTAACGGCTTATTTATTCATAAATAAATAAATAGATTTATATATATATTGTATATGTATGAAGAAATCGTATAAATTAGCTAAAACGAATCGTTGACTATTTTAAGGTCAATATTAGCATTTTTTTTTTATCCGTATCATTTAATTTAAAACATTTCTTTCATTAAAGGTCAATTGATATACCCTATGTATCGGGGCATATACATACCCGATGTACCTTAGAATCCAAGGTACATGGTTGATCTAAGGCTTAGATCAACGAGTAAGATTAAGATGATGAGTCCGGCTAAAACACGTACTACAGCTGTTTTAAGCTGGTTTAGCCTACATCAGTCTTAAAGTTACAACGGCCCTCATTTACATATTCCCCTGGTAAGCATTACAGTAGTAGTACCACTTACATAACTTCTCTATTTCGGTCTTCGTTAGACCACATTCGGATCGTTTTGCGTCACGCTGTTACTCGATTGGATAACCGTATTGATAAACACTCAAGTACAACTAGACTAGTTTTGGCAACTTACGATAAAGTAACGGAATAATACATTTCTTTTAGAAAACTAACTAGAAAAAAGTTTTGTGATCTTAAAATCTAAAAGTAATATTGCTTTACCGTATTATTGGTTTGATCTAACTCTCTTGGGATTTCAATGAGTACATTAAAAGTAATTGAAATAATTAAATTAAAGCAAGATATAGCTAAAAATGTTTCGCTGTTTATATATATATATATATATATATATATATATATATATATATATATATATAATTTAAACAATTAAACTACGGGAGACAGAAACAGAGACAAATATGCTCTGGCTTTAATATATACAGGGTGGGCAAAAAAAAAAAAAAAACGCACAAACACGCAACAAAAATTTTTTGAACACTTATAGCTCAGCTTCTGTAATAGATATGGGGTTTGCGGGGTCTGAAAGCTACATTCTTCTATTCTAAATTGCATATATATAACTTAAAAAACTATTGGGTAAAAGCTATGCAATGACAGTTTGAATTAGGGTCTTATAAAAAGTCGTTGTCCGGGTAGTAACCGTTGTCTGGTATTATAGTTTTGATAGAATAAATGATCATATGGGGGGGGGGGGGGAGGTAAGTTGGAAGAGTCTCTCAGTGTTATACCAAACATTAAAGATGTGTTAACTACAATGTTGCCTGAAATTGAAGATCAAATGCCAAATACACGTTTATGCAAGATGTTACCCCGTCCAATCGCTCCTTACAAACATTTCAATACTTGCAAGAGAATTGCCCAGACTTTATTTAGGTGGCATTTTATTTTATTTTATTTTTACGAGTGGCATTTTATCTTCAATTTCAGGCAACATTGTGGTTGACACATTTTCAATGTTTGTTATACTAAAAATACCTTCATTCGTCATATGATCATTTATTCTATCCAGTGGCGTATCCAGGGGGGGGGGCCCAGGGGGCACGTGCCCCCCCCCCCCCCCCCAGACGGGCCCAGACCTGATAGAGTAAAAAAAAAATAAAATAAAAATAAATACGCCGTATGTTTTTTTTTAATACATATTTTTATATTTACCTCATATTCAATTTGACCTCAGAAATGCATAAAAGCGCTGTTTTGAGAGTAATATTTTTAAAATTTTCCGGGAGAGGTCCCCCGGACCCCCCACCATAGATTCCCCCTCCCAATAACTAACTTCAGACGACGCCCATGACTTACAGTATGATATTGTACTGCAGTAAGCATCAACATAACATTTTCTAACGAATACGTGTGGTACTTGGGCGCGGAGATTTTTTTTTTGAGGGGGGGGGCTGCTTTGATGAATAAATAGTACCCTTTTCTTGTTTCCACAATCCCCCCCAATCTAAACTGACTTAGAATGTGCCCCCTCCAGACCTAGCCGCTGGATACGCCACTGATTCTATCAAAACTATAGTACCAGACAACGATTACTACTCAGACAAAGATTTGTTTAAGACCCTAATTCAAACCGTCATTGCATGGCTTCCACCTAATAGTTTTTTTAAGTTATAGATATGAAATTTAAAGTAGAAGAATTTAGTTTTCAGAACCCGCAAACCCCATATCTCTATCTATTAAAGAACCTGAGGTATAAGTGGTAAAAAAAGTACGGTTTGTTTTTGCCCACCCTGTATATATATAAAAGACAGTGTAAGATGTTAGTATCATCTTTCAAACTTAATATATAATACAATAGGTAATGTTGGCCAAGCACTAACACAATGTTTAACAAAGCTTTTGATTTAAGATATATAATATCTCACACGAATAATCCGTATCATTTTTCTATCCTGTCAATGGATCTGATAATAAAGTATATGGAGAAAAAAATGAGAAAACGGCCGTACTGTATTTCATACTAACAAGCTTCTTCCATAGTATAGATTTACAAGCAACGTTTTTTTTATTTTATTTAAGGGGGTGTAATATAAAGGTATATATTAGCTGGATCCCTAAAGCTAAAGTTATTTGTCATAAAAGCAAGCTTAATTCCAAATTTTAAGATTCCTAAACAATCACTTCCGGAGATATCGTTATCAAATTTTGAATATAAATGGCCGCCATCCAATAAATATGTCCATAAATCAAAACGGTGGATCGCTCAGGGGCTAAATCCAGATCAGTGTTAATAAGCGATAGCCCACTCGTTGCTAATTTTCCCACTTTCCTAATAGGTAATTTTTAAGTTTGGGTTAAAAAAAAAAAAAAAAAAAAAAAAATCTTTAATTCAGAATAATAAAAATGTTTTTGTGTAAATTTAAATTTAAGAACTTGATTCAACAGGCAAGACTACAATTAGGATTTGCGAGCTGATGCAATCTTCTATAATACTCTTACATATTTAAATTAAAACAACATTTGCCCTTGGTGACAAGAAGATTGAGAAAGACAAAAACCAAATCAATTAAGTGACTTGTGAAGATAAGCGTTATTTAATCATCGTCTTAATGAGTGTTACATAATTAAGCAAAAAAAAATTAAGGGAGCAATTACTTAATCATATTATCAGCTTACCTCGGGCAAGCTTCATTTATTCACAAGTTTAGGAAGCTTATCCGAAGGAAGGCATTCATTAAAAAGAGATTTCGTTTCTCAAACAAAAAGATCATCGGCCGATTTTTTTAACCCCTTTTTGGGGTTTTATAATTATTATTAAATCTCTTGGCTTTATAAGAAAGTCTTTTTCCATTTTAAAGCAAAGAAAAGAAGCTTGCAATAACAATTCCTCGCCGACTTGTAGATGCCTTAATTAAAATTATCAGTGATGAAAAATGGAAATTAAGAGAATAATGAAGAATTAAATATGGAAAAGGTTCTTTTGTATTCCTGTCCATTTTCATACTAACTATATATTTCTTTTTATTGTATCCCAAAAAAAAACAATATTTTTCATTAAGTTCTTTTGTAAAATTAAAATTTAATATATATTTCAAATATATTTCAATATATTTCAAATATTGTAATATGTGAAGTACTCCGAAGATTTTAGGAATTCGGTTAAATAATACTGATTAGATCAAATAAGATTTACATAATAGAGGGCAATGTACAGAGAAGTGCACTGCCAGTATCAATTTACCCTTGCCTTTAATTTGCCGACAACCAAATATCTTATTACTATCAGGGGAGACGATCACTGGAGAGAAATTGTTTTCATTGTATTACCCGTTTGCTATTCATTTGTCAGGCCCTGATGAATTATTTTATCTCCTTTGGGAAAAACTTTGGACTTCTTGCCTAATCTTCCAATAGACCCAGAACGAGAATGACCGTTTTATTAAACAGGGAACGAAGAACCAAGTCACTTCCGTTTTGCTTAGCTAACCCGTTTATTCAAGAACCCGTTATAAGCATCAATGTTCTATGAGTGCCACACAAATTGTCCTGTTTCGATAGGGTTCCTATAACATAAAAGTTAATATTATAATATTTGGCGTAACAGCCGGCGATGGACTTTTGCCTACCAAAGAGCGTATACAACTTTATTTATAAAATATGACATAGGGTTAGCTTTATAAACCTTAGTATTGGCTCTTAACCAGATGGACGCCACTTTGCTGAAGCAGCTGGATACAAGCTTTGCTGAATACTGGATGAACACCAAGCGTGGGGGTCCCTTGCCGGAGTCGGGCACCGAAGCTGTAACCTCAAGATTCCTAAGAAAAGATGACAGCAATGATCTGCCGTAAAATAAAGTAATAGTACATTGACTATATATTGTGAGGAATAAATTATTTATTTATTTTATTTATTATTATTGCGCGTCTAGTGCGGAAAGTAGCATTTTGCATGCGAGTGTGGAGTTTGCACCCGAGCGATAGCCAGGGTAGTAAAACCACACGAGCAAAGCAAGATGCAGTTTTCGCACGAGTTGCGTACCGTACTTTATCTACGATTGTTGGATTTAAATAATAAATACAGAAAAACATATTTATTAAACTTCCTGTTTGTAAGTTCGTATTTCTCATTTGATAAACATGACATTAATTCATTAGTTGTATTTTGTACCGGATTAATTAGTTCGAGAGGCGTATTATTCCACATTTTCGTCATAATGACATAAATTAATAAATATTTTTCACTAAAAACTCGATATAAACAGTTACTTTAATTAAACAAACAGCTTTAGTTTAGTTAAATGTAAACAAATTCGCTAATCGTGCGTTAAGGTGGAGAATACTTCTTTTTTACTTCACTAGGGCGGAAAAAAGAGGAATTATGAAACGCGCATGCGCAATGAATACAAGTACGTAAATAATCACTTTCTACGCATCTAAACAGAGATACAATGTTTTTATTTAGTATCAATCGTAAATAAAAGAACTATATCATCATTATCTAATTGTTTTATTTCGTGAGATTATGGTTCTTACAATCGACTAGCTTAGTTCCAAAAGCTTGTTGTATCAACAAACGAGGGTCGTCCAGAAAGTAAGGTTACAATACGTCTTAAAAATCGAAAAATGAATATATTTTTATGTAATTCACAGGATATATGACAAAATATGTTATTATTTCTCCACATAATCGCCGTCAAGATCAATACATTTCTGAAGCCTGGGTACCAGCTTTTGTATACCCTCCTCTTATACCTTCGGCTCTACCTCTTGAAGTCACTTTGCCACAGCCTCCTTGACCTCCCCGTCGTTAGAAAATCGCTGTCCACCCAAAAACTTCTTCAATTTAGTGAAAAGATGGTAATCCGATGGTGCCAAGTCAGGAAAGTAGGGTGGGTGAGTACAATATCCCATCCAAATGAAAGAAGCAGGTCCTTAGTGAGCCGGCCCCGTAAGGGGTCTGGCGTTGTCATGAAGGAGTGACGCACCACGTGTCAGCATTCCTCTCTTTTTGACTTTATTTTTTTTTTTTTTTTTAACTTCTTAAGGGTCCACAGTATGCAGCAGCATTGATAGTGGTCCCTTTGAGCATAAAATCGATCAACAAGATCATTGCGACCATTTTCTTTAACCCGCTGCACAAGCTCTTCTGAAATGACAGACGGTTTCCCACTCCTTTCTTCGTGGCGAGTGTCAGTACGACCTTCCTTTAATAACCTAACCCACTTGGTAACATGCTGACGTGTCATTTTTTACCTCAGCACCATAGGTTTCTACAAGCTGGTGATAGATACTGGCCGCGGATTCGTTACGCAAATTGAGGAACCAAAAGAATGAGCAAATCTCATACCTGCGGTAGTTGGAGCGAACGGATGTCAAACTATTTGACGTGTTTGGTTGCTGCGACGACATTTTGCAACAGTCTGAGGCTCTCGATGGCTTAATTTGACCATGAGGAACCCCTCTACACGCCATGGGTGCCAATTTTTTTAAAAAAAATCTCCATGTTCTACACAGCCCTTGTAACCTTACTTTCTGGACGTCCCTGGTAATTTAAGCTCGACTTTTCTTTCCCATGCTTTTCATAGCGTCATTAGCTCACAACCTAAGAGATGCGGCTAAATGTAAATGTTTTTCAGTACTATTAAAAGCTAACTTCTCTATGTCGAGTAACGTATTGTTTGTTCCTAAGTCGGTTACGATTTGAATCCTGAACTCACTATAGAAATAGTGATTTGAATCCTGAACTCACTATAGAAATAGTGATTTGAATCCTGAACTCACTATAGAAATAGTGATTTGAATCCTGAACTCACTATAGAAATAGTGATTTGAATTACTATTTAACTCGTAAAAACTTAATCACTAGTTAACTCAAGCTGTCTTAATTTAGATGAATATGAATAGCACTTTTTATGGCCAATCTACAAAACATTAAGTTATAAAAGAACAGGGGATTTATAATATACAAGCCAGCGCTTCTTAAACTATGGATCGCGAAGCGGAATGCCGGGATCGCTAAGATAAAATGCAAACACTTGGATTTCAAGTTACAAAAGAATATAAAAAAACTTATTGTTACAACCAAAAGTATGTTGGCTATCAAGAGGGCGTTTTAAACAGATTATTGTTGCTAATAGAAATTATTATATTTTTAACCGATCAATAGATCTTTCTCTTTTCAAAATGACTATCAGCATTCAAAGTTAAGCTATTTTCCAGATATTTTTGAGAAAATAAACGATCTCAATTTGTTTCTTCGGATAGAAAGAAAAGCGATAACTTTACTTCTAATGACAAAATTGAGGGTTTTATTAAAAAAAATCAACATAGGTTGATTTTGGCTGGAAATTCTAAATGTTTCCGGCTATCGACAATTTTACAATTGTAAAAATTCAATTTTGACATTTATTATTACAGACCACTTAAAAAACATGAATAAACAATATAAAAAATATGTATTTCATATCGAATTTTATTTCAAAAGTTATCTTCCATTCAGAAACTATTGTCAATTGTCAATAATTATAAGAATTGTGCCGCATAAAACCCGATTGGCTCCTTGAAACTTATATTCATAACAATCTTTGACCGAATTCTGATTTTTCCCACAATTTCTGAAATGATATTACATGTTCTTCTCCAATTAATTACACCAATATGTATGCGTATGCAATGTCAAATATTACTCCACTGATTAGTTTGTTATGCAGTGAAAAACAAGAACTTCCATCACATTGATTTTTTTTTTTACTTTGCGGTTTATTTTTGTACTTGAGATAAATGCTAAAACAGATAATATAACTGCTATTTTTATACTTAGGTATATTGTTAAATTAAACCAATATTAGCTAATAAATAAAGGTACTGGAATAGTCGAAATTTTAGCGTACTTGCAACTCCGCCTGAAACCAAGGTCAAAACACCGACATTGTTTGGTGAGTTTGAATCCCAGAGAGGTGAGACATGTTGCACACTGATGGACACATCGAGTAGATGACTAAAGTGACTGAATCCTCTCTCCTGTAACAACCTAATCATGTGTTGATCAGGACGTGAAAGAAATAGTCAAACAAACCTGAAACCAAGGTCAAAACACCGACATTTTCTGGTGAGTTTAAATCCCAAAGAGGTGAGAAATGTTTCACACTAAAACACAGTTCAAAACACCGACATTGTCTGGTGAGTTTGAATCCCAGAGAGGTGAGACATGTTTCACACTGAAACCAAGGTCAAAACACCGACATTGTCTGGTGAGTTTGAATCCCAAAAAGGTGATACATGTTTCACACTAAAACCAAGGTCAAAACACCGACATTGTCTGGTGAGTTTGAATCCCAGAAAGGTGATACATGTTTCACACTGAAACCAAGGTCAAAACACCGACATTGTCTGGTGAGTTTGAATCCCAGAAAGGTGATACATGCTTCACACTGAAACCAAGGTCAAAACACCGACATTGTCTGGTGAGTTTGAATCCCAGAAAGGTGAGACATGTTACACACTGATGGTCACATCGAGTAGATGACTAAAGTGACTGAATCCTCTCTCCTGTAACAACCTAATCATGTGTTGATCAGGACGTGAAAGAAATAGTCAAACAAATAGCTAATATTAAATAGAAGCTATTAAGTTGAAACCAGCCCAAAATTATGTTATGATAGAACGATATGTATCACAGGAGTAGATAAGATGGTCTATGTGAAACATGTATCACCTCAACATGACTCAAACTCACCAGATATGTCAATGTTTGGATTTTTGTGTTTAGAAAGAGGGTAGGGTTGTATTCTAATTACGGAAACTGGCTTTACAAAATATTTGCTCTTGTTGTTTAAAAAAATAATCAACATTTCAGATAATTTCCATCTAAAACTCATCAAGTTAAAAATTATTCAATTCCATTTTCTAATTGTTTTTCAATTTGGCATGAACTCAATTCTTTTTTAAGTTTATTATTTCATTATTACTGCCTTTGATCCTATATTTTTTTATACCGTTATAATTTCATGATAAACATTTTTGGAATATTTTTTAAATATATTTGAAATTTCAATTATTATAATTGAAATGCTGATAAATTCTGTTTCGTGATTAATATTATTTTTTTTAGTATTGATTTTTATAGCTATTAAAGTTCTCTGTATTCTTCTTCAATGTTCTAATAATGATAATAAAATGGGGATTTTAGCCAACTTGGCTCAATTCAATTACCTTTATAAAGAGTTATTTTCTTCTTTTTTTTATTAACGGTTTGATTTAGAAATAAAAATGATTTTCCAACAATAATACCACAAAAGCTATTCAATAAGTCATCATTGTTCTTTTCTTTTACAAAAAAAAGGGATAAAGCCACTCTATAGCGAAGAACCTATTCGCTGTTAAAACAATATTCAACTTTAACATTAGCTATTGATTATTAATGTTATATTAAATTGGCTGGAATGTCCTACATCTTGATTAATTATTAAATTCTGGGCACTTCTTTAGATTGTTACTCACCTTATAAAAAACATAGGGTAGTAACAATCTAAACAAGGTGTACGGAATGTTTTTTTGTAGCCTGTTACTCCCCTTATAAGAACATAAGTGTGATATTCCTTTGTCCGAAAGTGCATTGGACTAAAAATCCCTTTGTCTTAATAGTTATTTAATCAGTAATTTATACTCAACTACTTAAAAAAATACGGAGGAGTACAAATCTAAAGAAGTACCAAATTCTGTATCTCACTCTACTGTAATTTTTTTTATCTACGATTGATACGAAATATAAACATTATATCTTTGTTTAGATGCGTAGAAAGTGATTATTTACGTACTTGTATTCATTGCGCGCATGCGCGTCTCATAGTTCTGAAAAATTCCTCTTCTTTACCACGCTAGCGCGGTAAAGAAGAGGAATTCTTCAGCTTTACGCACGATTAGCGAGTTTGTTTACTTTTAACAAAACTAATTTGGTGTTCTTTTATTAAAGTAACTGTTTATATCGAGTTTTTAGTGAAAAACAATGAGTGAATCAAGAGACTTTGATGAAAATGTGGAGAATATACTCCTCAAGAAATAATTCATTCGACAAAAAATACAACTCAAGAATTAATGCCATATTTATCAAGAGAGAGATACGAGCTTACATACAGCAAGTTTATTTTTTTCTGTATTTATTATTTAAATCTATCAATAGTAGATAAAGTACGGTACGCAACTCGTGCGAAAACGGCATTTTGCATTGCTCGTGTGGTTTTACCACCCTCGCTGTCGCTGTCGCTCGGGTGCAAACTCCACACTCGCATGCAAAATGCTACTTTCCGCACTCAACGCGTAATGTACTATTGTGGCTGCATTAACCTTGTTAGTTAGTTGTGATAAGTAAATATTGTTACTTTTTTGTTTGTAAATAAAGAGAATGACTGCTCAAGTTTTTCCTATCACATATCGAGTCATGGGAACAACAGTTAGTGGAAGGTCTATATCTGCCAAAGGGCTTATGATGACACGGGGTTAGTGTGTCGTTCCATTAGCAATATAAACCTTATAATTAGCATCCAATACCAGTTAGTCGACACTTCACATAAGCTACCCATTTATATGGCGATGCTTGGTGAAAACCGAGTGATGGGAGGGGTAGGGGGAGGTCTGCGGCCACCCCTCTAAGTTTTGACCATTCTCGATACTGATTAACTTTATATTAGAGCTAACTGCTCTCCTGTACGAGCAACCTTGGCCCCTATAGTATAAATATAATATATTTAGGCTAAATAAACAACATATTGTGTTGTTTATTTTGTATCTTTATATGTTATTATGTTTCAATCTTTTAGTTTAACGTCTACCTTTCGCTCCTTTCCGGGACATATTCATGATTTTTTATTTTTATTTTATTTTTATTTATTTTTTTTATTATTATATATTTATATTTTTTTAATTCTATATTTATTTTTTATAGAACTATTTATCCACCAATGTCTTGGTTTCGTTCTTTTCATAATCATCCCTCTTCATCATAAAACAAAATGTTCCATGCAAAACATATAAATAAATAACATTAACAAAGAACAAAGAAATATAACGTAGTGAACTCCACTATTTCTGTTACTTTGTTAATGTTATTTAATTATTTAAGTTTTAAATTGAAACGTCTTGTAAGGACGTATGAATAAGGAATGTTACGAAATGAACGTAACCAGTTAATCGGTGGATAAATACTGCTATAACAAATAAATACAAAATATAATATATTAAAAAAATCGTGGCAGAGCATGAATATGCCCTAGAGAGGGGCAAACTAAGCAAAAAGACTTAAATATTCCGTTATGCCACAATTGCCAAAAAAATATAGTTTTATAATGAGTACCGGGGACCGAGCGCCCACGGTTCTCAAAAGGAAGAGCATACACCTTAACAAAACCCCTCAATCTTGGGTTGATTTTTCTCCTCTCACCGTCCCCTATACACGGAAGCATACGGATGGCACGGTTTAGATTCGGTTTTGGCGACATCCTTTGTTCAGAGATTTATATATTAAAGAGAATGCAAACGAATGCATTTGTCTTTAACAATGCACAGAAATATTGTAAGCATAATTAATACTGATAATTTTATAATACCCTCTTCCTGCATTTAAAATGTATTAATATTTCTACCTCTAAATTATGAAACAAGGTGTGAACATTTTAATTAAATGTGTAATTATTTTTCATGTTGCTCTATATAACTCTTCAGGTTTTAGACGTATTGCAAACCTTTTGTAGTATTTTCATCTACGTTGTTTGTTCACGTTGAGTGATGCAATTTACCCCTTATTACACTGTTATAAAAGCGTAACAAGTTCACTCTTGTAATTTTGTTTTTTTTTATTTTGCCTTTGTTAATGTTTGTTTGACATTATGCTTCTTTGCGATTATATTAGCCTCTTATTACCCTTGTTAATTATACCTTTATTATTGTCGCCCCTATATTATTAATAGGTATTTCATGTTCTCAAACATGCTTATTAAACTGATGTTGTTTTTTCTTTATATTCACGCTTTCAACCCTGTTAATTTTTCCCTATTAAAATTCTTAATTATTATAATTTCATTTTTTATAACAGGCAATCATAATCAGAATGGTCTATATCTATTTTATAATTTATTATTTATTTCATGATTTGCTTTCTCATTTAAATAAATTTACATCAGGTTTAATAAACATGGCATAAAACAGGATATATTTTACTGAATGTTATTTATTGAGTAATTTTATGTAACTTTTTTTTTCAAAAGTTATAGATCAAAATTTATGATTATATTGTCATAGATCAAAATTGATAGTTATGTTACTATAATTTTATTACTATAATTATATTATTACTATAATTTTATTACTATAATTATATTATTACTATAATTATATTACTATAATTATATTATTACTATAATTATATTTCACAATACTTGATATTTATTAGAGAACGGTCATTGCTGATACTCATTTATGCTGATAAAAAATTATGAATGTATATTTGAGATATTTTGTTACTTATTGTTCAATTAATTACAATGGGTAGATACTGCCTGTGAACGGATTTGCACTGCAAAAGCCGTTTACAACGGCTTTTGTAACTATCACTTGCGTGTGATACATAGTCGGATCTATGTTTCATAGATCTCACTTCTGTGATACAATGTTAAACGTACATTTCATCCGTAGTATGAAGCTAATGATATTTGGCATGACATTCGAAACTGGATAGATACCTAATTATGTGAGAGCTTGTATTTCCCAGTAGAAGTCTGAGGGGTCTTTGTTTAATACTCAGGTACATACTACTTGATACTCAGGTACTCAAGTAACTAAGTATCAAAACGTATGACAGTAATGAGCTACTTTACTTTCTCACATTCGTAGTAAATATAGGGGGAAAGTATTGTGATGGCGCAAAAAGTCGATGGATTTACAAGTTATAAGGTGCCCTGAGTCCAAAAAAGTTGTTTATAAAAAGTGTCTGTCTGTATTATGTCAAAAATCTAGTGCCTAAGAAAATTGCCATAAACATGGACAATGAGAGGCAGGGTTCATTTCTCCGCCGGGAAGGAGTTACTTTTATGGTAAATTTTGACTATATTCAATAATAATTAAATTTAACCACGAAAACTCGAAACAACAAAAAAATGGTAAACATGTTTACCATCACATTATCTAACACAACTTTGTATATAAGTCTTAGTTTATTAACTATGATACATAGTAATAACTATAATTCGACATTATAGTTTTACGGATCTATGTTTCATAGATCTCACTTCTATGATACATTGTTAAACGTACATTTCATCCTATAAAAACCCATAATTCATAGTTAATTTTATGTCACCGTTTTATAGTTTATTACATATGCCTGATTTTTTTCAGTGATTGGACCAAGTTATTAGTACCACACAAATTTTATGAGCTACTGTTTATCCCTCATTGTTTACGTACAGTACAACCTCTCTATAACAAACTAATAAGAGCTAAGGGTTATACGTTATAATGAAAGTTATTTGAAATATTACCTATTGAAAAATGGCGTAACTCAATGAAAGTGCAGTAGGTCTAAAAAGTGTTTACTATACATAAAATTAAAGATAGCTGTGAGGGAGTTAGTGAGGTACGGTCTAAAGAAAAAACTTGTTTACCAACTAGTTTCGTAAAATATATTTACATCATCAGGGTAACATTTATGAACACAATACAAGACTTAAAGAAAGTTCTATGGTAAAGTTTGGAATGTGAATAAGTGAGATTGGAGAAAACAGAGTTTAAGGATTGGATTAGTTAGAGGAACACAAGGGTGGGGAACAAAATGGAGATGAGAGGATTAACAGTAAGTGATCAGGTAAAGGTTGCAAGTTAAGGTATTTACCCTGATGATGTAAATATATTTTACGAAACTAGTTGGTAAACAAGTTTTTTCTTTAGACCGTACCTCACTAACTCCCTCACATCTATACTTTACGGTTGCTAACTTCATCTTAATTAAAGATAGCCTTAAACATAAGTTTAATGTTGACGAATGCTTAACAAAACTGGATAAAGGATCTTAAGTCGAGTAGCAATTTGTGGAACTTTATAGAAAGACTCGTCAAGTGCTGGTGTCGAATTTATTGAATAAAGACAATAACTCATTATTATAAATAAAGATTACAATTTTTAGGGTTTTGTTGGTGAAACTAAATAATAATAAACCCTAATAGATTTTTTGCTGTGTCTGTCACTTTGTAGGGTTCCAATAACTTTTGAATCAAAATAGATAAAATCATTAAACACTGCACTGTTAAAGATCTTTTTTACTATGTGATGTTATAATTTTTTTTATCCGTTATAAGCGAAGTCCGTTTTAGTAGGTTCTATTTTAATTATTAAAAGAAGAGAATTTACTGAGAAGAAGTTTCGTGTTTCAATCCAAAATATCTTCTTTTCTAGAAGAGGAATTTTGAAGTCTTGTTTGATTTTAATTGCGTTTAATGCCTCAGTTATTTTCCTTAACACAATTATAAGATTGAATTTTGATGTATAAACTTAAAAAAAAAAAAAAAAAAAAAAAAAAAAAAAAAAGAACCTGTTCCATTAATCCTCAGTAATAATCAAGGGATTTTGTTCAGTTTTTATTATTTTTTAGTTGTTTAATTTTAATTGTTTAATTTTTTTTTTTTTTTTAACTGAATCAATTATTAGTGATTAGTTTGCAATCGCATAAAATCTAAATTTATTTATGTTAAATCTAAAATACATTTTGTTAAGGTTGACAGAAACGAAATTAATAATGAATTGATATTTAAAATTTAATTGAATAAAAATGGGAATCACAGAGGTTATCTTATTACTCATTATATAAAAAAAAGTGAATTTAATTTTTGTCACAGGATGTGCCTAAATAAGTCAGACAATGTGACTATCTCCGACTTATATTTTCTACAAAATAAAAAATAATGAAACTCAACTATCCGATTATTAATTTACTTTAATTATCATTGCACTCCTGGACACCTCTTAAGTGGTTAAAATCCACTATTTTTAATGAGAGGGTTTACGTTCTGTAAAAAAATTAATTAATTAGTTTTGTAAATGAGAATTTTCGTTCAACCTTTTTTCCTATATGTGAGAGCTGTCGAGGAATATTATATGCAGATGTGAGTAGTTGTGCAGCCTATCGATATACTGAGAGGGTGTGTGTAGAAATAACAAATGTCTTCATTTTAATAATTTTGGTAATTCTTAAAGCCATACATCTTTTGGTTTTCCAGTTGAATTTCACGTCACGAACGATTTAATGTCCGACGTTATGCTTCCACTCCTGGAAGCATCTTTGGGGGGGGGGGGGGGTTGAGCTTTTTGATTTTAATTCAATGCAACAACAATTAGGTTAAAATTGATTGGTGACTTGAAGCGGTTTAGAAAAAGGGCTGTTATTCTAGACTAGTTTTATTTGTTTTAATTTTGACAAGTGTGTATTTTAGTAGATGGTTTTGTTAGTATTTTGAAATTTGTTAACAATCGAAAGGCATTGTATAGGTTGTTCAATAAAGATATTGAAAAAGGAAAATCCAGTAAAATATTTATGATGACGCTTCTATTTCATATTTTTGCCATCACATTTAGGATTGAAAAACAATGTCCTCCTTCGCTTAGTCATGAATTTACACTCTCGATTAACTTGGCAATAATTCTCATAGACTTTCACCTCGATATCTCACGTTGACGCATTTATTTTCATTCTAAAGTACCGGGATAGAATAAGTTAGGGAAAAACCCGCATTTTCAGAACGCCTAACAGCTACAAATCGATGTGCTACAGCTCACGTTCAGACTTGTCGCAGTGTAACTGCGATCTTTTGTTCAGACCGACGTGAATGCTTGGGCCCATGTGATTTATTGTTGCCAGCTGACCCGGTTTCTCCAAACTTATTGATCAGCCTTTAAAATGAAGCCTCGTTAGATGCGTTGGAAGATTCCACGAGGTTTTCACATAGCTCTCACTGTACATTTGAGTGGATATTCACTACCATAATGAGTTGCTCAGTTGTAGCTTTCTCTATAAGAACAGAAAAAAACAGCTAAACAATAATTGCTCGAATAATCCGAGTGGTAATAGTTAGCAAAAATTATTTGAAAAGAGTTGCACTTTAATAGTGCGCATAAAGAAAACGGCGTCCTCAATGGGAAACCCTATATTTAGTTGCACTCCCTGTTAAAATGATTATAATTTCTACCCATTTTGTAAAAATAATTAGGATTTAAATATCACTGCACTTAATTACCAGAAAGAATCGTTCTCATATGAAATATTTTAATTATATAAACTCAAAACTACATTAACAAAATTTTTATCATATTATTATGCGTTTCGAATAACCGATTAATCGTTTTAATATAATAAATATTAACAATCATAACCGTCACAGAAATTAAAGATCCGTTAAGATCAAAAACATCCTTTTTGTCGTGAGAAAATTTTATTAATTCTACTGGCAACAATAGAGAGGTGTAGATAAAACCAGATGATAATAGATAACATTCAGTAGTTTCATTCACCGTTTTAATGGTAATATTTAGTGTAGTACTAAGTAAGATAGACCTTGATTAAGCAGGATAGTATAATTATGATAAACTAAGTTACAAGTTGGTAAGCCCCCTTAGCCGCTCTTTACCTCTTCAGAGTGGATGTGATATTAGGATTTGATTTTAAGAATTAAATTACGCAAGAGGATTAGGACGATAGGAAAATTACTCGGAAATTTTTAGTTCATCAATTATGCATAACAGCCAGCAGTAATGTCAATTATGCATAACAGCCAGCAGTAATGTTAATTATGCATAACAGCCAGCAGTAATGTCAATTATGCATAACAGCCAGCAGTAATGTCAATTATTGTCAGTGAGCGGATTAATTATTGAAAACAGATTACATTGTATGCACTTTGAACAATAAAAATAGACTGCCAATTAGTGTGGCACATAGCTTCCTCGCATACTATCATGTACTTTATTGTTATATTAACATTAACATTATTGTTACATTAATTTGTTGTTACATTGTTTATTTTGTAACAACTATTGATAGTTTTAGCGATCTTTAACACTTCATAGCGGTGTCGCTGTTGGTTTTAATAAATAATTGTATTTGAAAAAAATGTTTGTCTCATTGAATAGATGAAGTTAGATTTTTTTCCCGACCTAAAATTCTAATTTTAAATTTAAAGTTCACGTTTACTCGAGCGTTGCGCGTGAACGCTTGAACGGATAACGTTGTCCAACGAACTCGTCCTGGGCATTGGTAAAATTAACATGTCTACCAAATTTCATCAAAGTCGGTCGACATTTACTCAAGTTATCGTCACAAGTTTCATAATTCGTGGACACACAGACCGACAGACAGATAGACAGACAGACAGACAGACACGAGACCAAAATTGTTCCCTGATGTCTGAAACGGATTTCTGTCTTGGAATTTTTAAAATCGGAGGCATAAAAGTTTTTTGTTCTCAAAAGTGAACACAATGCTTCCGTTACTTTCGGTAAGCTCGGAAGCAAAACAGATGTAACATATTTCATAGATAAATAATAAATACTTTTAGAGTTATTTATGTGGAAATGGGTTCGACTAATATAATGGTTACAGTAGAAAATAAACAGATATAAATTGGTAAATAGTTAATTACAATGTAACACAACAATATTGTCACCACAATTTTATATTAATTTTAACAAATGCGTTTGGACATTTTATATCATGTTGAGTGTTAAGTGTTAGCATAGTAAGAGTAAAGATTCTACTAGCTACATATTTTACTTTACAACCTGTTATGACCTTAACTAACAGTATAAAGTGGGGTTAAGCTATGACTATAGAAGCAATAAGGAACCCAAGGTAAAGGGACATGAAGGGTTTGCTCAGGTATAACATTATTTTGTCTTAACTGCTTTAAGCTAAACTATAATTCCCTTATTTCACTATTACTAAATTATACCATAAAACAAATATACTTCATTTTTACTCTTACTATGCTAACACTGTAATGTCGAAACCCTGTTTGTTAATAATTAATATGAAATTGTGGTGACAATATTGTTGTGCTACTTTCTAACCTCTCTAGTCAAAATATGGAGTGGACCACACAATCTCAGTCAAAACAACCAATTATAAGGTAACTAATATATCAATTACCTACATTTCAAGGTGATATTTTGCCTACTACAGACACTGGAAAGGATAACCAGGAATTGTTTCTTAGGGTAGGAGTTGTACCATTGAATTAGGATGTTAGGATAAGCACTCGTGGAATTTCTTAAAAGAGGAATATGTGTAGGTTTCGGATACATGGAACGTTGTGGCATTCTTTGAGGATGAGGTTAGATATCTTGGCTACTACAGAGACTGGAAAGGATAACCAGGAATTGTTTCTGAGGTTAGGAGTTGTACCATTGAATTTGGATGTTAGGATAAGCATTCGTGGAATTTCAAAAGCTGAATATGTGTAGGTTTCGGATAAATGGAACGTTGAGGCATTCTTGGAGGTGGAGGTTAGTTCGGAGTCGAAGAGAATTGGAAGTCTTAATTCTACCCAACACTCTCAGCTAGCGGTTCAAGCTAGTTTCAGAACTATGTTATAAATACGGAACTTATTAATTAAAGAATGATTGGTCTTACGGCCTACAAGAACGAAGTTGCACTGTTGTGGTCGTGCGATGACAGTAAGTTTTGTTTTGGAGGTTAGTTGCGGCAACTAATCGTCAGTCAATGATAAGATAGGGATATTAGACTGGGAAATAAAAACATAGTTGAGGATGATAAGTACCATGCACTATTTTATGTTTGATTTATTTTGTTCTGGCATCCTTTGCGAGCATCCTGATAAAATCGAAAATTATTAAACAGTTCAAGCATTGCTTAGATAGTTTATAATTATATGGCGGGCGAGACAAGCCACATCCTGTATGTTTGATATCTCTAAGTTAAACACTTCATAGGCATTTTTGTAACATAGGCAACATCGGAATTCTATTTGTAACTTATAGAACAATTGTTGTCGATTACATATTATTATCTAAATCATCCATTAAATGCTTATACAAATTTGTGTTATAGTCCACAGGCCACCATAAGAAGTGAGTCGCTGATTGACAAAGTTTTCTTACCTTATGGAATCGCTTATTTATGCCGTGTCCACCGATGAATTGGGTATATGGCAACTGGGCGCTGGGCCATTTCTTTTTTGTTGACATGCCAAACTTGCCCTTCTGCGGGAACATTGAAAAGAGATAGATAAAGTTTTGATTTTCATAGGATCGTTTAATTAAATTATTTAAAAAACAGTGGTACATGTGGCCACCGAAAAGAGTGGGCCGTTTGGGGTGGCCACCGCCCCAAACATATCGCTCTGCGGGGACGTTGAAAAGAAAACGGCCCACTCGTATCGGTGGCCACCTTTACCACTGTTTTTGAAATAATTTAATTAAAAGATCCTATGAAAATCAAAACTTTATCTATCTCTTTTCAATGTTCCCGCAGAAGGGCACGTTTGGCATGTCAACAAAAAAGAAATGGCCCAGCGCCCAGTTGCCATATACCCAATTCATCGGTGGACACGGCATAAATAAGCGATTCCATAAGGTATGAAAACTTTATCAATCAGCGACTCACTTCTTATGGTGGCCTGGGGACTATTATCATAATAGCATCGTTATGTAAATATTTAATTGTAATAACTAGTCAGATGCATTGACAATTTGACAATGATACGGTACGTTAATTAAGTGGATTACATGATTGATTTAACTGTGGTTTTTTAACCATATCAATCATGGCAATTTCAACTAAGTTCGGCAACCATGTTTATGTAATAATCGTATGTTGGTATAAATAATTACTCTTATTCGTATCATTTAGTCGTCTTTGCAATTATTTAAAACATTACTTTTTCCTAATTGACGTACATTTCCGCAAAAAAAAGATATTACTCATTATGTATTCTATTTAAGATAATATACATCGAGACCATCAATTTATTCATGGTCCTTGATGAATGTCTATAGATGATTTGTGTTCTCACAAACTTCACTTATTGTGGATTATATTGTTTTATTATATTGTCTTTAATAATTGAAATGTATATGAAAGTGTAAAGATAATGAGATTATGTTAAAGAAAATCATTGTTTTCCTAATTCAGTTTAAATAGATTCGGCAAATAAAATTAATACTGATGGTAGTAGCAAACAAAAAAAAAGACAAGGTAAACATCAACCTATTATGTCCTATTTGTACTGTTTAAAATTATTAAGGGTTTTTTTTAACTTAATAAGTAATTTAGTCGTCATAATCACTCTTAATCACAATCGATATGCATTCTTTTCTAGAGTTTAATTATTAAATTCTAAATTAGGGGACGATTTTTCGAATCAAACCCCCAAATTATAGTGGAAGAATAATTCATAGTATTTGAATTATGCAAGTATTGGAAATGACCTATCCTTATAAAAAAGTTAATAACTTCTTCAAACTTTTTAAATTTGAATAGAGTGCCATTACAGTAGTTTTCTTTTTAGCTTTTCGGATACGAATATGTGTTAATAATTTAATAGTCTTTAAGTCACGAATAAGATTGGTACAAAGTAGATAACTTTTTTATTACGATGTCGAGGAATAAAAAAAAGAGAAACAACTTTTATGTTTAACAATGTATCAGTTCTGTAGGGTATCAAATCGAGTCGATATAGAGTTGTTATACAGACTTAAATTGACCTTAGTCTGAACTCTAATTGTAATCTATTTTTATCTCAAATATATATATTGAATGAACAGTGTTCTATCGATTAATTCACAAGTCGATGTATAGTGAATGCTTTTAACGAAGACGAAAAGGGGCAGAAACCGTTTCTTGATATAAATTGAGTGTTTTATATAAAATGGAAAACGTGTTTTAGTTGTAAGAGATGAGATTAAAGGTTGTAGTATTATTTATAAAATACCCGGTTTTTTTCGCTAAACTCCGTTTTATTAATCGCCGATTCCGTTGGAATCGCGATAGCTATCAGTTTTTATCGTCGATGTCAATGTCAATCGATCGAAAGCCGGTCGATACATATATAGATAAATGTACGCTCGAGGTTCTTGTCGAGAAACAAAAAGGGATGATACCCTTTTTGAATATAAATGGGACGTTTGAAATAAAATGTATTTTTTTGCATGAGGATTTAGAGAAGCGTTTATATTTAGCCCTAAAGTAATCCCTAAACGAAGGGATAACCTTAGTAGAGGGAGCACGGGGTGAAAGGGAAGGGGGAAATGAAATATTATGTACTCGTGTTATCTTTTTACATGGTAGCTGACCTTTTTTTTATGTATTTGCCTAGTAAATGTTGGACGAGCTCGGCAGAGCGAAGGGCGAATCTGCCCCTCACTCAGGTTAATGAATGGCTTTTCACTTCTAGATATTCAACCCTCAGTCGTTGTAAAGATAATACATTTCTACCTTAACTTATTGTGCCATTAGTTTTTCCTTGTTATAACTATAAAATTGGTTTTAAAAAAAAACTTGCTTTAACACTGACATTCAACGATAACAGTCTTGTTTTTTCAACGTAATATCAGAGATAAAATAATTTCAACCCTTTTACATTTTTTTTTGTTATTATCTTACTAAAATGACATTACCAGAAAAAAATAGTAAAACTTTGTTAATGTTTTTTAAAAAGAGAGAAAAAAATCAGCCAAAATAATCATTTTCTTTTTTTACGAGAAATATTTTAAAGGTTGTTGTATGATAATAGGAGTTTCTTAATTAATTGTTTAAAAATAACCTTTGTATCCTCTTTATTTTTCCAATTAAATACTCGCTGAAAAAGTTTTTGAAATTATTTAGTTATTAATTTTTGATTGCTTAATACTCTTATTCAAAGGATTAAATTAAAAATAAAAATGAGGGGGAAAAATGTAAAATGTGTTTTTTTCGTTTTTTCTTTTCTTTTCTTCGTTTTTTTGTTTATTAAAAAAAATTAAGCAGAGAAGGAAGAACTATTTTATCTTTACCATTTAATTTGTTTAATATCTGTAAATATTTAAAGATTAATTTTTAAAAAAGTTTGATTTAAGTCGTAAGAATTTTTTAAATATTTTTTTTTTTATTCGCATCACAAGAATTGAACTGATTTAGCTAAGAGCTTTTTCTTCTTCAGATATTTTTTTCGTTTTTTTTTACTCTTTTACTATTATTAGAAGATTTTTTTTCAAATCTACCTTTTAATTAATTCCTCTTAAAAACTTCAGAAGGTTAAATAAACGAGTTTTTTTTTCCTCCTTCTTTTTTAATTGTTTATGGATTGTTACATTTTTTACAATTTAAGAGATAGGTTATAAAACAAGCTTTTCTGTCACCTAAGGTAAAATAAAAATACAAAAAAAAAAAAAAAATAAAATAAAACTTCTACTAAAGTTTATTTATGTTTTAACAATAGAGCTTTATAAAAGCTTAATTTTTACTTATTTAAAAAAATAAAAAATAATAAAATAGAATATAAAGTAACAAAAATTAAAATAACTTCAAGAATTGCTTTTCCCAATTCTTTTCGACTAATTTCTTTTTCCAATTTGTGGTTGAGTTTGAAGAATTTTAAAATAAATGTAATTAATTAAGCTATTAAATTCATTAAGGTATGGAAATTTCTAATTAAAGTTGTTTTATATATTTTTTTTATATTTCTTTAATCATACGGTCAAATCGAAATAAGCTTATTTACTTTTTTTTTTTTTTATCAAGAATTCAAAAGAAAGTTTTTTTAGTTATAATTAGAAGACTAATTTGGTGGATAATAGTTAGTGAAGTCTGAAATTTCTAGTACAGACTCTACCTTTAGATTAAAATTACCTTTTTAAAAAAAAAAAAAAATAAATAAATAAAAGAAGTTAATTTACTTATTTATTTATTATTTTATTTCCTAATTTATTTATTTTTCTTTTCTTATTTATTTTCTTTTCTTTTTTTTGGTGCAATGAGTTTTTATTTAAAAGTTATTCTTCGAGATAATTGTATTTTAGAGATAAAGCACAAGAAGTCTGCTCCAGTTAGCTAAAGTGTGTTTTATAGTACCTTTCGAATCAAGTTACCTGTATTTATTCTGCATTTCGGATTAAGTTACCTGAATTCATTCCGCATTTCGGATTAAGTTACCTGTATTCATTCGTAATAAACCACGAAGGCTTCCTACCTTCGCCTTAAAAAGGCGAATCATTGAGATTTCTTTTATAGGTAAACACCGAAAATACCCCTTCTTTACATTAACCAAGCAACGCCATGAATGGACACGGCGAAATTTAGATCTAAAAAGTGAAAATCGAGTTACCTCCTAACTTCCTGGTACTACATTTAAATAAGTTACTTCAGCGCTACTATTGTAAGTAGGGTAACTCTGGCGGATAAAATCTAATTAGGTCTTATATTTTTTTGTTAAACTGTAAAGCCTAGATAGTTTTGCAAAGAATTCATCAGGGGCTTATTGAGACCAAAAGGATTAAATGCCTATGCGGACAACAAACTGGATTCAAATAAATTGGTAGTGCGTGAAGTCTCACGTAAAAAGGGTTTCGTTGGTGTTGTAAACATGAAATTATTAGTTGGGGGGGGGGGGGGGATTTGGATGTTTAAAGAAAATTAAACGCTTTCCACAAGTGTTATATATTTTTGTAATCTACTCTTCAATACCTTTCACTTGATACCCCACTCAAAATTTTGAAAAAATATTTTTTTCCCCGTGACAGCAATTAGCCGCCATCTTGGATTCCCAGTTAATCCGACCAAGTTGCTATTCTTATTTTTTCTTTGGCCCATCAGACTGCACATTTTGCATATTTTTCTATATTTTTAGTAAGAGCGGAAATATAGTTTTAGGGGGGTCAAGCTAAATTTTGATGTTTTTTGACAAAATGGCGGGAAAAATTAAACGCTTTCTACAAGTGTTATATATTTTTGTAATCTACTCTTCAATACCTTTCATTTGATACCTCACTCAAAATTTTTAAAAAATATTTTTTTTCCTGTGACATCAATCAGCCGCCATCTTGGATTCTCAGTTAATCCGACCAAGTTGCTATTCTTTTTTTTTCTTTGACCCATCAGACCGCACATTTTGCATATTTTTCTATATTTTTAGTAAGAGCGGAAATACGATTTTGGGGGGGGGGACACGCAAAATTTCGATGTTTTTTGACAAAATGGCGCCGAAAATTGAAGACTTTCCCTAAGTGATATATATATTTGTAATTTACTCTTTAATACCTTTCATTTGATACCCCACTTAAAATTTTAAAAAAATATTTTTTTCGCATGACGTGAGTTATCCGCCATTTTGGATTTGAACAGCTGATAATTTTGAGTTCGCTATATTTTTCCTGTGTGCGCGTCAAAACGATCTTTAATATTGGAAAGTTTCACGTTTCTATCTCTTTTTATTCAAAAGTTATTGGAACCGTACAGAGTGACAGACAGACAGACAGACACATGAACGAAACTATAAGGGTTTCTTTTTTTGGTTTTACCAACGAAACCCTAAAAAGGGTTATTTTAGTAAATCTGAATTAAATAAAAAGAATGATTGAATGTTTCTGTCTTTGTAAAAACTTCTTTTGTAAGTCATCAGGAATTTAATGTGTCCAAAAGGTTTAAGATCTAAGGTAAAAATTATTTGAAAACATATAATTGAAAAAAAAAAAAAAAAAAATCCACTGAATAACACAAGTTTTAGATAATTAGTTATGAAATTACAGGAAAAAGCATTTTTAGCATGGATATTATGGGCTGACGGACAGAAGAACTATCCGTCACGTAAGAAACGACATGAAACATGTGGCGCTCTTAAAAATAGTACCTACTAAGCAAGTTAGGGTATATTAGAAGCTAGCTGTATACTTCTATAATAGTAGCGCTCATGTATTTAAATGTAGTACCAGGAAGTTAGGAGGTAACTCGGTTTTCACTTTTTAGTTCTATACTTCGCCAACTGGAGTGCTCCATGACAACCTTCTTCAGAGGGTGTAAAGTTTGGCTAAACTTTTGGATACACTGGATTCAATGCCAAAAATCATGCCCACGATTCAATGCTGTAAAGTGGAGAACATTGAACAGTTTAAATAAACAAATCGGTGATTTTTTTTTATTTTTAATTTTACTTCAATTTAACCAATGAAAAACATTGGTGAAATATTTCGATAGTCATAAGCCTATTTTGCATTGATAGAGTAAACTGTCGAGTAGCACTCTACCAAGCTACTAGCCTAATGTGAACGATACGGATAGTAAACGGTCGAGGATAGTGGATAAAAGTTGGTCGAGTAAATAAGCTAGAGCGGTGGTAGAGTAGCTCGCCCGCCGACGGGCGAGTAGACCCCCCCCCCTACGTCTGTCCTGACATTGACTACTTCTTCTATATATTAATTGCGGGATTATTCAGAACTAAAAACTTAATAACCTCACTTTTCTAAGGCTACTGTCTCAAGGACATGTGAACGACTTTAGAGTCACTCTACCAAAAAACAGCCCACCATTTTACTCTACCGTCCCTTGTACTAAAAAGTAAGCAAGTGCACTCGACCCTTTACTCTACTAATGTAAACTAGGCTATACTTCAAAATCACATGTTTTGATATTTTACAGTTATGTTTATCAATTATGTGTATCCTAATAGTAACTTCAATTTAACCAATGAAAAACATTAGTGAAATATTTCGATAGTCATACTTCAAAATCATATGTTTTGATAGTTTAAAGTTATGTTTATCTATATGTGTAAGTCCTAATACAACTCACTGACTATCTCTCGACGTACATTTTGTAGCCACTGGGTGTTTACAAAACAAATCTTTTTTACGATCCGTCATCTTAATTCAAAATGGCAGCTTTATATGCAAAATTTGTCATGACGATATCTCCCGTGACAAAGTACACAAGAACCTTCAAATTTGGATGTTAGCTTTTCTAAATATGACATTAACTTATTTATTAAAAGGATTTTTCCAATTTAACATTTCTTTTTTAAGATGGTGGCCACACACATGTATTTGAAAGTCAAGTCCCCTTACGTAAGTAATTATCACTGATTGTTTCAAACTGCTGAAAATAAACTCATAATATTTGTATGATAAATTCTGTAGTAATATTAATTTCTAGAAGGGATTTTCTGAAATACGATTCAAGATGGTAGTAATATACGTATTTAAAACCATTTATTGAACTCCCAACGTATTCAAGTCCCCTTACTTGCTCAATTATTACCACATCTTTGAAGCTACTGAAAATATAATCGTATTTGTTATGGTAATTTCAAAAATAATATTGATGCGTACCAGAACGGGACTTTCTTAAAGTAGGATTAAATGTTTTTAAAGTAGGGAAATACGGGCAAAGTAAATAAAACAAGGGGAATCAATCCCCAAACTGAACTTTTGAGCTGGAACTTAATACTTTGAAAAGGGTCTTTCTTTAAGATGTTAATATCTTTAATAAGGGATATTTCCTTATAAAAAAATTGCCTTATATATATATATATCACACTCTTAGCGTGGCAAATAGCACGGGATCTACCTATTTGAGAATGAAACTCAAAATGGAAAATTAATATGTTTACAGTTAAAGATCCATTATGTCTAATATTTAATACAAATTGATTTCGACTGCTTTAGTTAGTCGTTGCCATAACTAACTCATAATCATGACTAAACTCTCATGACGATTAAATAAAGTGATCGAAATCGATCTATGTTAACATTAGCTTTAAATATCATTATTAATTTATTAGTCAGTTCCATTATTTCTTCTCTATAGAACATACTAATTTTATTTAAATTCGAATGTACTTAATGAAAACAGTATTAAACCTTATACTATACATCTTAAAATGATTATTTTTTAGGGTCCGTAGGCAAAACTTAGGACCCTTATATATTTTCCCGCGTGTGTCTGCCCGTCCGTCCGGTCGCCTGCTCTCACGGCTACACCTTTCGTCCGATCACTTTGAAATATGGCATGTATGTGTCTTGCACCTACCCACATATTTTAAAAATATAGCGACTTAAAAAATATTTTTCAAAAACATTAGGGTAAAAAAACTTAAGGGTTAAATTTTTTAAATTGTTTTTCGACACCGTTAGGGGTATCATATAAAAGGGTACGTCGAGCTGATTACAAAAATATATAATTCTTTGGTTATAACTTTGATAGGGCGAGCGTAGGCAAGTTTGAAGTGGGTGTGAAATGTGTCCCCCCCCCCCCCCCTCTATCTCGCTTATGTGAAGTGCAAAAAGTCTGAAAAAATTCCTGAAAATTATTTTACCAAAAGTAAAGATACCACTTTTTGGAAATTTCGAAAAAAATATTATTTTATTTTTTATTGTCCAAATACGTTTTTTTATAACTATGGTCTTTTCGATGTATTTATATGGTTGTAGTGGCTAATTAATATTTATATGATAATATTAGTAATTTATATGGTTCAGTGGCAAAAAAATACTTTATCAGAAGTTTGTTTATGTGTTTTGAGAATATCAGACCCATAGGATAGTTCAAAGTAAGCTTTTTAGCATTTTAAAAAACATCATCAATAGGGTACTACTTAAACTATACAGTGTGGCCTACGGACCCTCGCTGTGTGCTGACTAGCACGCACTTGAACTGTTTATTTCAGTTTTACTTCAAAAAAAATCCCAATATTATCCTTCGTAATAATTATTCAGAGATCAAAAGCTTCGAAATATTTCAGACTTTGCTCAAAATATATTTACATAAATATTTTATTTAATTTATGTTAATTTTAGTATCTATCAGACGATATTCGATCCCTTAGATATTTTATCCGTCGAGGCATTACAATGCTTAAATATTAAATGGGGAATTTATCCAGTAGTTCTAAAGCATAAATTAAAAGAATAACAGGCACATGCTTCATAAATAAAATAAAATAAAATTACTATGTAACATGAGTAAAAAATTACATTGACATTAAAAATCGATATGAAATTACTAACTAACATTGATAAAGATGTTGGCTTTGTACGAGGTAGATTTATAGAAAAACACTGTAATCAGTAGTTTTCTCTTTACCAGTATAAAATTATTACCTTATCCAAAAATTACTCTACATAACTCGGTGAAACATTCTTCTAAAATACAATTTAATATTTCATCGACACATAAATTATTTATCCATTCAGATACGTAAATCGCTTGCTTATCATACCTTTAATCTATTTGAAAAATGTGTACTCAAAATTATACCCTTCTAAGATACATTTTCAACTATTATAATCGATCGTATAGTTCCTATAATTCTTCTTAACATGTTTTTTCTGTGGGAAAACCATGTGTATAAATGAATGATTTAAAGGCAGAGTGGTGTAAGTCAATATTTAAAATTTATGTATATGTGATTATGCGTGTGTATTGCATAATATATCTGATTATAGATGTGTATATATATATATATATATATATATATATATATATATATATATATATATATATATAGTAATTATATATTATATACGATATATAAGTGTAACCGTACATACATATATATATATATATATATATATATATATATATATATATAAATGTATAGGTTTTGGATGTTGACTTTTACCACTCTGCCTTTAAACCATTCAAATCAAAAGAGAATATGAAAGTAATTGTATTACATTTTTGCTTTTAGTGATTATTTTGAGTTTATTATGAGTATGGGAAATCGGATATTTTCTTTTAACTCATAAACACTCTCCAAAAATCTAAATATAATCTTGTAAGATTTGTCCTAAACAATTTTTTCCCGTGCTTATACTTCTAAAGATAAATGAATTAACTGTTCATTCGATTGCGACGTAATTTGTCGCAGCGAATAAAACTCAAAGACAGCGATCAATCATATTGTATAAAGGAAAAGGAAGAGAATATTTTAATACACATGAGTAGCGACCTCTATATTGTTTATGGTCAACTAACAACTAAGCTAGTCTGCAATTTGCTAATTGTTCAGCGCGTTCCATGAGTGTAAATTCTACAAACTCTTGTTTAAAAGCACTTGACAAAACCATCTTAGTAACATACGAACGACATTTGACCAGTTTTAATTATACAAATAGATGGACACGATAATAGTTTTCCATCTGGTTATGTTGATTGTTGCACTAGAAAATAGTGTTGTTTTTTATTGTTTAGGACAATGTCTTTCTCTGCTGCAATGTGTTCTTTTTAGATGTTGGAAAAGCATAGCAATATGATATGGTATGGTACTACCTACTTAATCTCAAGTTTACATTTTTCTTTTAATATCTTCTACTCGTTTCAAGTTTGTTTCAGTCTCCCACGCCTTCTTCTGCCTTGCAGGTTTCGTTCTAAAGCAACTCTTGGAAATTTGTCCTGACTTTGTCTCAAGGTTTGCTCAACTAAGTTCCATTTTCAGTTCCATTTTATAAGCTGGATTTCGATTTACACATTGCTCTTGGCCGGTCTATATTAACAGTTTTGCACCTAAAATCATATTATATGGCTTGCCATGTGATAGGCAGAGAGTGGTTGAATTGTTGTCTGAATTTCTTCTCTGAGGTGGGCAGTAACAGTTTCATGATTGACATACATAAAGGAGTACTGTTTCTAAAAATAGTACTGCAGACTGTTTTCCCGTTTTCGATCTAATCTTCTCGTCTTTCAATACTTGGGTGAATGCTCCATTTGCTTTTCTTGTTTCTTTACCTTTTATTCCAATCATTCTTCTTAAATAACACAAATTCTGCTCAGTTTTCATCTTCTTTTAATTCATCATAAAAATCTTTACGTTGGCTGAGATTAAACTAGGAAAATAAATGTATAGCGGATCTATTTTTATTTCTAATTAATTAAAACACTTCTATCGGTTAATTAGTAGTAGTAGTAAAAGTGGTTAGACGGGAAGGACGAACCACTTGTTCGAACCTAGCTATCAGGCCACACTGGGCCCATTTTACTAACCCCGAGGTGGAGAGTTGCAGCTACTTGCCACATCATACCTGTACATTGTACCGCCGAAGCGAGTGTGGTGTGGTCATTATTAAGCTATGCAAGCGTGCGTCAAAGCGTGGGGGAAGAGACCCCCTTGGGGGTGCACCTCGCCCTACTCCGTCCTCGAACCATAGATACAAATCACCTCTCATGTATATCTGGTTGATTAAGGCAACTCTTTTGAACGGAAAAATCTAATTATATCATCTACTTTTATAGTTAAAAATAAAGCCAAATTTCATGAGATACTTTACTTCGTTAACCAGAAACGTGGAGCAAGGTTCCTACTAATGATCTTACTAAAATATTTCCTAATAAAAATCCCTTGGTCCTTTATTGATTTAAAACTTCTTTCGATCATTATTTAAATATAAAGAAAATTAATATAAAAAAAATTAGCTCATCTACTTTTATAGTTAAAAATAATGCTGAATTTCATGATATACCTTTGTTTCGTAAAGAACTCATCAGATGCTATGACTAAGAGTTTAAGGCTAAAAGAGAAGTCCAAACTTGAAATAATAACCTAGGTTCGTTTCCTAGGAACGTGGAGCAAGGTTCCTACTAATGATCCTAGGAAAATATTTCTTAATAAAAATATCTTCGTCCTTTATTGATTTAAAATTGCTTTCGATCATAAAAAGATCATAAGAGTCGTTTTCTGGAATGGTTTTAACTTGTGTTCCTTTAATATTATAAATAGGAAAACACTATGACGTATTATGCATTTATAATTTTTTAATTATGCACTAAATAAATTTTATTCAAAATGAGTCATGTATGTTAATAAAATATTCGTGAGTCACACACGACGAATAAGAAAATTTTAAGTCGACATTACATTGATTTTTTATCTTAGTCATACAATTGCTCAGTTTACATTCTTTAAAACATGTCTATTATTATCTAGAGTTTGATTCAAGTGCCTTGAAATTAATCATGACCTCTATATTTTTTCGTATGACCGTTATTTAATATTCAGCTTGAGTTCGTTTAGCATTAGTTAAGAGTATTGACGTAACAACACATAATAGCCAGACAATGAACATTGATGCGTATTTAAAGTTGAACAATATTAACTAACTTTACTATCTCCTCAGCCCATGGAGATCCTATGCTTGCCAAAGTGCTTATGCAACTATACCTATGTAATTGATGACAAGGGGTTAGTGTGTCGCTCATCAGCTGTATAAACCTAACAATTTATGTACGACATTAGTTAGTCACAACTTTACATAAGCAGCTACCTTTTTATAAGCGATTTTGGATGAATACCGTGGTTGGCCCGGTCCGGAAATTGAACCCAGATTTGTGGTCACCATCTAAGTTGTGACCACGCCTGGTGCTGTTTAATGTGATAGATATGAGAGCCATCTGCTCTCCTTTAAAAGTTACCGAGGCCCCAACTGTAATATATATATATATATATATATATATATATATATATATATATATATATATATATATATATATATATATATATATATATATATATATATATATGTACACAATTTGTGAGAAACCCAAGGAATGTGCCACACAAGCGTGACTCATAGTGCTGAACATGAGTTCAGCAGGACTTCTTCCTGTGGATGGGTGCACGGAGGTTTTTATAACACAACAATATCTGAGCGTTCGTCAGTAGGGTGAATAACAGTTTTGTCTGGACGTTGCCCGAGATAATTAATTTGCTTCTCAAACCACTTACATTTTTCTTATTTTATTCTCATGCCCCAAGTCTTCAATCTTTTCAAAACCTCTTTAAAATTTTCCCTGTGCTCTTTTTTTGACTTCCCTGTAATTATTATGTCATCCAAATAACAAGCTACGTTAACCATACCAGCCAAAATAGTGTCCATAAGTTTTTGGAAAATAGCTGGGGCTAAGGATACCCCGAACGGTAACCTTCTAAATTAAAAGCAACCCGGGTGTGTAGCTAAATTGAAATACTTTTTACAACTTTCGTCTACCTCAACTTGAAGGTAGGCATCTCTGAGGTCGATTGTTGTAAATTCGCGTCCTCCTCTTAGTTTTTCTAAGATGTCCGCGAAACGAGGTAATGGGTGTTTATCAATAATTATGGGTTTGTTGATTGTTACCTTGAAATCTGCACAAACACGAATTTTGTTGTTCGGTTTAGGTGCTACCACAATTGGGGACGCCCACTCTATTGGTGTTTTGCTCGCGTCCACAGGCTCAAGTACACTTATGCTCACCAATATTTTCAATTCTGCTTCGAGTTGAGACTTCATCGCAAAAATAACTGAATACTTTTAGCACTGCGTCTGGCCAATAGGACAAATAGTCATTTATTGTAAGCTGGTGATAAGGTTATAAATTAGATTAACATAGCGCTATTTCGTCCTCAGTCTCAACAGGGCGTAATCAAATCTTTCTATTGCCAACTTAATCTGATTCTATAAAATACCCCGGAAATCGGAAACAAAGGTAGACTTATTGGACAAGAGGTCAATAAAAGAAGACTTTCCTGTTAAGCCATTATTTACTTTGGTATCAGTAAAAAATTAGGCAATTATCAGAAAGGGAAAAGAAATTCTAAGCATGATACCTTTATCATCTCGATAATTAGAAGTCTATTTGTATGTTTAGCTTGTTTCTGATACTCTCTGAATATACTTTAATTTTTTAATTATTCTTGGTATAGGAAACAAAAGAATTTCGCATCTTTCGTCTATAACATTAAACCTAAAATATTTTAATGAATCTAACCGAGAGTGAGGTAAAACTAAACTTTTTACTCAAATCATGGTCGGATAATGAAACCGCCTTGCTAATGACGTTCTTTTCATACAACCCCCACATAATTCTATATTACTCCTACCTTAATTATTTTTCCCTTTTGATTCTCGTCAGCCTCTTCCAGCAAATAATGCCCCTTTTGTTTTTACATTGTGATCGAGAAACGGGTGTATTATAAATAAATAATAAGAAAGTTGGTTCTCTAGCGAAGAAACTTTGTCGGGAGAGGCACAGTATTACTTAAAGTTATAATTGGTCCAGGAATATTGTTGGAGTTCTTGGTTTAACTTTCCTTTGTAACAAGCATGCAGTTGTTTATACCCTGGGCCATTAACTAATTTCCTTTCAACTTATTCTTGTTTGTACGTTAATTAAAGACATTTATAGTATTATAGTACTATCTTCTTTGTGTTGTTTGTTGCTTAATATCCGTGTTAATTGGTTTAAATTATTTGAACACTTCTCTAATTAAAAATTACCTCTGACTAATATGAACTGTTATTTGTACACTATAATTGTATACTATTATTTGTACTTTGCTGTTTCTTTTATTCTCAAAAACGCATTATTTATATAAACTCCTGTTTGTTCTTAAAACTTAAAAAAAAAAAAATAATAATAATAATATATATATATATATATATATATATATATATATATATATATATATATATATATATATATATTTCTTTTTTTAGGTTGCTAATTTTTTTTAAAAATCCAAGATTGCAATACCGCGTTATTTTTTTTATCAAAATATATTATTTATAAATGTGACTCGGTATTGGAAAACACGCATAAATAGTATTTTATTTTCTGAAATTAAAATAAAACACTTAAAAATTAAATAATAAGCTAACATAACGTAATAACCAATTTTTGTATTGAATCACAATAATTAATTTAAATCAAATTATAATTATTATTAACTACGGGAAACAGACAGTGAAAAATACACTCCAGCGCCGCGATTCTCCTGCGTAGCTTAGTTGGTACGAGCATCTGTACTGGAAATACAGGAGACCCGTGGTTCAAATCCCGGCGCTGGAGTGTATTTTTCACTGTCTGTTTCGCGTAGTTAATAATAATTATAATTTTATTTAAATTAAAATTTAAACTTTCCGTAGTATGAAAACTACCAAAAACTTAAAAATTGAATTCACAATAATTAATTTATAATTCTAATATTAGTTAATTACCTGATTATAAATCAAATATCACAAAAACCTCAAAAGTGTAAAAAAATAACAATAATAATAATATCAGAAAAGATTATTAAATATTTAAAGTCCAAATATTAAAAGCCAAATTGCGTAAAAAGTGATTTCCAGACGCAATTGTCAAAAATTTTCCGGGGAAGGGCCCCTGGAAGCCCTGGTAAATTGGAGACCCAGTATAGAACTATAGGTATGGGGTCCAGGATGGCTCTCAGCGGCCCCCTGCATAATGTGTAGGATTACAGCGGCTATCAGCTATTATTTTATATAGTGTGCCGCGGGCTAAAAATGTTTGGGAAACACTGACCTAGAGCCTCGCGGTGTTTTGCGTTAGGTTGGAAATTGGCAAAATCCGGCAAAAATAGTCTGAAAATGTTAACTTACAGATAGAATATTTTTAAGAATTTTGCATAGTTTTAACTTAAATTGCTTTTCTTAAATTAGTATACATTTTTCTCGTTAGAATCATAGTGATATATGGGCTCAAAGTTTTTCAAATATATATATATATATATATATATATATATATATATATATATATATATATATATATATATATATATATATATATATATACACAATTGGTCATTCATTGTTTTAAGATCAATATTTTTTGAGTTATTGTAAATGTTTAAAGTTTGATTAATAAAAAACTCTATTCTGTTTTCACCTATCTACTCCTTTGAGAATTTGACTAGCATATATGAACTTTTTTGCTCCAAATGACGTGTAGAAACTTCTCTTTCAATATGGTCAATATGAAATGAATACACCCTGTATAAATATACATATATAAATATTGCTGAAGTAATATTACGGGCAGCGTACAACTCTCAGGAGAATAATGAGTCTAAGGAAACAATTTTAATCTGTCTTTCAAGTCAGGCAGTGTCATTTTTTTATTATTAAACTAATAAAATAATTAACTATAAAGTATTATATTTAATGACATGGCCTACTTGATAATGCAATATGTTTGTATATGGTACAGCCACTGATTCCCAGCGTGAACCCCAATACAGCCACCAAATCTACGCAAATTTGTTCTCCAGCAGAAAACGGATTTATTAACTCTCTACTAAGATTTTAAATGTTCTAAAGGGTAATATAATTCTCTCTATTGGCTTAACTACATTATTATCCTGGAGTTTCATCATATTTTATTATTATTAAAATGCATTGTGTATTAGTGGGTGTTAGCTTATATATATATATATATATATATATATATATATATATATATATATATATATATATATATATCGTAGTTCTTGTTATAATTAACTTATAATAATGCCTTTAGTAAAACTTACTATTTTATAAATTATTAACTATTTTAACTTTGTGTTAGCCACAATGTTAAAAAAAAAACTTTAACTATTAGGAAAAAAGATGGGAAAAAGGAGAATTATGTTTAATAATTTGTATGTTGGAGTTCCCCGAGACATGAATATTATTCAAGGATATTACGAGATTAAAATGTTTAGAATACTCTGTTTTCAACTATGAAAGATAAAATTGGGTTAGAGTTTTTTTTTTTTTCAAGTTTTTCGCTATCGCCTTCCGCTTGGCTGATAACATTTAGTACTTACTTGTTTTATAACACAGTTGTTATAAAACAAGCTTAGATTCGTGTTATTTACATGAATCCGTGAAAAAGAAAATATAACTGTGTCCTACAAATGTCTCATTAATTTAAACAGAATGAACTAGCTGGAGTCCCGTGCTTAGCTACTGAGTTGATTGTATTTAATGAGTTCATTTTAATTTGATGGGTATATCTACTAACGTCAACAACATTTTTATTACTACAGACTTTACTTAGCAATAATATAGAGATATCTCAGAGTTACCTAAATCCCTTCTCCGTATTTCTATACTCCTCTCCCATTGGATCAAATAATCTACAACAATCTAATTACGAGATTAATTCTGTCTACTGAAGAAACTATATTAGAAGTAACTTTCCGTGAAGAAGAAGTATATTTCTTTATGTACCCCCCCCCCCCCCCGGTATTTTATCGCATCCCTTGGTTCGAATTGGAATTATCTCTTATTCATGCTTACGTCCCATAATATGCTACGTAAAGATGCTCTTCCCAAGCATTAAGGGTAGTATCAAGTCCAAGTATCAGTCTGAGCTCAATTATTGTCCTTCTATTTACCTGCTTATACCTTTTCTTTCCTCTTCATCAATTTTCAGAAAATTCCCTTATCAATATTACTTTCGAAAATATCATACCAAATACAATGATTTTATACTAGTTTCATAAAGGTGGTGATAATTATCTTAAATCAGAATTGAGAATTGGAAAATTCTTTCACAAAAAGTTGTTTATAATCATAAAAGCAAGTTAACTTGCCATTAACTATGATTTTATTGCAATTGGTTCAGGAGATATCTTCATGTCAAATTCTGCATATAAATGACCACTTAATCTAGGGGATAAGAAGAACCTCCAAGCAAAATTTCAGCTCTCTAGCTATTGTCATTGTAGAGATACTGTGGAGTCAGTGGCATTGTAGAGATACTGTGGAGTCGGTGGCATTTTGCTTTTATATATATTGCTTAAAATTTAATAACGTATCTGTAAACTGTAGTTATCTGTAAATTTGAGTTGTTTTAGGACGAATTTTCGGATGATAAAATTTGAACACAATTTCTTTTCATGTTCAGTGACTTTCAATTTATAAGTGAAACCACCTACTTTTGTAAAGTGACGTCCAACCGGTTGAGTATGTCAATTGTAAGATTTGTACAGTTGATGGAACAAACACTTACCCCGTGTTATACATTACATATATGTTGTTGTATATGCCCTTTGGCAAGCCTAAGCCCTTCACGGGCAGGTGCGCCATGGAGTTTGTTAGGATATGTAGATCTTAATGGATTTCGTACTTCGTTACGGAATGTATAATCTTAATGTATTTTTTTTTTTAATTTGGTTGGTAATTAACGTCATGAAGCATTTTCCTTATTAAAAATAATTCCTAGATGGTAATTGATTACGACTACTGGCAAAAGAAGTGGAAATAAGGATGTTATTAGGGGGACACCAATACGTTCTCAACGGAAACAGTTTCAAATACTTATATGTCAACGTAAAATAGCCGATTGGAAACCCTTTATCGTAAGTTGTTTGAGTTAGAAAAGGAAGCTAACTTCCAAATTTTAAGGTTCTAGTGCAATTGATTCCGTAGATATTGTCAGGAATTTTGAATATAAATGACCGCCATCTTGAATGAAGATGGTGGATCGTAAACATATTTCTAAAGCTTATTCCATACCGACTCAATGTTGCGCGTCTTTGATGCAGGACTGACTCTCGGCTGAGCCATAGCATGTCCCCAGAGCGTATTGCGTGTCAACGTGATACAAGATTTGAGTGCCATCGAAACAATGTTTTGCATCATTGAATTGGGGCACCCCCACAACATTGAGTCCTGGTGTGAACTAATCTTTAGCTAGCATTTAGAGACTAAACTTAATGGTCATAAGTCAAGTGGTTCCAGAGATATCGTGAGTCAGTGAGTCAGTGGGATTTGCATTTTATACATATTGATATGTTACTTTATAGATAGATATCATTTACTTCATAGGCTGTGACTACAAAGCTGAAGTAATACATACCGATAAACCCCTTCGCACTAATAGGTCGATTAAGCTACCGCGTAGGAATCGCTCAAATAGATTCCGAGTGGAAATATCAAACTTAAATTTTCAGGGCATCAATTCTTAGCTTTCCAAAGTACATACTTAACAAGCATACTTCGATGTCCGGTTTTTGTGTGATGTAACTTATTGACAGCATTTAATTATAATTGAATGTCAGAACCACAGACTATAAAATATTATCCGTAGTTCCGAGGGAGAAATATGTATTCCCTATTTAATGTAAAGGGGCCCACACACGGTCTATGAAAAAATATTGAAGATGCCCCTCACTCGGATAATATTATTTGTTTTAAAATTTGGTCAGTTACGTTTTTCATTCACCAAAGAAAGACGAAGCATAGATACCTATCTTGTTTATTTTTTCATTACAATTAATGATATTGAATTTGATATTGTTATAATTACTTTGGCTATGACATTTAGGAAGAAGAAAATAAGAAGACAAACAAAAAAAAAGAAGAATTTGGGTAATGATATCTAGAAGACTACTACTACTAGAACTAAGACTAAGTGATATTCCGGACGATTACCGCCATTTTCTGAGAATGGATGGAAAACTGTTAGATAGTTTAGTTACATTGGTTTCCCTACTAATAAAAAAAACAGTATACTGTGATGAGAAATGCCAAATCGCCAGCAGATATAGGCAATGAAAGTTTCAAAACGTGAATAAGGTTTTTATGTTTTGGTAAAGATAGTTGCCACCGCTAACGCTACTAGGCAAAATGATGAAAATATTGTCAATATACCTCTCTCACGGACAATAAATAAGGCAGAAACACACTACCATCACGTCACGTGACATCACGTAACGTCGTGTGACGTGATAATAGTGTAGCTGCAATGTATACAAACCTTACTAAATCAGCCCCGCACACTTTTTTCACGTGATATCACGTGACGTGATGGTAGTGTGTTTCCGCCTATATCTACACTGCTTCAATAGATAGAAGGAGCTTCAATAAAAATCAAATTTATTTGATATGTCTCAATTTCACTGAAGCTGCAATCTTATGGACACAATGGGGGATATTGTGTCAGATAAATTGACAGAAATACGATATTAAAGCAATTACATTGACCGTGTAAGGGCCTCTTTAGAGATGTATCCTATATATTATCATAATTAAATATAAAACGACCAATTTTGTGTGAGGAACGTTAATGTAGTTGAGCATTTATTAACTCTTATGTGATACCTCAAACTCCTTAAATATCAAAGAAAACAAACATTTTAATATTGATTTAAATTATATTCTACGAGCCGTTAAGCCCTCGGCAATGAGCTTAATTTTATACTTTAGTAAATAAATTATATAAAAATTTAGTAAATTAATTAAATATCTATTTATATAAGTTATTATACCTATTTGAAGACCAACAAATCGAATAAATATTTATTTTTTATTCGAATAAATGTGGTTGTCTTAGTTTAGCATTAACAAATCATTTCGAGGTGAGTCGTCGTCGTTGGGACACTACTCGATTATATAAATGATGATTACTATTGGATATTTAATTACTTAATCTGTTATATACCTGTTAATGGTAAATATTAGTTCTCCTCTCTTTAAAATAGTCAATGAGAGCTCTCTATCGTTGAGAATAGAGAGCTTTTATTGGTTAATCTTTTAGAATGTTGTCATCTGTAAATGTCGTCTATAAATTAGATGTTTTATATTCAACAAATTGCATTATATAGAAATTATTATTAGAATAGGACATCGAATTATATGAAAAGATTCTCGCGGAAGGACTCAAGTTGTATTCCACAGTTAAGATTGAATAATTTGTTGTTGTAATCTGGAATATAAGTTTCCAGGTTAAAATGTTCAATTTATTAAAGCTTACTTTCTTTTTTCTATACATTATTTATTTATTTTTTATATATTTTAAACTTACTTGAAGATAATAAGTTTTATTTTCAGATATTAAATGTTCGACACATCAAAGCTTGAGAGTTAGGTTAAGAGTACATTTTTAGGGTCCGTAGGCAAAACCAAGGACCCTTATATTTTCCTGCGTGTGTCTGTCCGTCCGTCCCCTCGCGTGCTCTCACGGCTACACCTTTCGTCCGATCACTTTGAAATTTGGCATGTATGTGTCTTGTACTTGCCCACACATTTTAAAAATATAACGACTTAAAAAATTATTTTTCAAAAAAATTAAGGTAAAAAAAAATAAGAGTAAAATTTTTTTATTATATTTCGACACCGGGAGGGGTATCATATGAGAGGGTACGTCAGGCTGATTACAAAAATATATAATTCTTTGGATATAACTTTAATAGGGCGAGCGTAGGCGAGTTTGAAACGTGTCCCCCCTCCCTCTATCTCGCGTATGTAAAGTGCAAAAAATCTGAAAAATTTCCTGAACATTCTTCGTCCAAAAGTAAAGATACCACTTTTTGGAAATTTCGAGAAAAATATTATTTTATTTTTTATGGACAAAATACGTTTTTTTATAATTATGGTCTTTTCGATGTATTTATATGGTTGTAATCCGGTTCAGTGGCAAAAAAATACTTTATCAGAGTGTGTTTTGAGAATATCAGATCCTTAGAATGGTTCAAAGTAAGCTTTTTAGCATTTAAAAAAACACTGTTTATACACTTTACAGCTAAACACTATATAGTGTGGCCTACGGACCCTCGCTGTGTGCTGACTAGCACACACTTGACCTGTTTATTATTTATGCGTTTACATATTATGTGATTAAACGCCTTTACAACCGTAATAGCGAGGTGACGAAATTAATTAATATAGTTTAGTCAAAAATCAATTTCCAATTAATTTATTTGTTTACTGATTCTTATCTATATCCAATATCCAAGCTCATTTGATAGTACATTACGCGTCTAGTGTGGAAAGTAGCATGTTGCATGCGAGTGGGGAGTTTGCACCCGAGCGACAGCGTGGGTAGTAAAACCACACGAGCAAAGCAAAATGCAGTTTTCGCACGAGTTGCGTACCGTACTTTATCTACGATTGTTGGATTTTAATAATAAATACAGAAAAAAAAATGTAATAAACTTCCTGTATGTAAGTTCGTATTTCTCTTTTGATAAACGTGACATTAATTCATTAGTTTTATTTTGTGCCGAATTAATTATTTCGGGCGGCGTATTATCCTCCTCATTTTCGTCTCCATGCAAAATGCACTCCACACTCTCATGCAAAATGCATTTCCGCACTAGATGCGTAATGTACTATTATATACTTAAGCGATTTATCGACTAAATATCCTTAAAAGCGAGGTGTCGAAATTAATTAATATTGTAGTAAAAAATCAATAAGCAATTTATAGATGTGTTTACTGATTCTTATCTAGATCTAAGCTTATTTATAATATTAAAGAAAGGGGAGCTTACAATTGAAAATACAAGTCTGAGTTTCAGATATTAAATTTTAAACATATCAAAGCTTTACCATCGGAAGAGTACATTTATTTTTATATTTATCGACTTTATAACCTTCATAGCGAGGTGACGAAATTAATTAATATTGTTTAGTCAAAAATCAATAACCAATTTATATATTTGTTTACTGATTATTATCTATATCCAAGCATATTTATAATAATAAAAAAGGGTAGAATTCAATTTAATTTACAAATTAGCTCGTTTGTTTAAAGAATCACGATAAAAATAATTAGCTCGTAAGTTCAGTTTATTTCATTTTTATCATTTAAACGTGTCAATTTTTTAATAATTTTATCTACTTTTGATACGAAATATAAACATTATATTTCTGTGTAGATTCGTAGAAAGTGATTCTTTTCTTCTTTTTTCCGCCCCAGTGCGGAAAAAATAGGAATTCTTCACCTTAACGCACAGTTAGCGACTTTGTTTACATTTGACAAAACTAATTTGCTGTTGTTGACTGATTTAAGTGATTATGACGAAAATTAAGCGAATAATACTCCTCCCCGGAATAATCAATTCGGCACAAAATGCAACTCATTAGTTGCATTAATTCATTAATTAATGTAATTTTTATCAAAAGAGAAATACGAACTTACATACAGGAAGTTTATTAATTTTTTTTTTCTGTATTTATTATTAAAATCCAACAATCGTAGATAAAGAACGGTTCGCAACTCGTACTAAAACTGCATTTTGCTTTGCTCGTGTGGTTTTCCTACCCTCGCTGTCGCTCGGGTGCAAACTCCTCACTCGCATGAAAAATGCTATACTTTCCGCACTAGACGCATAATGTACAGTCACGAATCTCATCTTTTGAACTAGAATTTATTTAAACATATTGCGTAAAAGAGGTTAAATTTTAAATGGCCCCACTAGTGTTATGCGGCACTGCATTCGTTCAGTCATTGTTATTGAGAATATTCCCTACTGAGAGGGGTGATATATTATGATTTTATATTGCTAATAATATAGTTCTTTTTTTGTCATCTCAATAAATTTAAAGTTTTTAAAGAAATAACTCTTATAGAATAAGAGTTGTAGAAGAATTGCTTAAAAAGATTACTCATCCCTCCTTAAATTCTTTTAATGCGGCATTTCAGTCTATAATATCTTCGTCATTGCGTAATATCATTTAAGTTTTGATTTATTTTTTTCAATTTATAGTTTATTAGAATAACACAACTGCATAAATCAATAACATGCATTTTATTTATTTTTTTCTTATGACTTAACATATTTATATCGAAATAGGATTTGCGATAAATGAGAAAGAAATCCTATTAGTATTTTAATAAGTTTGTAGTATTATTTGTAATATATGTATTTATTTACAAGCCGTTAATCCGTGCTAACGGGCATAATTACACTTAGAAAAAAAAGTGAAATTAAGTAAATTAATTTAGATATTTATTTAGATAAATTATGATATCTATTTGAAGACCAACAAATCAAAACAAACATTTAATTTTTTTGGAATAAATGTGGTTGGCTTAGCTTAGCAATAAGAAATTATTTCGAGGTGAGTCATAGCCGTCGGGATACTAATTGATTATATAAATAAAAGAAAAACAAAAAAATAAATAAAAGCAATAAATATATTGAAAAGATGTATTTATACTTCAGCTAAAATATTCTCTCAAAAAACTGATTTAATATAGCATTTTAAAGTCGGTTGTTCTTACATAAAACACAACTCAAGCTAAAACACATAAAATTATCTTTCTTTTTAAAAAATGTATTATCGATCCGCGTTTACTCATACACATATACCGTTCTCACCGCTAATACAAACCATACCATTACTCACTCCATAATACGCTAAAACAAATCCCCTAAACCAAGACCAAAAATATCAAATTTATACACACATAAATCATTCATATACAGAGGGGGGGGGGGGGGAGCAGGGCTTCTCGCAAAACTTACCCTAGAGCCTCGAAACTTGGCCTCAACACATTTCAAGCCCGTATCAAGTTCCGCCCTGTAAATTAATTAATCTAAAACTTTGGCTAAATACCATTCTACCATTTGACTAATACTAAACAATTTTAATACTTGATTAGCTTAAAGGTTTGATTAATTTTCGCATAATTCTAGCCCGTGTATTAAAATATCAATTTTAGTTCTGTTTTTATTATAATGTGATTAATTACTGTAGTTGTAATTTGACCATTATATTTGAATTCCCTTCTACCTTATTTATGTACTAATTGATTTATTTTATAAAGTTAATAATTTCAAGATAAAAAGAACTTTTTATATACTACGTTTTTAAATTTTTGTTTAAAATAATATAATCGATAAATAATATAATCGATATTTCCTGTTTTGCTGTCATTCAATGTTTATCTATCACAAATTTGAGATCCCTCAAAATGAAGATTTCGTAAATATTGGACATGGCAAAACAAATTAAATAACTTGCGAATTTTTTCCGAACTAACTTTCCGTTCAGCAAAGTTTGCTGAAAACCAATTAAATTCTGCTGAAAGATGGCTAAAAGTAATAAAATAATGCATTGTCATTGTGTTCTGAGCTATGCTAAAAGTTTCAAATGTCTAGCTATTCGGGAAGTTAGTTAGAAATCGATTGCCAGATTTGTACCGGACAAACAAACAAACAAACAAACAAGAAAGCAAGCTAATAAAAACGTAGTAACAAGGTAGGTTCTGCTGTTTAAATAGTAAGGACATTTATAAATTTGTTTTAGGTGTAACTTTTGAACTATTTATAAGTGCGAAACTAACGCCTTCATATTCATTTTTATTGTTTAAATACTACGAAACTACTGGAAAAACATGTTTTTTAGACTGTTGGAGGAGATTTCTTACAAAATATGCGACTTATAAAAATTCTTTAAACATTTTTTTTTTTTTTTTTGTTTTGTTTTGTTTTTAACCAGCAGTCAATTATTGTCTGATTATTCGATTTGTGAAAAAAAAAAAAAAAAAAAGGGGGGGGGGGACACAGATGAATTAGTACTTAGTACAAAAACGAAACCAAAAATATATTTGTACCCCTTAAACGTTAACCGCTTGTTTTTGAGAGATGATTTTATGGGGCTCCCCTATATTATTCCTGTGTTTTTAGTTACACTTAAAAAAAAATGCAAAAAAAAAAAAATAGAGGGAGGGGCGACTCAAATGAATTAGTACATAAACGAAACCAAGTATATATTTGTACTCAGGGCGTTCTCTTCTTTAATTAACGCCCCACGTGACACAATTCCATTTAAAAAAAAATGCTACCCCTTAAACGTTAACCGCTTGTTTTGGAGCCATGATTTTATGGGGCTTCCCTATAATTTTCTTGTGTTTTGGGTTTCACTTTTTCTTTTAAAAAATGCCATGTTTCAAATTTTTCAGTTGGATACTTGTGGAATTCATTTGCAGACAGATAAATGTAGGAAATTATACGGGTCCAAAATTGGTACTTCTTTAGATTGTTACTCCCCTATGTTTTTTTTTAAATATAAATTACTTTGCCTGAATAACTATCAAGCAAAGCGATGTTTAGTACAATGTACTTTGGGACAAAGGAATATCATACTTCTGTTTTTATAAGGGCCCCTTATAAAAACAGGAGTATGATTAAGGGTTCCCCTTATTAAGGGGAGTAACAGTCTAAAGAAGAACATTCCGTACACCTTCTTTAGATTGTTACTCCCCTCTGTTTTCTTCACATGGGGAGTAACAATCTTAAGAAGTGCCCCAAAATTCTGCCTACGAACCCTAAAAGCTTAAAAATACACTTGGCTGCCTAATAATAAAAATATGTGTTTATTTTTTTAAATTATGTAATTTTTTATTAATGAAAAATTATGCCGAAATATCTCCCTTTTTTTTAAAAGAGGGTTTTCTAGCTATTTCCCAGTTTCATCGCCCATTTTAACTTTTTCATATAAAGAAAAAGTATTGTGATGGCGCGAAAATTCGATTTTGAGATTTTGATGGATTTACACGTTTTGAGGTCCCCTGAGTCAAATAATGTCTGTCTGTCGTCTGTGCAGACGCGTGAAGCCTAAACTACTGGGCCAATTTTGACGAAATTTCGCATACATGTTGAGAAAAATCATACCCCGAGGTGAAATCGAAAAATTAATTTTAGCTCCAAATTTGGGGACGCTTCGCCCCAAAAACAATTTTAAAAATAATTACTCGAAAACGGTTCCGACGATTTTGATTAAAAAATTCAAAAAATACAGTCCATTTAAATACGAATCTAAAGATATAAGCCGTTTTTACGGGAAACATTTTGTTTCTTAGAAAATAGCTTTAAATGCGGACGGAGAGAGGCCTGGTTCGATTCCCCGCCGAGGAGAAGTTATTTTTACGATAAATTTTGATAAAATGTTGCAATAATAATTAAATGTACCTGTGAAAAATAATAAATGGAAAATACTGGGCTAAGTAATTATAAACTAGTATGTGAGGAAGTTTGTCTGATTTGTCTTGGACCGATTTTCTTAAACTGTTTTACTCACAAAATCGATCGGAATTTTACAGAGGTATTTTTTGAAAATAACCGAAAATGTAATTCACAGGAATTTCTTTCTATTAATAAAAAAAATGTGTTTTTGAAGATATAAAATATAACTTGGGTTTTTTAATGTATTTTTAAATATGCCTTACATTTCTTTCGAATTTTTATAAAGAATGAACAAGGTATTCTACCAGCGAAATTGTTTTTCTGCCTGCGCCTTTGTGTCTCTACTAAGTTTATTTTTATAAAAGTTTTATTTAAGTTCATTCGTCATTCTTTATAGAAAACAAAAATATTTTTAAGAAAAAAAAACAAAACTATATGCTTCAATTTGAAATAAGAAACTTGAAGTCAATACCGAAGAAAAGATTAATGAGCACCCACACAATAGCTGGGAACTCCCTGTGTATCGATTTGGACGGATGAAAGTTGTTCCACCATCGTACTTGAAATGGTAAGAGCTTTTGTGGAGTCCACGGTTCGATACGCAGCCAAGGCTCGCATTTTTTTCAGTGTTTTTTCCCCTTTTTTTTAGTACTTTCTTATGAATTATGTAAGCTTGGACTGTCAATTATTTAAAACAGTTCCATGTCTGTATTATATTTTCTATATTTTTTTCTATACCTTATACTTTATTATTATTTCTTATACTCTATTTTCTAATTATTTCTATGTCATAAAAAATATTTTCACTGTACTATTAGTATAAAATAAAATGTATCAAATATATATTAATTTATTCCTCCTCCATTTGCGTACTGTTAAACATGAAGATTATATACATTTATTTCCCTTCTTTTAATTCATTTATGAACTTTTACTGAACTATTATAATAAAATAGTTTAATTTCTTTAACCTTTTTTGTATAACTTTTCGCAGTTAATATTTATTAATAATAAATAAATATATACTTTATTTTCGTTCAACATTTGAAATTAAACTTTTTTATTTTTACTTTTAGAAAATAATGGTCTTAACTATATGATTGCTATTATAAAATAGATTTATTCTTACTTTATCTTTGTTCTATCTTTACTATAAAACTTTTTTCTTTTACTTTTAGGAAATCATCGCCTTACTTATATGATTATTATTAAAAAATAGATTTATTTCATTTTTATTTTATATTAATATTCATTTATTTATCTTACTTTATCATTTGTATTATATTCATCGCTATCCTCTTTCATTTGTAACATTTATGTTGCATTAAAAGAAATGAATTTACACAGAAGCTTTTGCCATCCTGTTAACATATAAAAGCTTTTATCTTTGGTTTCTTTTTGTTGTGAAAAGAAATCCTAGTTTTTGCCAACACATACAAATATAATCATTGCAAAACATGATTATTGTAGAGTTCCGCTAACTAATCGAAAGAGAACATGATAAATAAGCGGAAATACGCGATAGTACTTTTAATCGCTGAATTTTATTAAATATATGTTTCTTTAATATCCTATCGTTTTTTTTTTTTCTCCACATCCTACCGTCATTCTTCAATTTTAAATATAACTGTGGTTACATCTATGTTTTTTGATATGTATTACAAATTTAATCGTAATAATGTAGACTTCTTTGATCTTTTTTTACTCCGCATTCACGGTTCCCTTATTTTAAAATTTTTATCTTAATGTATTTGTATTTTAAATAAATTATTTTTCTTATTTCTTTTTTTTTAACTCTTTTTTTCAAATTAATTTTAAATACAGATAAATAAAAAAATCCTTATTCTATTACAGTAAAATGGCATTTTTAAAACTTGTAATAGATAATGTTTTTTTTTTAATTGACTGTATTTAAAATTAATTAGAAAAAAAGTTAAATATATATATTGTGTGTGTGTGTTAGGGACGGGGGGGTCTTTTTCTTCATCTATTTTATCCGTTCTGTTTTGTTTGTTAGTATACACTTTATTATTTAAATGCATATTTTTTGTCCATTTGTCTTTTTTGGTTAAATATATAATTATTTAACTTGTTTATTGTTTATTTTAACTTATTATTTTCTTGTTATTAATTCTCTTTATCCACAAATTTTAGTTATTTCAAAACAATACGCAAAGTCGTTACTCAACTCATATTATAGTCCTCTTATCGTATTTTTATAATTCTTTAGCTTATTGCTATTTTAATTTTTATTTTGATTATTTATTTACTTACTTTTTATTTTTTTATCTGTACAAGGCCTTCTCAGTAGATTATGCGTGAATTTTCCTTCTCTTAAAAAGCACTCTTATAAAAAAAAGAGTGCTTTTTCTTTGGAAATCTTCTTTAATTATTTATTCATCATTGAAGTTATTGATGATATATTTTCTTTCCATAAAATTCTTTAATTTATCCCTTTTAAATTATATATTTAGATTTAATTTTAAAGTTATGATTTAAGAAGACTACAACTGGCAGTGAGATTAATCAATTACTTAGTATGTCGTAATTATTTTTTGATTTGTGTTATACATAAGTAATTTACTCGCAAATATGTATTAGATGGCAAATAAATTAATATTTAATAGTTGAATTATTGTTAATTATAATCTAATTATTGTTAAATATAATCTTCTATAGTCCATTGTAACATTATTAAATTGTAATTTTTAACCCTTCATTATTTTCAATGCGGTTGTATTAATGAATTTATTCGTGCAGTTAATTCTTCAATAATACCGGGCAAATATAGTACTTTAACTATCGTCCTTTACACATTAAAAATAATGATAGAATGTAACAAAATAATTTGTACTTATTTATATATCCGTAGTAGAATTGAAATATTTATAGTCATCTTATAGCTTAATCAAATTTTATATTTATTATCTATTGGTAGATTAATGAACGGTATTGGTTCAATTGGTAGAATGGTACTCTATTAGTTTTTTCTTACAATTAATTCTTAAACATTTTAAATATTTGTTTAATCTTTGCTAATATGCTTATGATAAAAAGGGATAATTTAAATACTAGGTCGGTAAGGGGGACGAGGTATATGTAAAAATAAAGGATCCTAATTAAACGAGTAAACACAATATAGGTAGACAAGCAGGATGTAGGTGAAGTTTAAATACTAGGTCGGTAAGGGGGACGAGGTATAATATGTAAAAATGAAGGATCCTAATTGCACGAGTGAAAAAAATATAGGTTGACTAACAGGATGTAGGTGAAGTTTAAATACTAGGTTGGTATGGGGGACGAGGTATATGCACAAATGAAGGATCATAATTAAAAGAGTAAAAACAATATAGGTAGACAAGCAGGATGTAGGTGAAGTTTAAATACTAGGTCGAGGTATATGTAAAAATAAAGGATCCTAATTGCACGAGTGAAAACAATATAGGTTGACTAGCAGGATGTAGGTGAAGTTTAAAATTAGAAAAGAAAGGGTTATTTTCATACAGATATTGTTGTTCTTGAATCTATTTATACAAGTTTATTTTTACTATAGGTAGAAGGAGGAATAGGAGTGGGCTGTGTAGGGCCGGTTTGTGCCCGAGTTGAGTTTAATCTTTAAAGGACAGTAAGAGGAGGCCAGGGGTGGCTTGCCCTTGACACCACTACGCCTACTATGTTCTAGCAAATCCCTCCCTACAATACGACCGAAATAGTGGCTTCTAATCTATCGATGTTTCCCTTTTTTCCACGGCCTTCTCGTGGCAATTCCCACTGGAAGACGTGGCCTATTAACAGAGAACCTTACAACTACATTCTCTACTTCTTAGATCTATACAAAAGCTAAAAAGTTGTTGTCTATAATCTTTGTAATAAGCTTTAAAGGGCGAAAGCGTTGAGAACTACTGTCGGTGCTAGGATAGTTAAAAGGTGAACCTCACCCAGGGTATTAGGTAGAGGTTTGATACACTCTTACAGAGGAGTGATTTGCTCGTGTCAGAATGGCTTGTCGTGACAGCTAATAGTTGCCGTTGGATTGTACGACTAGAGCGTGTCGTCTCATTCTCATCTACGCTAGATTATTTATATCTAATGTCTATAGCCTGGTGATTCACTTTGACATGCTCCTCTCCCTAACGGATCTAACATGATTTGCCTGTAAACTGTCTCGGCATGATAAAAAGCGTGGTTTGACATTGTTGTCATTCTGATGTTGACATAAACTCGAGCTGATTACAGCTGATAGACTACTACTGTGCCAATATAAACATGCGTATACAATCTAAAAGTGCGTTCAGTAATGGTTCACTTACCGAGGGCATCAGATGATCTGTACTCCTCACCCGCGTTACTTTGTTTCTATAAATATTTTTTTTCACAAATCGTTCTACAGTCTGATTAAATTTCATAAATGAAACGTAACAAAAGTATATACATAGCAAAGTAGCCGCTTCGTAGCGTTCGATGATATTGTCCCTGAAGAAAATTATTAATATTATTAACGAAACCGAATAAAACGAACAATCTCTAAATAAAGGCCACCATGTTAAGTTTAATACGGTTTTAGAAAATATTGCACACATACCGATAACGAACAATATATTAAATACGGCCGAGCCTACGATGGTCCCTATGCCGACGTCGTCGAAGGAGACGAACACGCCGATGGCACTCGTAAACAGTTCCGGAGCGGAACCGCCGGCCGCCATAAAAGTAGCTCCCGCCACGTCTTCGGTGATGCCTAGTTTTTCTATGACGACGTCCAGGGAGGGTACGAAGAACTCGTCGCAGACTATGGCTAAAGCGACGAACATATAAACGACACCGAAGATGTGAAATATGACGGCCCCGTGGCGACGCTGTTCCAGGGTGAACAGGTCCTCGGGGAAAAGGGGGGTTTTCTCCTCAGTCTCATTAAGTGGGCACTCCGTTCCGCTAATACTGATATTATCTTCTAATGTGGGTTGACAAACGAGCACTAAGCAAACTACTATATACAACGGAGAGTGAGGCATAGCGACGGAGGTGGCGGCGATCTCTAAGAGCCCAATCTAACCATGGCCCGACTAGGTCGCCTGCTTCCTGACACCCCACTACTACCCCTACCCGCCTCCCCGCATCGAAAAATCAATGCGCCTGCACAAGCGCTATCATCTCCCGACCACATTCAAACACCGGCCTAAATCAATGAACACTTACTCCTAATTAATCCTTATTTATTATTCTGCTTGTTTACTCTATTAATCGGATTATTATTTTACCGACCGATAGTGTAGTGAATCCGGTCTGACGTATAAGTGTTTCATGTCCAAGGGTGACAAGGTCAGCCTATGCTTTAAATCTTAAAAACCGCGGTATCTGCAGCGTCCGTAACTCCGGTCCCTCGTAGAGTACAATACCATTGTTTTGTTAATAAGTTAAAACAATTAATTTTAGTTTTATCAATTCATATGTTTCCTTTAAACCATTTTCAAGCGTACAATCACGCATTTAAAATAGGTTTTCTAGACACCACTTTAAAACTATCAAGTCATACGATGACTGTCATATTTCCTCTTGAAGTTGAAAGTAAAAAATACTAAGTGTGTAAGCAAAATTTAAATTTCTTGCTCAGCCAAAAAATATCATAGCATGTTCTTAAAATTTTAGGAACAAAGGATAAAAATGCAAACGAGAGAGAAGAGATAGACCATTCATAAGTGCCAGATCCAGGCTCTAAGGGGCAAACCTAATTAGAGGGACACTTCTCACCGCACAATCAAACCCCCCTAAAATCTATAAATACATTTAACACAGTCCCACAACAGCACTTGTTAGTTTTACATACTTTAACCTATTTTATAATCTTCGCATAAGAAAACATTCCTCTATTACTGTTATAAAAAAAATCAAATTTAATGTTCTATTATTGTTATGGTATAAATATATTTATAGTAACCGTTAATAATGTGGTAATAAAATAAAATAGTATATAAATTAACTTTTATAATAAGAATCAAACAGTATCTATTAGAAATGTAAGTATGTGATGAAAGATTCATAATAATGGTATCGATTTGCTGCATATGCTCGTAAATCACTGTCAATGCCAGAGGTAATGCAAGCTGGCCCAAACCCCTCGAGCTTGGGGAAACTATGTCCGTAGGGCGTTACCGCACGCTTGCAAGGGATTTTTCAGAGTTCAAAGCAGGGGAGGGTAAATTAAAAAAAGGGCTATCCAGCCTATGCTAAACTCTAGATCTTAGAAAGTTAAAAATTTTAATAATGGTTCCTTTAGACGAAAGCAGCCACTAAGAAGTGATTTTTAGAAAAGGGTAATATTCAGCGAGGGTTTGGAATAAGGTAATTAATCCTATACCACGCCCCTAGGGGTGGAAAGATAAAAATCTCTGAAAAGCCCCTACGTAAGATCTCCAGCAAGATAAAATTGGGGAAGGGTAGGCGACGAACAGGGCTTTAAAGGGTTGCAGTCAAGTTCAGCCCATATACCTGATTCTGGGGTAGGCATGTAAGCATTAGGGAAAAATATTGCAAATTTCGACAAATAAAGGAATTAATTAGATGAGAGGTCATAAAGATGTGTCAAAAAGCCTATCTCGAACTCCTGCTCCTAGAAAGGAGGAAGAAGGCTTCTTAGGACTTAAGCAACCACTTAAACCAGATTATTTACTCAGTGATCTATAAGGGAATATAACAGGAAGGAGGAAGAATAGGGGAGATTAAACCCAGCCCAAAAAAAAACAAACATTTCTTCTAGGGTTAATATATACCATAATGCCATAATTTTCTTCTGTTTGTTAATTTATTTATGCATAATCATGTTACTGTTAAGATTTTTGACTTTACCGAATTGGTGAAGTTATAGATTGTCAGGATAGTGGTCAACTTACTCACTCACTAACTTTTCTGAAGAGCTCTGATAGAGTGAAACAACACCTAAAGACAAATTTCCTCCTATTGACCTATTGACAAATTTCCAGACGATGTTGTCTCGAAGAATATGTTAGTTCCTTTCTGGCTATTTGTCAAAGGGCAAACCTTTCGAATTAACGGATCCGAAGTGTGGTAACCTATCTTCTATTGGCGTCTCAAAGACATATTAGGAAGATCCACACACTGGGAAAAATCGAGGTGGATTGTGCTTGTAACGTTTTCAAACTAAATGGTTCTCATCAGCTACGATATTGACAAAGTGGAAGAGAAGGTAGAAAATGTGAATTTGAGAGCTACTTCTTTTTTGGCCATCTAGTGTTGAAACGAAGATTAAAATTGGTAAAATTGAGTTTCTCCCTAAATGATTCTTCTGCTTGGAGAAAATTTCCCTTCAGCAATTTTTATGTCTCTTTTTCTACTTTTTCAGTCGCATTGCTGATGAGAACCATTTGGTTTGAAAACGTCGTAAACATAATTCACCTCGATTCAGATTGAGACGTCAAAAGAAGATCGATAACCAAACTTCGGATCAGTTACTTCAAAAGGTTTGCTCTTTCACAAATAGTTAGAAAGCCACAAACATATTCTTTGTGACATCTTCGTTTCAAAATTTGTCTATGTCTTCAGGTTTTATTTCACTCTATCAGAGCGAGAAAGGTGACACCACCCTGAGACAATCAATAAGTTTACCATTTTGGAAACAGTCAACAATTTTGATCTTCAAATTTTTCTCAAACAGAAAAATCAATGTTACTTTTATGTGTGAGTATATTTTATCTTCTTTCAAGAAAAATGTCTTTATGTTCAATTCCGTTTCTTTAAATCAATTTTTAAAAAGCTAAGCGTCCTTAAAAACTGCGAGCTAAGTTTTAAAGGTTTTAAAAAGAAGATTTTTGAGATGGTCTTTACCGACTTGTAACTTTACGATAAAATGCCAAGTTCGCATCCTGTTTAAGGAAATGAACCTCTAGATTGCCTTTTAGAAAATTTCAAGGGTAGTCGAAATCGAAAACTCGGGGGGAAAAGTCTATTGCCGTCTTGGTAGATTATTTGCTTTAGAATCGACCGCATTACGGACCACTGATTTGGTCCTTCGCTCCTTTTTACTTAACGACACGACCAAGGGTTTGAAAGCCTTTTTAAAAAGGTCATGCTTAGCAATCTAGATTTTTTTTTACACGCCGTGGAGGCCGATTTCATTACAATTTCTAGAAAATGCTTGAATGTTAAGGGAAACTTTATATTGACTCGAAGCAACGAATAATTGAACTTCATCATGATAAGGTTCTTAATGTGTTGACACTCATGAGATTTTACAGTTTCATATTTTGGTAGAGAATATAGCTTGAATTGAGGTCTCAGGTTGCTAATTGGTATCGTTCAAGCTTATTGGAAGCTGGATTTCCGGCTCTTGTAAGGTGCTCCACGCTCGGTGTTCACCTGGCATCGCTGTATTCTATAAATGGGCAACTACTTAAGTGTAGTGGCCTGTAGTGGACGAATGCAAGCTATATAGTTTTAACAGGTGATGGAATGACACACCATCCCCGTGTCACTCATTTCATATATTATGTTGTATATCTTAGCACTTTGCAGGCCTAACATGTAGGATCGTCCAGGCCAGGATTATTTTTATTGTACGAATCGGCTGGGAAACGTTGGTGATATATTGTCACCACGTTTCGTATCCTGTAAAGAAAACTGATAACACATAGTGAACATATTGCTTGACAATGTAAATTCAGATCAGTTTCGACCACTTTATTAATCAATGTACTGATAATATTACCTTGGAAGACATCTTTTACCTAAAAAAAACAGCATTTCGCTTCCGAGATTACCGAAGGTAACGGAAGCATTGTGTTTACTTTTGAGAACGAAAAACATTTATGTCTCCGATTTTAAAAATTCCAAGACAGAAATCCGTTTCAGACATCAGGGAACATTTTTGGTCTCGTGACTGTCTGTCGGTCTGTGTGTCCGCGAATTATGAAACGTGTGACGATAACTTGAGTAAATGTCAACCGATTTTGATGAAATTTGGTAGACATGTTCATTTTACCAATGCCCAGGTCGAGTTCGTTTGCCAACGTTATCCGTTCAAGCGTTCACGCTCAACGCTCGCGTAAACGTGAACTTCAAATTTAAAATTGGAATTTTTGGTCAGGAAAGAAATTAAACTTCATCTATTCAATGAGACAAACATTTTTTTCAAATACTATTTTTTAGTAAAACCAACAGCGACTCCACTATGAATTGTTAAAGAGCGCTAAAACTATTAATAATTATTACACAATAACAAGTTTTTACAATAAACTAATATAACAATAATGTTAATATTAATATAACAATAAAGTACATGATAGGATGCGAGGAAGCTATGTGCCACACTAATTGGCAGTCTATTTTTTATTCTTATGATGATAAAATAATTGGTGTAGCTTTTGTCGTTTCATAGTTTCAGCCTCTAAGTCCATCAAGTTTATCAATCATTCTTAAGTATCCATTAAGTCGGAGTGAGATGCACGCGAATTACTGCACTTAAAATTGATCTGACACATTATCAGGTTTAATGATTTACATGTTAACTGCTTTTGTTAAATTTTGATTATTATCGAGTAAAAATAAAATGAATTGAAGTCTATTTTTACAAAGTTAACTTAACTCGAGTTTCTTTTTGTAAGTTGTAAAAAAAAAGTAAAGACAGTTAAAGGAAAGTATATATATATATATTGGGATTTATATTAAGCAAGACGATAACGATTCCGTGGACGTAATATTTCACGACAGCACGCTAACATTTTCCGGAAATATAACTTCGATTTTCCAGTCTAAAATAAGAAGCCTTGTACACTCTACAAAAATGAAAATGATAATGAAAAAAAAGTTTTTCCTATGAAAATATTTTATAAAATCAACCTTGGCAATAAGTATAAATAAATTATTTTAAACCAAGTAGACACCAAAAATAAATTTTGATAACCTTAACAATTCTGACATTATTTTTATCGTATTCCGTACTTAGCATCCTTGTAAGAATAAAATCACCTTTGCACATTTTCATAAAAAATATGCAATACATTTGAGTAATGATGGTAGGAAAATTATTAATTCCAAAATCAGTTGAGCATAGAAAGCTATTGGGAGGATCTTGCTACCGATTTTCTCTTTTACTACCCTTTACCCAGAAATAACTGCAGACTTGGGGCTTAATATTTCTAAATATTATCATTCTTGAAATTCTTAATGTAGTTTATACATTTATAAGGTACTGAATTAGTCGTGGAATCGAATTAGTGGTCAGGCACTGAATTATTATGCCAGGAAGGCAACCGACAAATATGAGCAGATATTGGGTTGCTCGTCCTAAAATTTTATGTAACTTAGATTAAATAAATACACATTAGGACTACATTGAAACTTCTACATTTACTCAATAGAACAGAAGATTACTGACAAACACGCAGTAATTTGAAACTTCTACATTTACTCAATAGAACAGAAGATTACTGACAAACACGCAGTAATTTGAAACTTCTACATTTACTCAATAGAACAGAAGATTACTGACAAACACGCAGTAATTTGAAACTTCTACGTACGTGTATACTCAATAAAACAGAAGATTACTGATAAACACACATTACAACTTCAACATATACTCAATAAAACAGAAGATTACTGACATACATTTAGTACATTAAAACGTCTACGTATCCTCAATAAAACAGAAGATTACTGATAAACTACTAAAGCAAAATGCTTGCTGTTCAACAGTTTTATGATTGAAACGAAATATGCATCCTGTCTGTCTGTCTGTCAGTAAGGTTTACGTGTCCGACGATAACTTGAGTAAAAATTGACCAATTTAGTTGAAATGGTATACATGTTCGTTTACTAATGCTCAGACTATTAAGCGCCCCTACACGATCAAACCGCGCTCCTCCTAGACTGTAATATATCAGTATTGTGTAGATACCATGGTTTCAATCAGGATTTGGGATTGACGGAATGCTTGATCAAAATTTCTCTAGACTATCAAGCGCTCCGTCAAGCCGCTTGACTCATTCAAACTTTCCATCAATCTCCGTCAAGGCTTGACTCAAGCATCAAACGGGTTCCTAGACTATCAATCATGCTTGACACCATTGCTTAACGCGATGTTGGATCAAGTGGCTTGATCGTGTAGGGGCTGCTTAAGTTCGTTGGACAACGTTATCCGTCCAGGAGTTCGCTCGTAACGCTTGCGTAAATGTGAACTTAAAATGTTAAATTGGAATTTCAGAATGGGAAAAGATTCTATCATCAACTATTCGATGAGACGAACACTTTTTAGTAAAACCAACACCGACACCGCTATCAATTAATAATGATCGTTATAGTACATTACGCGTCTAGTGCGGAAAGTAGCATTTTGCATGCGAGTGTGGAGTTTGCACCCGAGTGAGAGCGAGAGTAGTAAAACCACACAAGCAAAGCAAAATGCCGTTTTCGCACGAGATGCGTACCGTACTTTATCTACGATTGTTGGATTTTAATAATAAACACAGAAACATTTTTTAATAAACTTCCTGTATCGTTAGCATTTCTCTTTTGATAAAGATGACATTAATTCATTAGTTGTATTTTGTGCCGAATTAATTATTTCAGGAGGCGTATTATTCTCCTCATTTTCGTCATAATCACACAGCAATTAGTTTTGTTAAGTGTAAACAAACTCGCTAGGGCGGAAAAAAAGAGGAATTATAAAAACGTGCATGCTCAATGAATACAAGTACGCATCTAAACAGAGATACAATGTTTATATTTCCTATCAATCGTAGATAAAAACTATTGAAGCAGACCTAACGTTTAAAATAGAGAAAACAACGTTTTTACCGATATCTTAATCTTAATCTCTACCGTAACGATTTTAATGAAACTTCATATACATCGTCTAAAATACAACTGAAACAGGCATGTAAAATTTCATCTTAATACAAGCAGAGGTTTTTGTGTAGTGAAGTGATACATTTATAATAAGTGTTTAAAAGCTACTGTGGGTGGTTAAGATTTTTATAGGGGCTTAGTATATAACAGAACGCTTTTTCAAAGTGAACTTAAAAAAATTAGTTGAGGTATTATATGGATCAAGATACAAATCAGGTTTTTCATAAAAATTAGTAATTGAGGTTTAAACAATCGAGATACTACTTAACTTTTATTCTTCTAAGAGAAAGTAAAGGGACATTTTAATGAATACACTTTCATATACTCGTGGCTTTAATCGCCAACCAAACTACAGTTACAGGAGAGGTTTTTGTTTTATGGCTTTTAAATCATGCTTTTGTAAGGGAAGGTAGAAACACCCTTGGTATACGCCCATAAAGAGGGTTGAAATAGAGATAAGGGTAGTAAAGATAGGTATAGATAAATGCGATATTACACCCTAAGGTTAAAATACTGTAAACATGATTCTTGTCATCATTTTGACTGCAGATTTCATTGCTATATTACCTACTTCGTGATCTGCTGTTTAAATTAACGATTTTCATGTGCAATGGTTAGGTCTGAACCATAAACTGAATGAATATATAATTATGCATACCTCTGTTATGAGGACTAAACGAAATGTTCCTCTTTTCATCAGATATTTTGTGCTGTTCACTTAACTAGGCATCGCGTGGCTCTATCATTGAAGCGAGCGTATTGCATTAAAATAGTGAATATTGAAATTTGTTAATCATGAGAATGTCATAGTTGAAGATAAGTGGAAGAGGGTAGTGAGGGGTAGAGTGGGGGTACACGGTACAAAGCTTTACTTCATAACAAACCTACACACAAAACGACTATAAGAATCTTAACCACCCGGAATAGCTTTTAAACTAATATTATAAATGTATCACTTCATTACTCAAATACTACTGCATGTATCAAGTTGAAATTTTACATACTTGTTTCAATTGTACTTTAGATGTACATGAAGTTTTATTAAGATCGTTACGTTAGAACGTAAGATATCGGTAAAAAGGTTGTTTTCACTATTTTAAACGTTTAGGTCCGCTTTAATAGTTTTAGCGATCTTTATTAAATCATAGCAGTGTCGTTGTTGGTTTTACTGAAAAATTTTATTTGAAAAAAATGTTCGTCTCATCGAGTAGGTGATGATAGAATTTTTTCCCGTCCTGAAATTCCAATTTTAAATTTGAAGCTCACGTTTACGCGAGCATTGCGCGCGTACTCTTGGACGGATCACGCTGTCCAACGAACTTAGCCTGAGTATTAGTAAGAAGATCATGTATACCAAATTTCAACTAAATCGATCAACTTTTACTCAAGTTATCGTCACACGCGTAAACGTTACTGACAGACAGACAGACAGACAGACAGACAATATGCATATTTCGTTGAATGTAAGAAGCTCGCTTACGCTCGCTTTAATTAATCGCATAGGACCTTAGTTTTCGCATTTTAATTTCAAGCAATTACCCACTCAGTTCAAAAAGAAAGGAACGGACTTAATTAGGAAATTCAATGCTCCCCACACTTTCAGTTTAGTGTTTTAACCAATGTTTTCATTCACTGCAGTAATACTGTAGGTGTATCAGGCTTAATAAGGTTTAAATATTGGATATTTAAAATTAATCAGGATTTGGGTAAACTACAGGTTATGTACTATGGTAGATTTTTTGCATAGGAAATTATCGCTTAGAAAGACACTTTACCTCCGTTGTTCTTATTTCACTTATAACTTATTATCAGCAGCTATAACATTTATATTACTTCCAAAAATTATCTCTTAGGCCTCATTCACACTAGAGATTCCGGAATGCTATACACGAATGCAAGATTCTAGTGATACCAAGCGGCTTATGTAGTGTGCTTATGTCCATTCAGACTACGATTCCGGTTTGCGATTCGTATGAGATTCTCAAATCGAGTATCCCGTCCCCGTGAGCCGCCTCGATTCTTTTTAGAATTCTTCTTAGAAAGCGGTTTATAATACGTTGGCGCTATATGGGCCTATTCAGACTAGGCGATTCCGAATTGCATTCCGCTTCAATCCTTTTGCTATTTACTTTCTTTAAATAAAATATTTTTTCCGTGGTAGGCTGTGAAATAGTAACTTTAGAGCCTAAAAAACATAGCTAAAATCCATTTTTTCATTACGTGGACTTAAAAAATCTTTTTATTACTCCTAGCTGTAAAGAAAAAATCTTTTACGTCCTAGGCACTAAAAGATTTTTTCTTTACGGCGGGTAGTTGTCAAAACTTCCGTTAGTAGTGCTGCAGTCTTTGTAGAAATGCTTCTAGTACGATAAAAATCCGCTAGATGTCAATGCGTTTTGTTTATCTTTTCTTATAGTGTAACCTCATTTTAAGGTTTCTTTTTTTAAGTCTTAAGTATGTACTAATATTTGTTATTATTATATATTGATTAGTGATTAATATTTAATGTTTTTTCATTGTCTGCTACCTCGGAAAAAATAGCATATGCTACGCGACTTTGAAGTGTTTTTTCTTTACCTTGGCAATATTTACTGTCTCGCTTCGCTCGACAGTAAATGTAATTGCCGCGGTAAAGAAAAAACTCACTTCACAGCCTTGTAACATAATATACTATTAATTATAAATTCATAATAATTACTGTAATATCATTAATTATAATATTTTATTATCAATAATTTTATTTACGTTGCATAAAATATTTTAATTTTATAAATATATTAATAAATCAATGTAATATATTATTTAATTTTTTTTTTTCAATTGTTTTATTAACGTTAAATAAAATAGGTTAAGTATGAATATAATAATAAATATACTATAATCCCAGTGTGAATTCACACTGGGATTCCGGAATGCGATTGGTGTATGAGATTCAAAAAAGTATCAAGATTCAGTATCTCGGCGGCTTCTTCCCTCACTTTTCCTAGTTTGATCCCACTTTTATTATACACTAACATATATGTATTTAATTTGTAAATAAATAATTATATTATATTCATAATTAACCTAGTTTATTTATAACGTAAATAAAATTATTGAAAAAAAAAAAAATTATTAAATAATATATTACATTGATTAATTAATATATTTATATAATTAAAATATTTTATATAACGTAAATAAAATTATTTTTAATAAAATATTATAATTAATGGTATTACAGTAATTATTATGAATTTATAATTGAAATATTTTATTTAAAGAAAGTAAATAGCAAGAGGATTGAAGCGGAATGCGATTCGGAATCGCCCATTCAGTACCATGAGCCGCTTTCTAAGGAGAATTCTAAAAAGAATCGAGGTGGCTCACGGGGACGGGATACTCACTCGATTTGAGAATCTAATACGAATCGCTTACCGGAATTGCAGTCTGAATGGACATAAGCACAATACATAAGCCGCTTGGTATCATTAGAATTTTGCATTCGTGAATCGCATTCCGGAATCTCTAGTGTGAATGAGGCCTTAGGAACCAGCGTTTTAATTTTCTCTTGACAGGCCATTTCATTTATACCCTATCGTATATTTCTTCTAGGACGACATTCTAAGAATAATGCCGTTTCTGAAAGTCTTGTCTCTTTAGTACTTGTAAAATAAACCCTTTTCAGGGTATGTTCCGTTGTGTTGATGGCTGCAGGTGGAAGACGCGATGTCTTGCCTTACCGTTGGATTTTACCCACGCCTGTTTCATCTGAACTGTAAGTCTCTTCCCTCTTTTCGCTTTTACCTTTTCAATTTCTCTTAGAATATCCCTGGTGACTTTCGTATTCCGATTTGTTAACATACCCTACCGTTGAGAACATAACCTTACAGAGACCATTGAGTTGACGAGTGGAGAATGGAGAACCGTAGCTTGCCTTGCTATACGCACATGATCGTGTTTGACTTTCTTGTATACCTCACACGTGAACTTCTCTTGTTCATAAGTAAGAATTATAGTGTTTACCTTATGTTGTTCCGTTTTAAATTAAATGTGGGTTGCGTCTCATGGGGTTTTCACTCTAGTTTTTATGGCAGGGGCTAGAAAGCTTCCGATGTCCTTTTGGACTTGGACTCGCTTGGCAACCACCTAACCTCGCTGTAGCATATTGTTGCTAAATATCTGATAACTTATTGATATAGTTCCGATTTATGTGTGCACTTTCTTGTAACTGCTATGTAAATTTCTGTTTGGCCTCTTTTGGCAGAAGGAACTTGATTCAGCCAGAATCCCTTTTCCGACACTGTGCCGCCTCTAACTTACGGTAACCTTTTCTTTGTCATTTTGTTTACTGTTACCTGGTGTCGCGGAAAGTTAGGTTATTCCGGACTCTCTTGTATCACGGTTAGTTCAGGCTAGGGGAGTGAATTCTAGTTATCTTGGTAAAATATTGTTTATGTATCAGTTAAAGTATTAATTTCATTTGGGCCTCCAGTGAGTATCGGCCACTACTCCTGTTGTCTACTTTTAATGTAAAACAATATAAAAAATTTTCTCACAAAGCTCTGCAGTAATATTTATACTTTCATTTAATTATCAAAATATATACATATACAGGGTGACTGGCGATATATGTGAAAAAATAAAGTTGGTTGTTCTACACCTCAGGGGCTACAAAAAACACTAAATAAACCATGGGTCAAATCTTGACCGTTTTCTCGCCAGGTCAAATTTTATGATTTTTTTAAGATCGCATGCCATTGCTCATAAAAACACTAATTGCTCCCAAAGTATAAAAGCTAGAACAAAATTTTTGGTTTTGTTGTAAAGCTAACAAAATTTCCTACAAGTAAAGTGCAATTTTAATTTATCTTGCCCTCAAATTACATGACAAACAATTATTACAAATTTGATTTTTAAGAAAAAATTTAAAAATTAAATTTTTTTGTGGTTCTATAACTTGGAATTGAACCGAGCTTAAACTGTTCGGACTTCAAGAAAAACTTCCTTATTTACTAACGTTTCGATCGATATTAATATTATTACCCATTCATAAGGTGGAATTTTTAGTAAACTTAGCTTAAAGTAAAATAGAACCATTTTTAAATTTGTATTGTTGTTTCTGTTGACTTATAAGTGAGTATACTAAACCAATCTTACTTTTGAAATTATTTACACACCTGTAAGTCGGCAATAGCAATAATAAAAATAGTTATTTTTTTACTTTAAGCTAAGTTTACTAAAAATTCCACCTTATGAATGGGTAATAATATTAATTTCGATCGAAACGTTAGTAAATAAGTAAGTTTTTCCTGAAGTCCTAACAGTTCAATTCCAAGTTATAGAACCACAAAAAAATTTAATTTTTAATTTTTTTCTTAAAAATCAAATTTGTAATAATTTTTTGTCATGTAATTTGAGAGCAAGATAAATTAAAAATGCACTTTACTTGTAGGAAATTTTGTTAGCTTTACAACAAAACCAAAAATTTTGTTCTAGCTTTTATACTTTGGGAGCAATTAGTGTTTTTATGAGCAAAGGCATGCGATCTTAAAAAAATCATAAAATTTGACCTGGCGAGAAAACGGTCAAGATTTGACCCATGGTTTATATAGTGTTTTTTGTAGCCCCTGAGGTGTAGAACAACCAACTTTATTTTTTCACATATATCGCCAGTCACCCTGTATATCGATACCTTGTATTATACATTTGTTACTTTATTCTGTCTCTATCGTCTTGAACAGGCAAGGTAACTTAGAACATTTCTTAACTGACACTTACTCTTTGGCAGTTGCTTAATCTATATGTATTTTCAGAGGGCACAGTTATAACATCTATAATAAACTGGTGATAACATTGTTAACTTCATTATCAGTGTAATGGGTTTACTTTTTGCCCTGAGGTTATCTCCTTGCTTACACAGATCAATTTCGAGTTCTAAGCGTGGTGAAATATGTTTTACGCTGATAATACCTCCATCTTGTAATGATCACATTTTGCATTTGCACGTTAGAAGGTGAGGTTTGTATCCCAAATGGCATTAATTCACCATTTATTTATTTATTTTGCTTTTAATATTTTGTAAATTAAATTATCAATTTTTAATCTTCAGTGAATTATTTGTTATATTAATATATTTATTGCTCAATCAAAAATATTAATACTAATGATAGTTGTCTAACATTTTCATGGGATGAAAAGAACCGGAAGAGTTTCATTGAGGTTTTACACCTACGTACAAAATGTAAACCTTAATATTTTTATGTCCTAAAACAATTCCGTATATTAATAATTCAAAAAGGTACATAATTTAAGGAATGGGGAGGGTAGCGGTTTTATATTAATACAAATATGTAACTGAATGAATTCGGCTGTTGGAATGATTCCAAAAAAGCGTATCGATTTCATATGTTCACAGGCAAGTCTCTAAACGATTCCATATTTTATTATTTAAAAAAAAAAAAAATCATATATATTCTGCCATAATACACCTTTTCTCTGATCGAATCTATACATAGTTATTATAGGCCAACATTTTCGTGGGTATAAAGTTGCGAGTCGATGAGTATAAGGAATTTTAGAAGGAAGAAAAAATGTTCCCTAAGGTTTTGGATTGGGGCGTTTAGAAAAGTAATTTTCGTAAGGGCCTTTTATTAGAGTTGGGGGTGGTAAGTCGATGAGTATCTGCCATTTTTTAAGAATCTTTTTTTAATGAAATGTTTGGAGTAGATCAACATCGATTACTTCCCTTATAATAATGGATTGAAGAATTTATTGTTGACTTCTAATAGTTCTGGGGAATGGGATAGCACATTTTGAATTATCTACATAATATACAACATCTGCATTTACATTGTACTTATATAGCCACTCAAACCAAACGTGTAAACTGTGTAAGTATCCCTTTTTCAGCGTCACACAAACAAATGTGTGATTGCAAAGCACATAGTCATTAATATACACGGAATTTCCCACAAAATGTTGACACCTCTTAACTCAAGCACATTACAGAACGCGATAGCGTGTCAAGCGAAACACATATTACGCTGCCAACCAAAATAAATGAAGGGTAGGGAGGGGCTAGTTGAGCATAGGGGCAAGTTGGGCAATTTAAATATCTCAAAAACTACGGATATCACGAGAGAACTTCAAATGATGGAACGAGGGAGTCGAGGGAGGGGGGCACATCGCGTGACCTTCAGTTGCCACACGGTCATCGAGTAAGACTAAGGTACGCGGACGCTATGATCATTGTGTTAGTAAAAAGTAAAAAATTAGTTTGTCATAATTTTTCTCCTATATAATATGTTATGTTTGCTTATGCTTTTTTGTTTTTTTTTGTTTTACTGTACATTAGTAATTTTAATTAATATATTATATATATTTAATTATAAATTGTAATTTTATGCAATTCCCATAACAAAATTGATCCTATTAACCACATCTTTGCTCAAATTCATGGACGTATCCAGGGGGGCAATGAGGGGGCAGCCGCCCCCTCATTAAATTTAAGTATCAAATTAGCAAAATTTAAAATTAAATTTAGGGCAAATGGTTAAAATTATTTACTCTGGGGCTATCTACGGGATACTTTTGACAAACCATCTAAATTTCATAAAAATCATATGAGTACTTTTGAAGACAGGTGTAAACAAATGCACGTTTGTGTGAATGTTGAAGAGAAACAAATGGGCACAGAAGGTTGAAACTTATATGGGACTAACAATAGGCTAATTATGACCTAACATATAAATTTAATTAAAATCAGATGTGAACTTTTTTAGATATGTTAGTTTGTAAAAATTGAGCGACAGCTAGACACGGGACTAAAAATGTTCCCTGAAACGGATTTCTATTTTGGAAATTTTGTAGACAAAAAATCATAGTTCTTCAGAACGAGTACATACGTACGTTACCTTCGATAAGCTCGGAAGCAAAACAAGACCTAACAATAAAATTATGCACCTCTGTATTTATTTCGCATTATTTGTAGTAGTAGTCCTAGAACTAAATTAAAAAAAACTGCCTCCCCCCCCCCCCCCATGATCATACGCCCATGGCAAATTTCTCGCATTAATGGTAATATATTAAGACTTATGATAGATTATATAAAAAAAATGCTCAACTAACACCACCCTATACCCTACATTTCATGAAAAGCTCATAGAAGATCCGGTTTCTACTGAAAATTATGGTGTATGTCATTTATTTGATTTCATTTTTGCCAAAAATATGCATCGTGTCATTGAAAAGATTTACTTGGTCCAATGTTTACTTGCAATGTGTCAGAATGGGTTTTTATCAACTACAATGACACGAGTGTTAAATACATCCACAACGTTTTCCCCTCCTTAGATAGTATTTAGTAGAAAAAAAATGCAAGAGCTAGGACAAAAACTTTTCATGGTCTCTGACCCTTGGAAATTTATGTAAATAGATGAAATATACTAAGTGCTGAAATAAAGCTCATTTTTCATAAAAGAGTGAACAGGTGCGATTGTACCCGATTCTTAAGGTTCTACGCTGCTAGTATTAATTATTCAACCAATTAAATGTTACTAGGATAAACAAGTTAGAGATTTGATTACATTTTTGTCAAACACATGCTGTAATATTTGTTAAGTATTTACGTTTCATATAATTTTGCACATATCTTTTATATGTGATATAATTTTTATGGGTTAGTGCTGTTATGATTAATAAATCAATTCATTTTTATATATAAAATAGGTTAACTTGTAGACAAAGTTATTATGGGATGGCCGAAGTGTGACTTGAATTATTTGGTGCTTCAGGCTGGGTTTTCGGAACGGCCGTAGAAATTCTGCTGGATAAAAACCGGCGAAGTAAAGTTTTATAGTTGTGTGTGTGTCCTTTTACAAATAGGAAACTACCGGATCGATTTAGCAGAGTTTTCCCTAGGCCTGTTCAGCAAAGACTCTTTTATACCCAAGGGTTTAAAGTTAGATTCGTACCTTTATATTCGTAGTTGTATGACTACGAATACGGGTGTAGCAATCCCCCTGTTAGGGGAGTCTAACCTTCTCCTTCTCGAAAATAAATCTTGTCTTTCATTCCCTAACCCCTAACCCCCCAACCCCCCTCGAATCGACATAACAACAATAAAAAACACACACAAAGTACAAATATATTTACACATCTCTATTTCTCTCTTATACCCTCGACGTTTCCCTCTCAAGATTGTTTTCAATTGACAATAAGAATTTGCTACATTGATGTTATTTCTGATTATATACAGAATATGGATTTTATTCTATACGGATTCTATATTTTTCTATATGTATAACAAAGAACTATGTTTGTCAGAAATATTTATAAAATTCATTTTAGAGTGAGGCAAACTAATTTATTTAAAAAAATGATTATAATCTGAAATTGGAGGGCATCTTAAATTGAAAACTTCTAGATACTTTTGTTAACATTATTTCATCACAAATAATACAATTGTGTTATGATAACATAAATATGTCCTTACTGTCATTACTAGTCATCCAAAAAGTCGATACCTACTGGATTATTCACTTTACCCATCAACTGATGTGTATATCGATTCATCTCTCAATACCTGCAGGATCTTCAGCAACAATCAAAGTTGACATTTCTTCATTTGTAAATTTTGCTAAACTCAGGTGCAGATACAAGGGGGGGGGGGCGACGGGGGCGATAAAGATTTAGTATAAAAGTAATATTATCTTAACTTTTCCAACTCCATAATATTTGTGTTGATTAGTTCATTTTGAATAGTGTTCAGCTTCCTTTATCAGTGTCAACTCATTTCTTAACCAGTTGAATTCCTATTGCCAACGCCAACATTACTGTGTCTGCCTAAGCCCTAAGCCTGGTTCTTTCGTGCGCTTTATATTTTGAAATATATTAAATTATTTTTCATCAATCTCACCATGAAACGAAATCATGATTTCGTTCAACGAATTGATAATTTTTTAAGAGAGTTAAACCACCTCCACAAAAGTGACTTCTGATTCTGAATCTCCATCTTGGACTATTTCTGTTTAACCAAGGTTCTTCCTGTGTTGTAAAAAGAAAATTCTTCCATCCCTGTCCCGCAATTAAAATTGTCTGTTTGATTGAAGAAGCCACTACCTTTTCAAATTTGTCCCCTTCCCCTTCCGAACCAGAAACAGATGTCTCTACTGATCAGGGGCGGATCCAGGGGGGGGGGGGAGGGGGAAATTTCCCCTCCAAAAATACAACAATTGAATTACAGCTAAAGAAAGCTGTGAAACTGTTTCAAAAATTCAGCAGAAACAATTTTAAACACACTCTAAGTTGAGTGCTTTTTTTTAGCTAAAAAAAAGGCTTAAACTTCACCATTTTGAACCTAATTTTCTAAAATTTCCCCGAACCCCCCTTAGGGCTGTAGGCATTTTACATAGACTAGGCTCCAAAAGGTTTTTAGGACCCCCCCCCCCCCCCCCCAAGAAAATTGTGTGGATCCTCCACTGGCTAAACTTATGCATTTGACTTAGTAGTTTTGACCATGCATGCTTAATCAATTTTTCTCTTCTCGTCTCATTCACTGTGCATAAAAAACTATTTACTGGATACATTTCTCGTCTCATTCACTGTGCATAAAAAACTAGTTACTGGATACATAAACCTGATATTTGGTTATTTTAATCTAAATTTATAACTAACTGGTTTCCTTTTTCAATATTTTTATTCGTTTAAAGATCAGGAGGAGTTAGTGGATAAACACATCGGTCACTCGAATTTTTAGTCGTGATTAATATGACGGTCTATTTTTATTTTTGAGCGTATTGAAAATTGGGTGGTTCCATTAAATTATTCATAATTCTGAGGAAACTCCATTCATATTGTCATGCATGCAATGACTGATTTATTTATATATGGGGAAGCCCGAACGTTAATAACTCCTGTGCCTGTTTCCAATCAATCACTATATCTAAATAGGTTTGGCTGTGTAGATTTCTTCTGCTAATTTCTTTAAAATGATCAATTGATTCTCCATTATAAGGGATAGTAATACACATTAACAAAATAATAATAATAACTAAAAGAGATTAAGCATTGGAATCGAAAAAACTGTTCCATTGCGCAGTTATTTCGAATTTATTTAAAGCTTCACTGAACAAGATTCAATTATTTACATGGTTTTAATAAGTCGTTTTCACCTAGAACTAACACTTGAAACATTTCTGTTACTTACTCGTTGAAACTTATAACATTTTATTACTATTGTTTATCTCCATTAGACAATGATTGTTTTTACTTCGATTCAATAACCAATGTTGCTACAACTTACATTAAATGGTTGTTAAGTACGATAATTCAAGAACTTCCAAATGAATTGAGACAAAATGACATGATTATTTTAAAACTATCCAGTCAACTTTATATATATGCCTGTGTTAAATAGTTTAACACATACAAAAGAAAATGGTTTTACGTGTAAGTTAGAAAGCCATATTTTGTAAACAGTAAATCTATTAGTTTCTTGGGGTTCTAACTGAAAAGGACTCTTTTCTTCTGTTTCATTTACGTCCCGATCAATACATCGTTAGGTTATTACAGGATGGAATATCACGGCCATTTTACATATCTACTCTATGTGATCATCAGTGTGAAACATGACTCACCACTCTGTGATTCTAATTCACCAGATATGTTGGTGTTTAGACCTAGGTTTCCGGTGTGTTGCGAGTTCGCTACCCCCAGGACTCTTTTTATTCGGCAACTGAACGATTTTCTACTGCTTAAAGTTGATATGTGCCGGCCTTTTTTGCCAGTCCTGTAGTCACTGTCCAAAAATCATCATAATTGCATCGATTCTCCGAGAGATAAGATGTATTTCACGCAATCCTTCACACAGAATATATGTTTAATGTGGCAGATTCCTTGATCCGTAAGTATTACCGAATGTAGGTTAGTGGACTGTAAACAATAAAGAAAAATAACAAATCACCCATAGCACACCAACACTTGCGTGAACATTCCACTAACTTCTGACCTAATGTTGATTCGAACTGAAATAATGAGGGCAAATACCCAGAAAACTTACTCTGTTCACAATAATATGTTCTTTGGAAGTATTGTGAGCATACTACAATTGTATCATAACTAACTAACTCTGTGGTGCAACAGCCCGTGGTGGGCCTAGGCCTTCCAAAGGGCTTATACAACTGTATATGTGGATGATACGGGGTTAGTGTGTAGCTCCATCGGCTGTATAAATCTTACAATTGGCATATGCAATCAGTCACCACTTCACTGGGCATATATAGCGATGCTGGGTCAACGCACAGAGTGGGAGAGCAAGTTCCGGGAATTAAACCCAGAACTTTGGTCACCGGTATTCAAAATGTGACCACGCCCGATGCAGCTGACACTTAACTTATTAATAACACTTATTAGTGACACTTAACTTATTAATAACACTTATTAGTGACACTTAACTTATTGATGCAGCTGCTCTCCTATACAAGCTACCAAGGTCCCTAAAATTGTATCTTCACCGCATCACCCTCACCCTTATTTCTCATCCTTTTGATTAAACCTAATTAAATTAATCATATTCTTCACTAGTGCTTAATAAATTAAAATAATCAATTATTTAACTCACTTAGACGGATCTTCTTCCACCGGTTAGTTACAACGATGATCAAAAGGATTCCCAAGCCTTGCTACTCCTGGGAGTAGATTTGAGCCTGTCCACCGTAATAATCTTCTCTTACCTTTGGTTGATGTGAAATTGTTCATCCAAGCCGCACTTTATCCTTTTCTAGGTAGTCACAGTTCTTTCACATTTCACAATTTTGGCCTCTGTATTAAATTCTAAACTAAAACTTGTTTTATAAAATATTTTAAGCGGTTAGTTTAGTAATTTTTTATTTAGTAACATTTATTATATAAGAGAAAAAATAGTTACCCAATCAAGGGAAAAATAGTTTTTTTAGTTGTGTAAAATAGTTTTTAATTGTTTTTTGGTGTTTACTATTTTAATTACCCCATTAAAATAATAAACAGATATTGGCATACTGCATTAAATAAAACCATAATAACATAAAAATCAAATAACTTAAAATATTATAAATCCCTAATGTACATGAAAGGTTTAACGGAAAACCGTTAAACCCCCCCCCCCCCCCCCCCTCCAACCACTATAGATCGGCTGGTGCTAAAATTTCGAAATAATTCATGCTAATACCTTATTGTGGCGCGATGAAAATTCCGGGAGTTCATCCTAAATTTTCAAAATTTGCTAATTTTGGGCGCGAAAAAGTGAAGTGCGCCCAAAATTTTATTTTTTGAAAATTTTGAGTTGGGTATCAAATGAAAGCTGCTGAAGAGTAGGACACAAATATATATATGCTTTTTTAAATTTTGCATTTCTTATTGGTTAAATTAATCAAAATATACCCCAAAAAACATCCCCCCCCCCCAACCACTATATAACGGCTGGTCCTAAAATTTCGAAATAATTCATGGTTATACCTTATGGTGGGGCGATGCAAATTTCCTGAAAAATGTAATTCATCTTGTCTTTATTACTGATAAAAAACTATGTGACCCCCCGGGGGATTTACCCGGGACCCTTGAGTTCGAAGACAAAAAAATCATAATTACATAACGGGTATGCTTACTCATCTACAAAACCCTAAAAAGTACTTGGACGCAAGTACTTCCCTGTGATTTTTAACATTGTGATATTTTTAATAATTAGTTTAATTAGACGTTTAAGAACCTTTTGTAATGATGAGTTTTCGATGTTTTTAGGCATGAATATGCCCCGGAGAGGGGTGAAATATAGCAATTGTCAAAATTCAACGTAGTTGAATTTCTTAATTGTTACCCTTAATCGGACCCACACAAAAAACGAAGATTTATTATATAGTTTACTCCCATTTAAATTGAAGCTTATTATTTATTGGTTTAGTTTATTTCAGGGATTTTATTATGATACAAATCTATTTCATTCCAAAAAAAACTTCAGTATATGCTTGTTATTGCTATTGATGTATTTAATATAATTTAAAGCATTCAATAAATTAATCCTTGGCCGATTTTTATAAAAATTAAAACATAAGATTGCTTGTTCTACATATGCACGATTACTTGTTTATTTTGTTTTTAGCGATCTAGAAGTGATGGTTTTTGCGCAATGACGGTAGAATTATATTGACGTTGAAAGAGGTGCGGCACTGGAAGCAATAGCTGGGGCCAATCTACCACATCTCTCTCTTCTAACACCCTTTTCTATAATAATTACAAACTACTATAAACTAATTTAGAATTTTTAAATTAAAAATTCTATAGAAAAAAACAGATAAAAATATATGTAAATATCATAGATTTGTTTTAACTATGATAATCTACGATTGATATACGAAATATAAACATTTTATCTCTGTTTAGATGCGTAGAAAGTAAACGTTTTCGTAGTTGTATTCATTGCGCATGCACGTTCATAATTCTTCTTTTTTCCGCCCTAGTACGGAAAAAGAGGAATTCTTGTTTTTTTACTTACAAAAAAACTAATTTGGTGTTTTTTTAATTAAAGTAACTGTTTATATCGAGTTTTTAGTGAAAAACAATGATTGATTTATGTCATTAAGACGAAAATGAGGAGTATAATACTCCTCTCGAAATAATGAATTCGGCACAAAATACAACTAATAAATTAATGTCATCTTTATCAAAAAAGAAATACGAACTTACATACAGGAAGTTTATTATTTTTTTTTCTGTATTTATTATTAAAATTCAACAGTAGTGAACAAATGTAGTTTTTTTAAAAAATAGGTCAACAGGGATAATAAATGATTACAACTGCTTCAATACATGCTGGCTATATTTCGACCTTCTCCTTAGGTCATCTTCAAGCCTATAACATAATTGAATACAAGGTATTTACTAATCTCTTATACAGCTGAACAAGGTTCTCTTCAACAGTAGTAGATATAGTACGGTACGCAACTCGTGCGAAAACTGCATTTTGCTTTGCTTGTGTGGTTTTACTTCCCTCGCTGTCGCTCGGTTGCGAACTCTACACTCGCATGCAAAATGCTACTTTTGGCACTAGACGCTTAATGTACTTTTATTTAGTTAAACATAATAATTTTTGTTTTCTTTTACATCGCTATCAACACATCATTAAGTTATTACAGGACGGCCACTTTATCCATGTCTTATCTACTCGATGTGATTATCAGTGTGAAACATGCCTCACCTCTCTGCGATTTAAATTCACCAACTTTGTCAGTGTTTAGACCTAGATTTGAGGTAGCAGAGTTAGGAGTACGCTAACCACTGGGATACACCGCTCCCTTTAACAAAATAATTGCATTTATTAGAAAAATACTGAAATATTTCGACACATTAATAAGTTTTTGCTTATAAGTACTTCAACAATCATCGTTTGATTATGCTCGTATTATCATCAAAGATAAATCACTTGATTTTAAAAATTGATTTTTGGGCCTTTTATATATTTTTCATGTGTTTGGGTTATTACACATAACTCCAAAGTTCAAATTTTTGTGTTCAGCTGTGTTAAGGTGGGTTCATAGCATGCGTTAAATATTACATTATATCGTCCCCCTTATGCCAGAACCATGAATTTGCAAATTCCACATTGTTGGGAAATGGCGTTTATGAACCATATTGAGCATTCTATTCCATAATTCAGCTATGCTATTTTGATTATTATTTATTTTTTATGTACTGCAACATGCTATTGGGCTTATTAATCATAAATTTTTGTTTGGACCTAGCATCTCCCCCCCCCCCCCCCCCCCCTCTCTCTCTCTTCCTGAAAATGCACATGTATTGTTTCAGTATTTTACATTCATCTAACTGCAATAGCCAATAACAGCTGATACAATGTAGGCACGAATTCGGGGTTCTGGCGCAACATATATTATAAAACAACATGTCCAAATAGCTAATAAACCCAGAATATGAAAATTTGCAAATTCATAAGGGGGACGAATTATGATTTAAGTGAAGTTTTATTAAAATCGACACCTTAGAACGTAATATATTAGTAAAAACGTCGTTTTCTCTATTTTAAACATTTAGGTCCACTTTAATAGTTTTAGCGATCTTTAACACTTCATAGCAGTGTCGCTGTTGGTTTTACTAAAAAATTGTATTTAAAAAAAAAATTGTCTCATCAAATAGATTAAGTTAGAATTTTTCCCTTAATAAAGTCTTAAAATTGGGTGGATAACGTTGTCCAACGAACTCGTCCTGCATTTGTGAAGTAAACATGAGTACCAAATTTCCCTAAAATATTTTTTCTTTTATATATTCTCGTTCGATATCTATATCTCTTATTTCTCAATCTAGAACTATTTGAATGGTCTCTATAAATATGTATCATATAATTTAGGAAAGGAAATGCTCTGTGAAATATTATATCTCTTAAAATATCTCCTAAGCGATGTATTCACTGACATTTTCTCTGCGCTTTTTCTGAGTTGCCCTATATTTAATTTCCTTTATCAACTTTCCACGTATTCACATTCACATATTTGTCAAAACTCCTGTAGTTTCAAGTTAAAGAGATTTAAACATAACTAATAGAGTTATGTTATCACTTATATAAATCAGATTCTAATTAAAGCATCTAAAAGACAGATAACAATTATTATTAAATAATTTGAAATTATAGGCAGTACTACAGGGTGAATTGAAGTCAATTTAACTTTAGAATGAGTTATTACTTTAATTATAATGATTAATTTTTCTCTATTAGCCTAACATAGAACACATTTACCTAGTTATTAATCTTAGTATAAATCTAATTTAGTAGAACACTCTTCAAAGCTCAGGACAATACTTTCTCTAGTGGAGAGGCAACCTTTTAATGTGCTATTATTATGATTCATTATTACTATAATATACAGAGTGGACAAAAAAGCCCGCACTTTTTTGAACACCTATAGCTCAGCATCTGTAATAGATAAAGATATAGGGTTTGGGGGGTCTGAAAACTACATTCTTCTACTTTAATTTCATATCTAAAATTTAAAAAAATATTGGGTGAAAGCCATCCAATGACGGTTTGAAATAGGGTCTTAAAACTCCAAGCTTTCAATCTTTTCTACAAGTCTAGCAAGCCAATATTTACGGCAATAGAACTAGACTGAGAATTAACGCTTATAATTATAAAGTACTCAATTAGTACCTGTACCTAGTAAGTCTGTACAGTCAATTAGAAATTCAAATTTTTAAGTTTTAGGTAGTATTCTTACGACAGAAAGATTAAATTTTAATTTAAATCAAATTGTAATTATCATTAACTACGGGAGACATACAGAGAAAAATAAACCCTAGCACCGGGACTTGAACCACGGGCCTTCTATATATTCGTTACAAGCGCTCTGACCAACTGAGCTATACTGGAGAAAGATCTTTCTCTGTCGTTACCGATACCAAGTCCCGAATCCAAGCTTTCAATCTTTTCTACAAATCTAGCTAGCCAATATTCACGGCAATAGAACTAGACCGAGAATTAACGATTATAATTATAAAGTACTCAATTAGTACCTGTACCTAGTACAATCAATTAGAAATTCAAATTTTTAAGTTTTAGGTAGTATTCTTACTAGCATGGATTCGGGTCTTTGTATCGGTAACGACCGAGGAAATCATTCTCCAGTATAGCTCAGTTGGTAAGAGCGCCTGTAACGGATATATAGGAGGCCTGTGGTTCAAGTCCCGGTGCTGAGGTCTATTTTTCTCTGTATGTCTCCCTTAGTTAATGATAATTATAATTTGATTTAAATTAAAATTTAATCTTTCCGTAGTAAGAATACTATCTAAAACTTAAAAATTTGATTATCCATCTAGTCAATTATCCATCTCTGTGCTTTATCCATCTAGGGCCTAGAGCTTTGATAGAACCATTAGAAGGAGATACGGACACCCCTAGTATATACAGGCTGGTCCAAAAGTCTCCCCCCCCCCCCTCTTAACTTTTGAACGGTTTGAGATAAATTAATGAAACTTGGGGAATCTCTACCATGCAAAGGGAAGTTTGTTTTCATGCAATCACCCACTAGGGGCAACCACCCACTTTGCCCCCAGGCAACCCAACTTCAGAATTTCAAATTGGAATGTATATTTTTGATACCATATTTGGATTCTACAGTGAAAAATAATAAACTTTTACATAAAACTATTCTTTCTATCTCCAATATTTTGCCCCCTACAGGGGGGCAAAGATAGCGAAATAACCCTTCCGAAATTGTAAAAAAATAACACTTAGATCGTTATAAAATCTAAACGGTTTGAAATAAAGTAATGGAACTTGGGGGATCTGTACCATGTAAAGGGAAGTATGTAATCATCAACTCGCGTACTAGGGGCAACCACCATTTTGCCCCCAGGCGCTGAAATCTACCATTTTTATACCCTTGACCCCCTATAGGGGGCAAAATATTGGAGATAGAAAAAAAAGTTCAAAGTAAAATATTTTTATTTTTTACCGTAGAATCTAAATCTGCTATCAAAAATATACATTCCAGGTTAAAATTTTGAAGTTAGGTGGTCGGGGGGCAAAATGGGATGTTGCCCCTACTGCGCGATTGCATGAAAACAAACTTCCCTTGGCATGGTAGAGATCCCCCAAGTTTCATTAATTTATCTCAAACCGTTCAAAAGTTAAGAGGGGGGGGGGGAGACTTTTGGACCACCCTGTATAATATATAAACTAGGGGGCCTCTAACCCATACAGTGTATGGTCGACAACTCCCCTTTTAAATGGAAAATTAAAGGCATTTTAAAGGTTAAAGATCCCCTAAGTTTCATTAATTTATCTCAAACCGTTTAGATTTTACAACGAATTATCGGAAGGGTTATATTGCTATCTTTGCCCCCCTGGCGCAACCACCATTTTGCCCCCAGGCGCTGAAATCTACCATTTTTATACCCTTGACCCCCTATAGGGGGCAAAATATTGGAGATAGAAAAAAAAGTTCAAAGTAAAATATTTTTATTTTTTACCGTAGAATCCAAATATGCTATCAAAAATATACACTCCAATTTTAAATTTTGAAGTTGAGTGGCCTGGGGGCAAAGTGGGTGGTTGCCCCTAGTGGGTGATTGCATGAAAACAAACTCCCCTTGGCATGGTAGAGATCCCCCAAGTTTCATTAATTTATCTCAAACCGTTCAAAAGTTAAGAGGGGGGGGGAGACTTTTGGACCACCCTGTATAATATATAAACTAGGGGGCCTCTAACCCATACAGTGTATGGTCGACAACTCCCCTTTTAAATGGAAAATTAAAGTCATTTTAAAGGTTGGGTTTAGCTCATATGTAGCGCTGCACATAATCAAGGTTGTAGTGCGTGCCTGGATTTACTTTGCAAGCCCATACAGTGGCTTATCTGGGATTAAGACCCCTTGCACTTATTATTATTCCCGACTTGGTCTCTTATGTTCTAAATTTGCATAAGTATAAGTGGCCTAGAAACCTTCTATTTTTCCTACTCAATTGTTAAAACATTCGAGACATTGAATTTTTGTACATAATTATTAATTAATTAGTTAAGAAATACTGTAAACTGTACATTTTGTCACTATTGTTTTTGCTAGAAAAATATAATTAAGTGTAGCTCTTGTTCTTTTGAGTTCATTGTAATTATTATGGAAAAGAAGTGGTAAAAGAGTATCTTGGTAGAGGGAGTTGTACTTGCGCTTGCTATGCCACGTGGCTTCCATCATTAATATTCTTTACACAGTCCTCAGACAAAAGAATAAAAAAAATAAAAAATGCAATATCTTTAGCTCATTTTAAAGAAGTTAGATACTATTATGACTATACGGAATTACTCTTGTTATTGAAAGTAATTTCTCTTTCCAGCAATTGCATAATTTATTATAAGAAAATATATAGCATTATAAATGACAAAGAACATGAAGATTAGTTTTTTTCATGGGAAATAAATAATTTTATTATAATGTTAAATTCAAGGGCCTTCTTTTAGTGGTTAATTTAATACATATTAAGGTAAAATGTAACAATTATAGTACGCACAATAATAATTCATTCAGAACTATAGTAAGGATGGTTTGAAAATTAAGTACAGTAGAGCGTCGATTATCCGAACTAATGTTTTTTGGGGTGGTTCGGATAATCAAAAATTCGGATAATCGAAATTCAAACAATTATGCAAAAAGCATATTTGTTTTATTTATTTAGTACATAGTGAAAAAAATATATAGAAGTTGTGTATCACCTAAGATTAATTTGGCAAAAAGGTTGTAATACTCGTCTGCTTAATTATTTTACTTAATTTTTCACTATGAATCTCGATTAGTCGAATCCCATAAAGTAATTTCAAATTTATCAGCCACTCAGAACTGAGGATGAATAAAGAGTCACCACCAAGCTTCATGTTAAATTCCACTGCTTTATCACACAATATGGGTCCAGATATGGATATGGGCTGTCCAGAGGCCCGATTTTGCAAAAACCAAGTGAATGCAGCATCTTCCAACAATTTTAATTTCGTTTTTTTTTATAGTTTTCCGATTTAAACTGTCCTTCTCACTGTCAAGATTAAGTGCACTTAATCTTGACCAAGTGATTGAATCAGAATTATTTTTTATTTCCGTAATCGTTGATTTACCAACACCGAACTTGATAGTGATAGCCTTGGCTTTCACCTTTCTTTAGCCGCGTAATAATTTCCATTATATCTTTTAATGAAAGCACTACCCATTTCCTTACTGTCGACATGTTGTAAGTTTTACTTAAAATATCTGACCACTAACTAATTAAGTGTATACCTCACGATGAATGATTTGAAACTGAGAGCATTAACATAACCGACCAACAGTACAGAAAGGTATTAATTGAAAAATGCTGCAAATATGTAATTCCACAAATTACATAGACAAACAAAAGTTAGTTCTTAGTAAACAAATGTTAATTTCTGCCCCGTCAAACTGAATTCATCGAAATCTGGTATCCCTTTATACAGCTAACACCGCGCTTTCTAGGAATTAATTTAGCGGTGGCTTTTGATTTTTTTTTTTTTTTTTTTTTTTTTTTTTCCACGAAGCTAGTTCGGATAATTGAACGTCCGGATAACTGACGCTCGGATAATCGACGCTCTACTGTATATATGTATAAGGTATTTCATATTTGCCCATGGCCCAGGCCTTCGGGGTTGGTCATTATGCCAAAATATAAAATTATGGGAAGAGGACTAGAAGATTTCATTCAGGTTTGAATCGGCAACGCAAAAAAGTTGGTTTGGAACCAAATTTAACTGCAGCCATAGATAAATCATTCCACGCGGTGAAACACGAGCTGCAAACCCATCTTTACAATGCAGGAATCTATGCAAAGTCTTGCTTTAAAACTACTGTAAAACCTGCTAAAGTGACCACCCGTGTATATTATACCACTTTTTCATGGTCCCTTTAGAAATTCAATACTTCCTGTACATTTTCTTCTGCTTATTGTGACTTTCTGCCTATTTTGACCAATGACCACCTTCTTCTGGTCCCTTGAAGGAAATTTATTTCTGTTAAAGTGGCCATTGTAAAAAAAATAAATAAATAAATAGTAATAATAATATTTTTGTGAGAATACCTATAATAATTTTGAAATATTTGGTTTTTTTAATTTAATTTCTTAGACTTCATTTATTAGTTGTTGCAATTTTTTCAACTTTTTGTAGAAAAATGTTTTTGCCTTATTTGTAAAAATCGGTCCGAGACTACTTAGACAAACTTTATCGTATACGAGTCCATAATTACTTAGCCCAGTGTTTTCCATTTATTAGTTTTCATATGTACATTTAATTATTATAGAACATTTCATCAAAATTTATCATAAAAATTACTTCTTCTGGGCGGGGAATCGAACCCGGGCTCTCTCCGTCCGCGTTTTAAGCTATTTCTCGGAAACTAGATTTTTCCCGGGAAAACGGCTTATATCGTTAGATTTAAATACAAATATAACGATATAAGACGTTTTCCCGGGACTACGTTTTAGAATTTTTTAATCAAAATAGTCGAAACCGTTTTCGATAAATATTTTTTTCTCAGAGTTTTTTTTTTGGAGGGGGGGGGGGGGGGGTAGCGCCCCCAAATTTGGAGCTAAAATTAATTTCTCGATTTCGCCTCGAGGTATGATTTTTCTAAACATATATGCAAAATTTAGTCAAAATCGGCCCAGTAGGCTCCAGGCGTCTGCATAGACAAACTTTTTTTTTTGACTCAGGGGACCTCAAAACGTGTAAATCCATCAAAATCTCTAAATCGAATTTTCGCGCCATTATTACTCTTTATTTGAGAAAGTAAAAAATCATATTTCAGAAAGGTTTCTTTTCACCCTTCATGTGTGTAGTATTATAGAAAGCCCAAGTATAAGCATATTTTCACTCATTTTGGGTATGTTGACCACCTGCCTAAGGTGATCAATTTTGGTCGGTTCCTTCGGTGGTCACTTTATCCAGGTTTTACTGTATATCAAATATACAAACGAGCAATAGGTACTCACTTATTTATTTTTAGCAATTATATTAGATTTTATAAAGACAATAATTCAATAAGTGTTCTTTACAGTTGATTAAATTGTATTTTCTTTAAACAATATTCAATAACTTTATGTAATGTAGAATTTCTTTTCTTTTTGGCAAATAAAATAAGGCTTATCGGAATTGGGTATAAATTCAAATAATTGATACTATTATTTTATTTTATTTATTTATTTTTTTACTCCTTTAGGAGATATTTTTACTCCGATTTCCCCCTATTTTCCTCTATCTTTTACAATGTGTTATCTTTATTAAAATTTCGTTCATCCGCCTTCAATAATACAATTTCCAAAATACCATTGTTTTGAGAAGAAAAAAAGATGTAGCTTAAGAAATGTTCATATGTAGAGTATTTTGTTTCTTTAGAATTTTCCATTAAAAAAAAAATAAATAAAAACAATGTCATTTTCTCTATCTCTATTTTTTACAAGCTGTTATTTTTATTAAAATTTCGTTCATCCGCCTTCAATAATACAATTACCAAAATACCATTGTTTTGAGAAGAAAAAAAGATGTAGCTTAAGAAATGTTCATATGTAGAGTATTTTCCTTCTTTAGAATTTTTCATTAAAAAAAAAAGATAAAAAAGTAATTTGGAACGTTCTTGATGGATTAGGATTAGGGGGTTCTCAGGGTTAGAAATGTAATCTACAATTAATTTATAAAGAAAAGAAAGTTTTTTTTATCACTTCCCCATCCTATATTTCGGCCTCTCTTCCATCTACCTTAATAGGATTTTATCCGCTCTGAAAATTCCACCTTTTTAATTTCGCTCCGACGTTTATTACATTTTATTTATTATATTCCATTTATATTTAAAATGGGAGGGAGGTAAAGAGATATTTTTATACGTACGTCAACTGAAAGCAATGCATATAAATAATCACGAGTGTCTTCAATTTATAACGCCATGGCCAAATCTTGTCACCTCAATTTTATATTATGTTACAGATATCTAATTTTTTCCTACACTTCGACTTAGTATGTCATTTATACTTTATACATCGTGTTTATATATATATATATATATATATATATATATATCAGCAATGTAATACCGTGTTTATGCACACTGCACATCATCAGACATTACGTCAAAAAGATGTTGGCTCGGCATTACGCTATGTCCTGCATCGTCATCAGGGGCCCGACGATGCCCACCCAACTCTGGACCTATACTAAATCAAGAAGATCAGATGTAGGGCTTTATCAGAGACGAACTTGCTCTCACACCGCCATTCTTGCTTGGCTGGCAAAACATATCAGCAATGTAATACCGTGTTTATGCACACTGCAATAAGGTACACAATTCGTGTTAGTGAGAGACACCAAGGGATGTGCTAAGGAACTGTTCCAACATCAGACATTACGTCAAAAAGATGTTGGCTCGGCACGCTATGTCCTGCATCGTCGGGCCCCTGATGAGTCGGATGCGACGAAACGATGCAGGACGTAGCGTAATGCCGAGCCAACATCTTTTTGACGTAATGTCTGATGTTGGAACAGTTCCTGGCACATCCCTTGGATATATATATATATATATATATATAATTCAAACAATTTAAACTACGGGAGACAGAAACATATATATATATATATATATATATATATATATATATATATATATATATATATATATATATATATATATATATATATAATGACCTATAATTAAGAATGTAAATTCGTAAGTTTCATTATTCTTCATAGCTGCTGTACTAATTTGAGTGAAATTTTACCGATGTTATTCATTGGTTAGAAATCTCTTATATGAATTATATATAAAAAAAAAACGGCAGAAACGATAAATAATTTCAGGGAAAAATGCCTTAAGATCCTAGGCATAACTCGACAACTTGATTGCTTGCTCATTTCTTCGTCGAACAGGTAAAGTGCCTTCCTCAGTGATTGGAACCCAGCGCTGGGAATCTATTGTAGATTCTAGCTACAGTATAACTGCAATATTTTGATTCAGTGCAAAAGACTGCATAGGAAGTCTACTTTCCGCTTTAAGTATCTTTAGGGATGTTGATTTTAATATGTACATAGAACTTATGTTGAATACACTAAATAAGCCGCCATGATTATACTTGTCTTCTTGATTATTCGGGTCTTTTAAGGAAAATTAAAATGCCTCACATTTGCGATATTTCGATCCCTCCTAGGATCATTCATATTTGGAAGGTCAAATATATTCCAAGAAGAGAATATGTTAAAGTATCAATTATATTTTTGTAAATTGTAATTTTGAAATTAACTATGATTTTAGCTTGAGAATGATCCAAGGAGGGATCGAAATATCGCAAATGTGAGGTGTTTGAATTTTCCAAAAGACCCAACTAATCAAGAATTTATACTACAAGGAACCATCTACTAATTTATCATACTTGTCTTGTTTTTTTGTTATACATTTTAGCTCTCACAACAATGTCAGTTCTTAAATAAAGATTGTTTTGAAAATCGTATGTAGATAGTATACTGTGAGGGGATTAATTTGCTTAATGAATAAGGCCTTAATTAATACAGAAGTCGAAAACAAGTTTTATTAGGCACGTTATCAGAAATGTCAACTATACTTTCTGTTGTTTTTCTTTACTTAACTTAGTTAGAGAATAAAACCTATAAAGACTAATTAGTTTTTGTTTTTGTTTTATAATTTTTCTCAAATTTTATTTTGCTAAAGCTTATTATATATGTATACCCATTAAAAAAACCAGATAATTGGCTTATAACTTTTTTTCATGCAGATAAAGTAGTTTTAAAAAAAAAAAAAACTACCCCTTTTTAGTCTATAGACCCCTTTACTAATTGGCCCTTATTTCTTTCATTAATGTTTCCCTATTTCTTATATATTTATGTATTTAATTTCTTATACTGGATCTGATTAGTAACTTAAATTCTACCCCAACGTTTTCTTTGGTTGAAGGAATCATTTTTATTTTTTTCTTTTCAAGAAATCCTTGATCGTGTTTTCTTTTAAGAGTTCTTTTGTTTTTGTTTTCTTTTTAGGATAATCATGACTTATTTATATTTTTACTTTATTTTATTATTTTATATAATAAGAATTTAAATTAGTTTAAACATTGCATTTTTTTATTTGTGGAGTCATAATTATTTCCTTTTATATTACTCTTTAATCTGGAATGGTCCTGAATTTAGAATAATAGTTATTGAAAATAATTTTAAATGTCAATTGTTTCATTTTATTTTGTTTTCCTTGATTCGAAAGATTTTTTTTTGGTTTGGTTAGGGGTTAGGTGAAACCTGCGAATGAATGAAGCTATCCTAGACCCTGGTTGTGAAACCTGAAAATGGTTTTTTGGAACGAAGTTCTTTATGGCACGTTCTGGAGCCCGGGAGAGAATCCGAAAAAAAACGACCGTCACAAAACCAAGCGTCACGCAATCAACCGTTGACAATAACTTGAGTAAAAGATGACCGAGTTAGTTGAAATTTGGTGCACATGTTCATTTTACCAATGCCCTGGCTGAGTTCGTTGGACCACGTTATCCGCCCAAGCGTTCATGCTCAACGCTCGCGTAAATGTAAGCTTCAAATTTAAAATTGTAATTTTAGGACGGGAAAAAATTCTAACTTCATCTATTTAAAGAGACAAACAACTTTTTTATTTTTTATTTTTTTTTTTTTAATAACACGAACACCGACACCGATATAAAATTATAAAGCGGACCTGATCGTTTAAAACTGAGAAAACAACGTTTTTACAAGCCTCTTGCGTTCTAACGTAACGATTTAAATCAAACTTCGTACACATCACCTAAAGAACAATTGAAACAGGCATGTAAAATTTCAACCTGATACAAGCAGAAGTTTTCGTGTGTTGGTGATTTATATTTTATATTTAATATTTTAATTGGAAATTCAATTTTTAAGTTTTTGGTATTTTTCATACTACGGAAAGTTTAAATTTTAATTTAAATCAAATTATAATTATTATTAACTACGGGAAACAGACAGTGAAAAATACTAAATCCCGGCGCTGGAGTGTATTTTTCACTGTCTGTTTCCCGTAGTTAATAATAATTATAATTTGATTTAAATTAAAATTTTAATTGGAGTAATACCCTGAAGGAGTCTGAGGGACAGTTCTGTTTCGTCTCTACAACCATCTGCTTTAACTATAAATTCATCGTAATTAACTTTTTCCTCAATATGCAATAGATTATTTATTGAAAGACGCTCGCTTCAAAAATAATAAAAAGCTTTTCTTTTAATTTTGCCTTAACTCTGCTAGTACAAATAGTTAGTTACTTTTAATTTTGTCTCTTTTCTAACTCCACCATGTATAAGTAGTTAGTATCGTATACTTATTTTGGAACTGTGATTTTATAATTTATATTTAATGAAAAGCGTAAGGAACTTCGTTCCTACCGGGTGTTCCGCGACACCACACGTATTTTTTTAATAGAGGACGGGATGGAATCGGCTACCTCATACTTTCACTTGATATGATAATTTGTATAAACATAAACATATAAACATTTCTTACCTCCCTGGGATTCCAACTGTCGCCAAGGATATTGATAATGCTAACCTTGGTTTCAGACGAGTTTTGCTATTACGCTAATCCCTCGGCTGACGACTAACTCAATGGGAACTGTAAATTACACCATTTCTTTTTAACGAAGTAAATCAAACTATGTAAATCGCACCTCTCCAATATAAAACGAAGTAAATCAAACCATGTAAATTACGTCTTGAAACGAAGTAAGTAAAATAGTGTAAATTACACCACTAAATGTCCCTTTGTCAAATTTAATGATTGGACAAATGGAATTTGTCACTTTTTGTTACATAAGTGTGATTTTCCTTTGTCCCAAAAACATTGGACTAAATGTCCCTTTGTCTTATTTGATTGTTAGGCTAACAGATATTGTCACTTTCAATTACAGAAGTGTGATATTCCTTTGTCACACAAGTTTGTGAAAAGAGGTTGAAAGGCAGTGGTGCAATTTACACTATTTTCTTTACCTTGTTTTGAGAAGTAGTGGTGCAATTTACACTGTTTTTCTTACTTCGTAAAACATTTTTTTTTATTTCTGCTAAAAAAAAAAATGTTGCAATTTACATATACCTCCTCATACATCCACTTGATTTGATCATTATATTATGACACATGCCTTACCTACGTAGAATTTTAACTATCGCCAGGGATATTGATGTTGTGAACCTTGGTTTTTAGACGAGAATTATGCTAGTACGCTAACCATTCGGCTACCTCACACATCCACTTGATATGATCATTTCTACGAAACATGTCTTACCTCACCGGGATTCCATCTGTCGCCAAGGATGATCATGTTAACCTTGGTTTCAGACGAGTTTTCCTACGCGGTTTCTTGTAATATAATATATCCGTCAACTTAAGTGGTTTCTAACACTTTCTAACAATTGATTTCGTTGGCTAATTTCTTAGATGAAACTAAAACATAAAATGAAATAAAATCGGTAATTTATTCAAGTAATTGATAAAAGTTGATCCACACCGGCACTGTCGCTGCTTGATTACAAACGACTGAATTCAAAGGCGCCGGCCCGCCTTCTACGAATTGTTAATATGCCTTCATACTAGGTAGGCCGAGAGGGCTGAGAGTTGATGGCAACCTCCTGTACTTTCCTAACTCCCTGTCACACATATAAATATTTTCGACTTTCTTCGGCCCTATGACGTGCGGTGGAGGGAGGCCCAACCGCTGGAGACAGACTGTGCACACCTCCTATACCTTTTTAACTCCTTGATATACCAGGTAACGTTGTTTAGTAACGCTTTTCGAGTTATGTAGCACAGCCTAAACATGAAATGTGAAAAAAAAAAAACTTCAGCAAATGTGGTGATTACAATACACATGGTATTTTAATCTCGTATTTGAATTCTCCCTCAGATTATTTGGAGGAACATTTATCAATGTTTGAATTCTGTCCAGTTTTAAATAAAGAGCTGCGGCATACTTCTTCATGTGACCTAGCAAACACCCCCAGATGTGTTCAGGCGTATCTCGGTAAAAAATCACGGAAGTGGTGCTGGAGAATCTTCCTTATTTCTAAGACGTTTCGCAGCAACGTTTTGTAGTTACAAAAGCCACTTGAATCCTGTATTCAGGCAGATCCAAACAGAGATATGGAAAAACTTTGTAATCAATTAATTAAAAAATGAAAAAAAAATAGTAATTGAATAGCATTCTCCATTTTCAAAAAGAAAGGTGAAGCTGGTGACGTAAACCAAATGAATAGCCTTTCCTGCTATCTTTGTTAATCCTTAACTCCAGATTAAGTAATGTATTTCAGGCTTTACCATCGTTGTTTTTAGATCCCTTCTTTTCTCCTCTTTTCTCAGTTGTTTCTTTGTATTAACTTATAAACTTAATTAGTCTTCAAGCAATTTCCTCTTTTTATGTTTCTTGATAATTACTAGGTTTTTAACCGTTGATGCTTATTTTTTTTTTTTAAAAGGAAAATCTTTTACGTGAAAGAAATGAGAGGGGAAAAAATGTAATCCTCAACAGATATCTTCTAAAGGCTCTAAGAAAACAAAGCTATATGGCTTTTGTTTTATAACATCACATTGTACATAAGTTTTATTAAAAACTGCATATCCACTCAGATAGTTTCAATTATCCCACTATATATGTTATGCATAGTTTCAATTGTTCTGTGTTTTAAATACGCTGAAACTTATCGTGAAAACAAAAGTTGCCTTGAGTTACCATGAATTAGGGACAGATCGAACTTGCTTTGTGTTTTGGTGACAGAGTTTAATGTACGCGTCACCGAAGATCAACTTAATTACTTCCATGAAAATGGAAGTATGGTGATACCCTCCAAAACGTGATTCCGAGATCTCTGTGAAGGAGGGGTCTTAGGAACCCGGGTATATCATTAAAATCCGTTTCATATACATGTATGTCTGTGCGTACGTATGTATGTATGTACGTTCGTTCGGAATTTTAAACCTTTATAACATCGCTTCAAGACTCCCCCCGAACATCGTAGCTCACGACGTTTCGGAGCTACAGTCACTTAAGCGCGAAATCGGTCTGTCGACGATAACTTCAGTAGGCTTTATTTTATTTCAATTTCCTTTGGGGTATATATGTGTTCTATATGGTAGATTGTACCTATACTTTTTAAGCACAATTGGACAAGCGGTTTGGGAGATATTGGCATTTTAGTGATTTTTATAAAAAATAATTCTTTGGGCAATTGTGTCCGTCCAGTTGATCGTATTCAAACAATTGTTGCGTTAAAATACGCAGCTTATAGACTACTTTGAATGAATATTAGCATGATTACCAAATATCAAGTATAAGCACCAAAAAATGAAACATAAAAGTATCATATTGAAATTTTGGCTTTTTTTTCGATTTGGTTAATTAAGGTATTAAATTAATCTTATGGACTTATGAATAAGCTGTGATTAAGTGGAAAATGCTGATAAAGAAACTTTATTTATATTATTCTTACTTGCTTGATTCTTGTGATTCACAACCTAATTTCATGGAAGTCATGTGTGGGATTTCCACACCGGTACTTTTTGTTTTCTGTTCAAAAAGTGTAATGTAACGTAATAATTGTTTGTGAAAACGAAATTGCAGATTATAACGAATCCTTAAATAGATGTTTTGCATAATATGTAATGCTCATTTTTATTTGAACATGGATATGTTGTTAGGCTGGAGGACAGAATAAATTTCGTTCACGCAAAAAAAAAACATGACAAAAATCAACATAAAGAAGGGTGACGCTCTTAAATACAGTACTAGGAAGTTAGGACATAACTGGAGGGAGTTCGGTTTTCACTTTATATTACTATATTTCACCAATAGAAGCGCTGAATTATCTGTTGGCTACACTGCATTCAATACTCAAAAACATATCCATTATTCAATGTTTTTCCATGAAGTGGTGAACATTTCAACACTGTCTTACCTCTTACCTATATGAAAGGTTACATAAATGACAGGTTATAAAAATTGTATAATTACAACTCATCTTGAAAGATAAATCGAAATAAAAATGTAAATCAAATGCTTTTAATTCAACTTCTTCATCCTAGATAACACCATGCTTGGTAAGTGTATTACTCAATTTTGCTTGTGGGCCTTCGAAAAAAGATTATTATGATGATGATATCGGACTATTTTTTGAGGGAAAATAGTCGTATACTAACACCTCTACACTCATCACACTATTTCTACGTGGATTCCTAAGTCCAATCATTTCCTGACTGTGTGCTAGAGGAGATGTTCCAATTTCCTCTAGCCAACCCCACTTCCTTCATAAATAACCCATGTGGATTTTCTGCTTCTGATCTCCCCTTATAAATATAATCGTGAATCGTGGAGAAGCACTCGTGTGTGAATTAAATGATTAAGGAACAGAGGCTTTGAATAGATATGTGACCTTGCGGAATTTTCCCTTATCATTGAATAATAATCACTATTCGTGGCGTAAGAGCCTACCGTGATTTGGGTCTGCCTAAAACCTTTTATAACTATATAATCAGTTACTGCTGTATTTTTTATAAGTACCTAATAGTTTTTGTAATTTGAAAACGAACAAAATAAAATCTTTAATTGAACGAGCTTAGTGAGTTCCTCATCAGAGAGACTTGAGATTTTAAAGGTTTGTTTTTGTCTGTTGTCTAACGACAACTAGCGTAACATTTTACCGATTTTATCGAGATTCAAATCAATGATAAACTCTCAGGATTTGCATTCAAGTTGGGAGCCAATGTGGCGGATATGTTTTACATAATTTTAAAAGTTTTGAAGAGTAGGAAATTAATATGTAACTATTAGTTTAAAAATAATCACATCAAAAAGCATTTTTAAAGCAAATATGGTCATGTTGAGAGTGTGTAAATAAAGGTTTATTCTTTTACGACATGTTACATATCATTTGAAAGCTCTTTTCAGGTAGATTATAAATATGTATTTTTTTTTCTAAAAACTATTCTCTGGTCTACGCGAGTTCTTTATGCACAAATCACTAAATACTTCCTCACTAATATATACTTCCGAGTGAATCTCGAATCCTCATTTCCACCCGTCCCCCCTAAAGGATCTGGGGTACTCAGAGTGTTTTTGTAGATACTCTGACTATATTCTCTGTGCATCCACGAGATCCCACCCCAAGCACTCCGAACCCTTTTAAAACCCTTGCCAAGTTAGCGATGTCAAGGGGAACCTTTTTAGCCATCTCCAGGACAGAAACTTCCATCATTTCTTATTCTTATCCGACCACTCATTAGTTCAGCTCATATCATCTTATTCTATCTTAGATAGTCCTTCTCGCCACTTCAAATACAATGACCTACGGAGCTGATGCAATTTCACGTAAGTACATATAACACAATGTACAAGATTAAATCTTAAATAGTCAGTTAAATAATATAATACTGTGAGGTTATTACTCAACTGTTCAGTTTAACAGTCAAGGGTGGGCGTTGGCTCGTAAAGAAGTCTCTAATAGAACTTAATATATTTGTTCTATCGATAAAAAAAAGTTTACAGCGTGGGTCCGGCATTAGCCGAGTGGTTAGGAACTCCACCGTCTCAGTTTGAAACGTATTAGGTCAGTTCAAAATCTGATGAGTTAAAATCCCAGAGAGGTGAGACACAGATGTTTTGCACTGATGATCTCATCGAATAGATGTGTAAAGTGGCAGGATCCCTCTTCCTGTATCAACCTAATGATGGGTTAGTCAAGATATAAAAGAGAAAATTAAATGCATATTATTCAAGCCTTAAATATAATCAATTGACTATTATTTTTCTGAATCTAATTACTGAATTGTCTAATTAAATAAAATATCTGTAACATTTGTTACAGAAGAACGAAATGTATTTGTGTTAATACTGTAAAGAGTTAAGAAATAAAATAAAATGAAAACATTGACAACAATAGTATATTACGCGTCTAGTGTAGATTTCGAACTGACCTAATATGTTTCAAACTGAGACGGTGGAGTTCCTAACCACTCGGCTATGAAACGCGCATGCTCAATGAATACTGCTACGAAAAGAATCCCTTTCCACGCATCTAAACAGAGATATAATGTTTATATTTCGTATCAATCGTAGATAAACAAATAAATTTGGTATTTTTATGTCTTAGCTATGGCACATAAACTCGAAAAGCGTTACTAAAAATTTACACAAAAAAGCGTTACACGTGTTACAGGGAGTTAGAATGATGTTGGTGTTAGAGGTAGGCAATCAAGTCGGCCCGCTATCGGTATACGGTCTCCCCCTACCGCGCTTGGTAGGGCCTACTCACCCCTCCCCTCCCGATCGGCCTGCCCCACGTCTCACTCTCTTCGCTTCTCGCTACCCCTCCAGTAGTCGCTCGCGCGCCCCAGCGGCGCCCCCCCCCCCCCAACTACAACTTCTGTTCTACTGCTCCGATTTGCACCGGACAAACGCCACAACCCTTAGATAAACTTACATATATAAAACTTATTTTTTACTTTATTATTTTTTATTTCCGTTATACGTTATAATTTTTTGCATTTATTATAAAAATATGGGTGAAGAAGATAAAAGATTACTTCTTAATAAACTGGAAAAGAAGAAAAGTACTTTCTTTCTTCGTGCACAACATATTATGTTCGATTTAATACCTAATTTACAAACGCAAGAATCTGCACGCTCTAATTTTTTTGACATTTTCATGTCTTTATTTTGGCACATAAACTCGAAAAGCGTTACCAAAAAACGACACCAAAAAGCGTTACATGAAAATGTCTCACTGTATTGCAGACTGGTATTCAAGTAATTTTTTTACTTTATTTTAATTTCAAGTTGCTCGAGAAGCAATAGTGTTAGTAAGAGCGCCCTCTCATAGCATTAACCCTAAAAAAAAAGATTCGTCCCTAAAACTTCTCTTCTTTATGAGGTTTATTAAAATGTAATCAACTTCTTTGGCAAAACTAACCTATACAATTTACTTTCACGTTGTAGAGAACAGTAAAAAAGGAGCTTAGAACAAAGTAGATAAAAGTCATCGTCTGAAATAAAGTAATAACATTAAGAAAAATCTCCTTCTTGCTTTTATGGTATAGCTGAAATCAGATTACCTCTTCGTTCGTTGGTCTCTAGAAGTTAAATGTTTCGAGCACTGTAGCAGACATATAATACCATGTTTCACGGTCAACATAGTACTTGTTTTTCTAATATCACCTTTTCCTTATAAGTGTCCGAGAGCTAACAAAAGTCTCTTATTTTTGTAGAATGGTCTCAATGAAATTGACACAAAGAGTCTCTGTTAGTGAGCGTGTTAAAATAATACCTAGAGCTTTATCGCCTCAACTCGCAATTTACAAAGGATAAAATACTTATAGCATATTCTCTTACTAACGCTATTTTTCCCGAGCTACTTGAATTTAATTTTTTTTTGTTTATTGTCGATGTTTTTATTTTATTTTTTCTTATAGTTTCTTTTGCCAATTTTATTTAATTCTGATAAAAAATTAAAAATACTAGTGACGCTCCGCATAATGGATTTGCCCAGTAAATGTCGCTCCTATATTGGCAATATTTATTTTCGAAATGCCGGAAAATAAAGATTGTATTTTATTAATAGTTATTTGTAATTTTTAATTCAATCCCCACTCTTGAAGAACTTTAAGACAATATATATAACATGTTATACTGACTGAAACCTCTTTTTAGCTAATTTTCGAAGAAAATTAAACCATTGCAATGGCTTCAACATTTTTGTAATGTGAATTTTTGAAACTTTTTTTCCATGGAAATCCTATTTAGACCATTCAGAATCGATTCTTAAAATTTAACACTTTTTTTTATGTATGTATACTTAAAATGTATGTATATAATATGTATGTATATATGTATGTATACATGTATGTATATATGTATGCATATATGTATGTATATATTATGTATGTATATATGTATGTATATAATATGTATATATATATATATATATATATATATATATATATATATATATATATATGTATGTAAATATGCGTCACTCCAGATGATATCTCCCCTTAGGATGCACTTAAAAATTTCAAACAAATTTAAAATGTCAATAATATCAAAAGAAAGGATGAGTCCGTTGGCCAGAATTTTTGCAGTTCATTTTTGGGTCAAATTTAGACAATTTAGGGTCAAAAATAGCATAAAAATGTGTTTTTTTACCCCCATTTTTTACCCCCCTCTTATATGAAAATATGATAAAAGTGTACATACAACAATTACTGTACTCTTAAAGAGCTTTCCAACCACATGCATCTTAAAGGGTAAATACTATTTTAACTTTTGTACCCCGTACCCGTGTGTACCAAACTTTTTTTTTTTTTTCACCCATCCAAATTCCAAACCAAAATTTCCTTACATTATCAAAAGCCAATAATACTCAAATTTCTTTGAAAATTCGCTCATTAAGTCATGGTGCATGACTGGACTTTTTTTCTTTTTTAGTCGTCCGCCATCTTGAATTTCAAAAAACTATACAGTTGTCACAAATGCTGAGATGCATATGCGTCCCGAATTTCGTTCAAATCGATCAATTTGTACGCCATTTATCGTTAGACAAACAAACAAATTTTAAAATCTTAAGTCTCTGAAATTATGGATTCACTTACGCTCGTTCAATTAAATATTCATATTTTACCTTAAAACTAAACAATTTTCAAGGATTACGATCGACATTCTAATGGAAACAATCTATTTTTATAGTAAAATTCAAAACACTAAAACGAGATTTTGGCCCTGGATTCTTACCACTTTGTAACTAACCGCTATTATCAACCCTCATTTGGGAATCTTCCAATCTTGTGAGAAAACTCCTAGTGCAAAAAATTGTGGATAAATTCAGTTCTATGGCTTTATTTTTATAGAAAAGTGGCGCCTTTAGAAATTGAAAGTTTTTTTTATCAATTGGTTTTGTAAAAAAAAATACTTCGCAGAGTGGGATAATTTCTTAGAATGACCTATTTTTAGACTTTATGTTATAAATTAATTTAACTGTTTCATTAGACATTTTGTTTGATTTAAGAGAGTTAAATGGCTATATTTTATAAGGATTTACTTCAAATTAATAATTTTATAAATTCGGAGATACAAATAACAAAATAATAATACCACTCAAATCAACTATGGAAAACACTTAGGGCCTAACACATGAAGCTACTCATGGAAACAGGGCCTAACACATGAAGCTACTCATGGAAACAGGGCCTAACACATGAAGCTACTCATGGAAACAGGGCCTAACACATGAAGCTACTCATGGAAACAGGGCCTAACACATGAAGCTACTCATGGAAACAGGGCCTAACACATGAAGCTACTCATGGAAACAGGGCCTAACACATGAAGCTACTCATGGAAACAGGGCCTAACACATGAAGCTACTCATGCAAACCAATACCCTAAAGGATTTGAGAATAAACTGATTAACTAAATAGTATCAAAGAGGCTTTCACGGTTGGAATTAAATCAAGTTCAGGGTATATCGTTGGCGACCGTGCCTCGAAGTTTCGCTGCTAATAATATAGAACCATCTTTAAGGGTGTTTATGATGTCAGGAAGTGTTGAAAGTCTGAACTGACAGTCACACTGTCAACCCTACCTGATATCATGATCACCATTAATGATGCTTCTAGTATTTGGAGTTTCCTAGTTTACTTGCGTTGCTAAGTATTAAGAAATCTTACTTCGGTACTCTGCAAGCAACTTTTCACTTTTCTGAAGAACAATCCAAAAACCCTTCGGTGATGGAAAGCTTCTTTTGTGGAGCTGAAAGCAATTAATATAAGTTGAAGATCTAGGTCTACCAGTGACGACCACGTCTCGATGTTTCGCTCCTAATTCTAGAACCATCTGCAGGGGTGATCATGATATAAGGTAGGCTTGACAGTGTGACAGTCAGTTCACATTCTATCTGACATCATAAACACCCCTGAAGATGGTTCTAGTATTAGGAGCGAAACGTCGGGACGGACGCCCTTCGAGACGCGGTCGTCATTGGTAGACCTAGAACTTTAACTTAATAGTGATTGTTTTCGGCTCCCAAACGAAGGTTCTCATCACTGAAAAGCTTTTTGATTGTTCTTCAGTCAAATGTAAAGTTGCTTGCATTTTAGTATAATAAGATTAATACAATATTTAGCAACGCAGGTAGAAATCTTTAGAAACAAAACATACTCGTATAAGTGACCTGTTGCGGAATGAGACACCCCATTACTACCTAATTACTTATGACTTACTGGTAGCACCGTGTGCAGTATTCAATTGTATTACGTAGCATGTAACTCATGATCGGTAAGAAAAGCCTAAATTGTAAATTAGATAAATAATTTTTTATTTGAATTGATTGCTTATTTATTTCTTTATATTTGATGCATACATTTCACCTATAATTTTATAGAGATATTTTGTTGGCCGTGGCACCTTTTTGGCAATTGTGCTACGGAATATTCAAATTAAAGGGAACATTTTAAGATCCAGGAAAAATTGGAAAAATATATATAAAAAAAAAAAAAAAACTTAATTAAATTTGAAGTTTCATACTTTTTAAAAATAAAATCCTACCAAACACCCATATATTTCGATGTGGTTAAAAATTTTATTATTCTGGAAGTTAAAGTGCCCTTGGACCCTTTATCTCCCTTGGGAAGTCTGCGGAGACCACTCTCGTTTTTCCCTTTTGGTATGATGAAGATCAATTCAAACTTTAACTTCTAGGAAATATTAAGGGAATTGAAAACTTTGTGGACGCTCCCATGTGGATACGATTTTTCTATATCTATTTACAGACTTGTATCGTATAAAGTTTATTTGGAAACAATAGCGTGTCCGATTTCTACCATCCAAAGGGACATCTACCAACTGTATATTATCTAATTTGAATTATACTACATAATTAAATACGTTATAATAAATATAATAATGCAACAAGCAAGTGTGAATTAAATTCAAAGACACAACGCAATCAAATATTTTAAAAATTAAAATATCAATAATTATAAATGAATCTGAACCTCAGGATATTTAATCCCACTTCATATATTAAATGCTATCATTTATATAATCAAGGAGTGTCCCGACGACGCACCTCGAAATGATTTGTTATTTCTTAGCTTAGGCAACCACATTTATTCCAATAAAAATAAATGTTTGTTTTGATTTGTTGGTCTTAAAATAGATATAATAACTTATCTAAATAGATATAATAACTTGTCTAAATTAATTTACTCAATTGTATCTACGATTGTTACGAAATATAAACATTGTATCTCTGTTTAGATGCGTAGAAAGTGATTCTTTACGTACTTGTATTCATTGCGCATGCGCGTCTCATAATTCTGAAGAATTCCTCTTCTTTACCGCCCTAGGGTGGTAAAGAAGAAGAATTCTTCAACTTTACGCACGATTAGCGAGTTTGTTTACATTTAACAAAACTAATTTGATGTTTTTTTAATAAAAGTAACTGTTTTGTTTATATCCATTTTTTTGTGAAAATCAATGCTTGATTTAAGTGATTATGACGAATATGAGGAGAATAATACGCCTCCCGAAATAATTAATTCCGCACAAATTACAACTAATGAATTAATGTCATCTTTATCAAAAGAGAAATACGAACTTACGTATAGGAATTTTTTTTTTTTTTTCTGGATTTATGATTAAAATCTAACAATCGTAGATAAAGTACGGTGCGCAACTCGTGCGAAAACGGCATTTTGCATTGCTCGTGTGGTTTTACCACCCTCACTATCGCTCGGGTGCAAACTCCACACTCGCATGCAAAATGCTACTTTCCGCACTAGATGCGTAATGTACTATTACTTTTCTTTCCTAAATATAAAATTAAGCCCGTGGCCACGGGCTTAACGGAATGTGTATTTGTAAATGCTATGAAAGGATTTTATTACCTCTTTGTTATTATATAAGTAATTATGTTTCTTTTAATCGTTTAAATATTGCTGTTTTATATTTTCATTTATTTATAATAAATACTCTATTTTTAGCATAAAATACAACGAACAATGTCTAGAAGCATTTTAAAATCTGAATAAATGCGATTTATTTTTAAGAAAAATGACTAGAAGAAAGAAAATAAAAATATAAAGATGGTTTAGTTTTTGTTGAGGAAGAAGAGAGAGGAAAGACTGTACTTTGATATTCTCAAGTGGTTACTTTAAAGATTGTAGAGTTTCTCTTAACCCTCATCCGGTTTTTTTTTTTTTTTTTTTTCTTACTTTTCCAAGTGTTATCTTATTGCTATGACGGGAACCGGAGTGGAGGTCGAAGGGGGCGGCAGAGCACTGAGTCTAGGGATGTTTCTGAATCGGGTCAGGTTCGCTATGGATCGTTAAGCCTTAACGGGCTCCCCGAGTTTTCCATGCAGTTTAAACAGATTTATGCTAAAACAGAGTTGGCTAATCAGTATGCAGCTACTGACTCCTTCAAACACCAACCCCGAAACCTTGCTCATCAAACCATAAACCCTGACCGAAGGGGATACGTCAAATCAGCAATCAAGGTAAGGCAAATTTAGAGCTGATGATGAGATTTAAACGATGCTGAAACTTCGATATTTTTTGTAACAGTTCAAATCGAAGATATGTAAAATCAGCAATCAACGTGTTAAGTCCAATTTGGAGTTGCGTGTGTCATTAAATTAAACCGAAACGTCAATACTTTCATTATTCCCTGAACGATTTCCCGGACCTAAGGTTATGCTTCAAATGGTGCCAGACAAATTCAGTGCTGTTGACAATAGAAGCTATGAGCATTCATAGCCATGACAGAAAACTCAATCAATTACAAAACCGACGCTAAAGAGTTAAACAAATATTATTCAGCCGTGTTCAATATCAAATAGTGATTACAATTCAAATATCTCGCCAAATTAGTTATGCTCTTATCACTCCTCAATATATTCTATTATCCCTATAATAATTCAAATGAATAATAATGCAATAGCTCTAGTAAAAATACTTAACCAAAGAACTCAAATTTAAAAATATATCTTTATAAAAAATAAGAAATAAATTATATAAAATTCTTCTTTTTTCTTTCTCGTTAATTGATAAAACTGAAGGTTTCCTTATGGTTACTTCTAGTCAAAATCTTCACCATGTTTTATGTTTTATGTTAATTTTTATTTTTATCTGTTTTCGTCCTAATTTTTAATATTTTAACTTTTTGTGTTTAACGAAATGATGACGATGTTATGACGAAACCACTATGTGGCCAAAAATTGATATCCTATTTTAAAATTTGTTAAAAACGTTTCCTAACGTCTTAAGATAATGTAAGATAGAGCCAGAGCCCTTGTTTTTTCACCTTAGTTAAATTTCTTCATCTATTACCCTTTATCGACCCACAAACAACGAAGATTCTAATCATACTGAAACGTCGATATTTTTAGTCATTCCTTAAAACTTATCCTTATCTAATAAATATGTCAAATAAGGAATAAAGAAAAGTGAATTCACTGCTCGTGTTATGTGAGTTATTGAAACACAAAAATTGCTTCAAATAAACAAATAGGAAAGTTAGCGCTAACAGAGTTCTTTCATATTTTTATTTAGTTCTTGAATCTTATCTGACGAGTTCTCATTCGGGAGTGAGACCCAAGCTACGAGGAAATTTAACAGCGCTGGCTATATATAACTGAGAACTATTTGAAATTACGGTAGTTATATTCAAAATCATTGGCCTGGGGAGAAGTAAGAGATGAATCCAGGGTGGCCACTGGCTCCATCATAATGCGGATGGATCTTCTTGTGTCGCATCCGAATCGGCGTTCTTAAAGGTCTTCGAAGTACGACTGACCCGACGCGACGGTCCAACAGTATTTTCCAGGCACAACAAACTGATGTAGCCATAGTGACGTGATTAATTATACTTACATTATTTGTACACGGGCCTAAAGTCAGCTAGCCCAAGTGACCTCTTTTACCAGGGAAAATATCAGAATTTAAACAACCATAAATAATAAACACTCTCAGATATTCATCATCAATTCATCAACCAATTCATCATCCGTACCGAATAATTATGCTAATTCCACAATAAAAAACAAATTTAGTGCTGGTTATGGGATTTACCCAAAGTGGAATAATTCTTCAAATCAACACACAAGTTGAGAATTGAAAGTTGAAAAATAGAACTGGATTCCACAAAAATAGAAATGGTCCACTAAGCGCCATTCTGTTCGCTATCTTTATAAACGATGTAATACATTGTGTTGGAGGGGGGTTAAATATAAATACAAAGAACATTCGGGTGCTTTTATACTGCGATGACCTGGTAATTTTGAGTGATAACCCAATGGTTCTAGGGAAAATGGTACAAGAATTAGAACGGTACTGTGATTTGTGGAAGCTTCGAGTAAACATGGCTAAGTCGAAGATAATGGTTTTTCGGAGAGGTGGGAAAGCTAAGGACTATAAGTGGAAATATAAAGGAGAAACAATAGAAATTGTATCAGAGTACAAATATCTAGGGGTGTTTTTATCTACAAAACTAAAATTCACCAAACACATAGAGGAAAAAATAAGGACTGCTAAGATTGGGTTAAATGTTACATGGAAAGAATTTTTTATAAGTAAAGATATAAGTATAAAGAGCAAGGAAAGGATTTTTCAAGCGGTCACGCGTACCATGCTTAGCTATGGGGCTGAGGTTTATGGTTCAATTAGGTTTGAACAATTAGAAAAGTGCTTTCGCGCCTTTTGGAAAAAATTAATGGGTGTAGCTCCAACCACTCCAAGTTATATGATAGGCTTAGAAACAGGAAAGAAATCCATGTATCAACATACAATAGAAATTAATAAGAACTATTTAAATAAAGTATTCACGATGGATGAGAAGAGATTACCTTTTTACTTGGCGAAAGAAGCGGTCAGAGCTAAGGCAGGATGGTTTGAAGAATGGTCGAAAATATGTAAAAACCAGGGAGAAAATTTAATAGGTGCATGGGAGGATAGAAAGCAATGGACAAGACAGATGGAAAAGACTATAGAAAACATAGGGATTATAGAGGCAGAAGATTTGGAGGAAGCAGGGAAAAATGCTAGATTTAACTCCTATTATAAACAGCTAAAATATCCTGCCAATGGAGGGTATAATTATATAGCGGAAAAGGGTGATGACCTGACATGGGTTAGATGGCTGTTTAGGATAAGATGTGGATTGTTGGACATTTCTGACAAACCATGAAGGAATGATGAGGAGAGAGTGTGTAAAGCATGCACTACTGGTGAGAAAGAGGATATGGTTCACTTCATCGCTACTTGTCCAGCATATCAACTCATCAGAACTAAATGGTTTGGTCGAGTTGATTTAACTAATAACCAGCAGTGCTTAAATTATCTCAATAGTAAAGATTTAGAGGAATTAGAAGCACTAGTTGGCTATGCTCGAGAGGCGAGCGTAAAAAGGGTCCATATTATAAGCCAAATTAATGCAGTGCGCTAGGCCGGGTTGTGTGCGTGAATGAATTATGAATGAAATAGGTAAATAAATAAATAAAGTAATATACAAAAAGGAAGAAACTAGCTCTAAAAACAACCTGTTATCTACCGTTATCTCAACGTCGAAGCTATTCAATGTGAATGTATCTTATTTATATTATTATTATTTTTTTTTTTTTTGTGTGTGTTTTTTTACTATATATCTATTAGCTTATCTAGATGTTCTATTTTTGTTTATATTTAGATCGCCTCTAGCCTTTTTTTACTATTTTTTTTATTTATTTATTTAGTTATTTTTTTTCTTCTTTTTTTTTGGTAAAAGTTGTGTCACGGCTACTCCAACGGCCTTGGGCCAGGAGAAATTATATTGTTGTTATTGTAAAGTTGTATTCATTTTATAAAAATAAATCAATATTACTACTACTAGAACTGGATTATGGAAAATTCTTATTTATTATGCTTATTGATTTTGCTGTTCTTTTATAACCTATCAATAATCAATAAGTCAAATAGGCGATAATTAAAAAGTCCAGTCATGCACCATGACTTAATGAGCGAATTTTCAAAGAAATCTGCGTATTATTGGCTTATGATGATATTGGAAAATTTTGGTTTAGAATTTGAATGGGTGAAAAAAAAATTTTTTTTGGTACACAAATCATACAAATAGTATTTACCCTTCAAGATGCATGTCGTTAGAAAGCTTTTTAAGAGTACAGTAATTGTTGTTATGTACACTTTTATCATATTTTCATATAAGAGGGGAGTAAAATGGAAAATAAACAGGTCAAGTGTGTGCTAGTCAGCACACAGCGAGGGTCCGTAGGCCACACTATATAGTTTAAGTAGTACCCTATTGATGGTGTTTTTAAAAAATGCTAAAAAGCTTACTTTGAACTATCCTATGGGTCTGATATTCTCAAAACACATAAACAAACTTCTGATAAAGTATTTTTTTGCCACAGAACCGGACTACAACCATATAAATACATAGAAAAGACCAAAAAAACGTATTTTGTCAATAAAAGAATAAATAATATTTTTTTCGAAATTTCTAAAAAGTGGTATCTTTACTTTTGGTCGAAGAATGTTCAGGAATTTTTCAGATTTTTTGCACTTCACATAAGCGAGATAGAGGGGGGGGGGGTGACACGTTTCACACCCACTTCAAACTTGCCAACGCTCGCCCTATCAAAGTTATAACCAAATAATTATATATTTTTGTAACCAGCTCGACGTACCCTTTCATATGATACCCCTCACGGTGTCGAAAAAAAAATTAAAAAAAGTTTCTTTACCCTAATGTTTTTGAAAAATATTTTTTTTTAAGTCGCTATATTTTTAAAATATGTTTGTAGGTACAAGACACATACATGCCAAATTTCAGAGTGATCGGACTAAAAGTGTAGCTGAGAGAGCAGGCGACCGGACAGACGGACAGACACACGCAGGAAAATATAAGGGTCCTTGGTTTTGCCTACGGACCCAAAAAACACGTTATTATGCTATTTTTGACCCTAAATTGCCAAAATTTGACCCCTAAATGAACTCCAAAAATTCTGGCCAACGAACTCATCCTTTCTTTTAATATTATTGACATTTTTTAAGTTTTTGGTAGTTTTCATACTACGGAAAGTTAAATTTTTAATTTAAATCAAATTATAATTATTATTAACTACGGGAAACAGACAGTGAAAAATACACTCCTGTGCCGGGATTTGAACCACGGGCCTCTATATTTCCAGTATAGCGCTCTTCCATCTAAGCTACGCAGGAGAATGATTTTTCACTACCGTAATCGATAACTAGTCCCGAATCCAAGCTTTCAATATTCATATACATTTAGACAGTCAAATTTTATGACATTAGAACTAAATCAAGAATTAACGCTTATAATTATAAAGTACTCAATTAGTACCAGTACCTTGTACAATCAATTCGAAATTCAATTTTTAAGTTTTTGGTAGTTTTCATACTACCAAAATATATACTATATAGAGGCCCGTGGTTCAAATCCCGGCACAGGAGTGTATTTTTCACTGTCTGTTTCCCGTAGTTAATAATAATTATAATTTGATTTAAATTAAAAATTTAACTTTCCGTAGTATGAAAACTACCAAAAACTTAAAAATTGAATTTCGAATTGATTGTACAAGGTACTGGTACTAATTGAGTACTTTATAATTATAAGCGTTAATTCTTGATTTAGTTCTAATGTCATAAAATTTGACTGTCTAAATGTATATGAATATTGAAAGCTTGGATTCGGGACTAGTTATCGATTACGGTAGTGAAAAATCATTCTCCTGCGTAGCTTAGATGGAAGAGCGCTATACTGGAAATATAGAGGCCCGTGGTTCAAATCCCGGCACAGGAGTGTATTTTTCACTGTCTGTTTCCCGTAGTTAATAATAATTATAATTTGATTTAAATTAAAAATTTAACTTTCCGTAGTATGAAAACTACCAAAAACTTAAAAATTGAATTTCGAATTGATTGTACAAGGTACTGGTACTAATTGAGTACTTTATAATTATAAGCGTTAATTCTTGATTTAGTTCTAATGTCATAAAATTTGACTGTCTAAATGTATATGAATATTGAAAGCTTGGATTCGGGACTAGTTATCGATTACGGTAGTGAAAAATCATTCTCCTGCGTAGCTTAGATGGAAGAGCGCTATACTGGAAATATAGAGGCCCGTGGTTCAAATCCCGGCACAGGAGTGTATTTTTCACTGTCTGTTTCCCGTAGTTAATAATAATTATAATTTGATTTAAATTAATTATTGACATTTTAAAATTTGTTTGAAATTTTTAAGTGCGTCCTAAGGGGAGATATCGTCTGGAGTGACACATATATGCATATATACATACACACATAAAAAAAAAGGTGTTACATTTTTGGAATCGATTCAGAGTGGTCTAAAACGGATTTCCATGGAAAAAATTTTAAAAAATTTGCATTACAAAAATGTTTAAGCTATTTCAATAGCTTAATATTCTTCGAAAATTTGCTAAAAGACAAATATAAAGCTAATTATGATATTTCGATTAATCTCTTGTTATCAATCGATTAATCTCTTAATATAAATTTCATTGTTATCATAACTGCTTACCCGAACGGAAGGCCAATTTTGATGAACAAATTATTTTCTTTAAATACGATTAAAAATTAACATTGTTTTGATCTTAAATGATAAAGGAAGCTAGTTATTGATTTAAAATTTCAACTGTTAATGATGCTAACATTTATAGTATTTAAATTTATACTAAATAAATACGATCGAGCAACAACTTACATCGGTAAAGCAGTGCAGATTCACCTTTCAGGTACACCGCAACGTGTCTCAGTATACAGGCCGGGCCACACCTGTCCTGACCGTGCACGCACCGTATGACGTCCGTGAGTATTCCGTGTGTTGGACAACACTCGGTGAGGAATAAACCTAAGGAAATGTTAGGCGTAGTCCCCACCTCTCCGCACCGACACCACACCGTGCCCGCACCGTATGACGTCCGTGAGTAGTCCGTGTGTTGGACAACACTCGGTGAGGAATATACCTAAGGAAATGTTAGGCGCGGTCCCAACATGTCCGCACCGACACCGCACCGTGCCCGCACCGTATGACGTCCGTGAGTAGTCCGTGTGTTGGACAACACTCGGTGAGGAATATACCTAAGGAAATGTTAGGCGCGGTCCCAACATGTCCGCACCGACACCACACCGTGCCCGCACCGTATGACGTCCGTGAGTAGTCCGTGTGTTGGACAACACTCGGTGAGGAATATACCTAAGGAAATGTTAGGCGCGGTCCCAACATGTCCGCACCGACACCACACTGTGCCCGCACCGTATGACGTCCGTGAGTAGTCCGTGTGTTGGACAACACTCGGTGAGGAATATACCTAAGGAAATGTTAGGCGCGGTCCCAACATGTCCGCACCGACACCGCACCATGCACGTACCACACCCGCACCGTATCCGCACCGATGCGTAGATTAGTTTAGTTTACTTTTTGACGGATACGGTGCTGGTCGTCCTTTTAAATACTTTATCTGCACCTTTAACTTTCTTTACTATATTTATTCTATTTAAATGTTTGGAATTTTATTCATTGCATTACAACACTTGATATATTTATTTTACATTTCTACTCAGAAAGGTCGAATGATTGAAAAATTGATGGTCTATAAAATGTATCTTCTTTCTTTAGTTTCTCTTGTAGTTTCAGTTCCAGTTGGTTGAATGTGGACATCGACATACTAAAATATTCGTAAAACTTAGTTTCATGGTCCATCATATGAGGCAGCAGCGAGCAAAACTCGCCTTCAACCGATCTTTTCTTCCAAGCGCTGTGAACACCCATTCTTCTCCGACTTTTGCGTAGATTTCTTCTCCAATTATCATGTTCTTCCTCTAACGCAAGTGCTACCCCCCCTAATTCACTATGTGTTAAACTTTTTAACATTTTGTCTCAATGAAACAGCTTCGTGAGCATAAAAAAATATACTAACGTTGAGTTGAGATAGAAAGCACGGCCCTCATACGGGACGCGGTGCGGACATGTGTGGCCTTTTAATAAAACGTTTCATACATTAATACTTCATACAAATTGCTTACTTCATTAGTCCCTTTTTAGTTCTAACGCTCACCTATAAAATTAAAACGCTCCCAAGGGTGCAGTAACAACCCCGTTTTTGAACCGTTAAACTAAATCAACGTATATTTTACCAACCCAGCCCAATACCCACTACACTGCTAATAACTAAAACTAAGTAAAACACAAATTATTCTACAGATCCAACACCGATATGTGATTAAATATAAACGAAAGGTTATTGATCTCCGTTCTTCTTGTGTTAAATGAGTAGATAGTCAAATAAATCAAAATTAATTCAATGTTGAGGAATAATTCATACACAACATTAATTCAGCATGTTAAATGTATTTAAAATTAACATTAAAATCGGGGGTTTATATTTAACACTTTGCTACAAGGGTGACATTAAGTTGATATCAGGGAGGTCTGGGTTGTTTATATAGGAGAATAGTTGACTTTCCAATCATTATAGTTAAGCAGCATCAAGGTGTGGTACCTTTATGGATGAGTGACCCCACAGTTCTAGATTATCACCTAGCGTGTCAGAGGGTCTTAAGGCAATGGCTCAGCTATCAATAAGTCGAGGTGACTCGAGGTCGTGGGTTCGATCCCGTGCCATGATACTCTGAATTGCATCTATGAATCGCGGACAGTGCAGGGTGACAGTATGGGGCACTCTTCCCCCACGCTTGGACGCTCGCTTATATAGCTTACTAATTACCACACCACTCGCTTCGGTGGTACAAATTACAAATGTATGATGTGTGAAGTAGCTGGAACTCTCCACCACGGGGCGTAAAAAGGGCCTAAAAGATGGCCTAATTCCAAGGTTCGAACAAGTGGTTCGTCCTACCCGTTCTAGTAGGAAGTACTAGACTACTACTACTACAAATATCCACTTAGCATTGCTTGAACAAATTGGGATCTTCACAAAAGAGTTAGCGCCAGCAAGTCTCGGCCTGTAAAACTATGGTCGGCATTCTCTAGATTCCATAAACACCCTATGATTACCAGACATGTGAACATATTATGGTTCACCTACCAACACTTCACACATGTGTCAAGGCTTTCATTGTCAATTCAGAATTGGGATGATTCAAGGCTAACACGGGTTTGTCATAATATGTGGTCTTTATCTTTGAACGTAAAATTCCCCCGGATTATATTTCACAAAATTATATTAAACCTACAACCCAACCAAATAGAACTCTTAATGGAATAAATAGTTTTAAATTTCCATGACAGTTATACTAGGTGTGCAATGCAGTCGTCTGCTTGCAATATTGAGCTGAGCGTGCATTTTAATCTTAAACAATAAACATTTTTATTTATAAACAGCTGAAATCGGATCAAAAATCATAATATTTCTAATTTTTTAATTAAATAGTTATTTATGCACCTAGGGAGTAAAGTAAGCCATTATTCCCTGAGCGAAAAAGTTGGTTTTTGAGCCGAAGGAACCATGGTCCCTAAATCCCGAGGCGAAGCCGAGGGAATTAGAATTTTTAATCCCCGAGGCGCAGCCGAGGGAATAACGCTAATTTGCTCCCGAGGCGCAGCCGAGGGAGATAATTATCGCGAGGGGAATAATGCCACTTTACTCACGAGATACATACAATATTTTATCTCCAGTAGAAAAAAGATTCACATTTTCGTCCATTGCACAGTTTTTATTTAATATTTTAATAAATAACAATAATTATTAGCACTTTTAATAGCAGATATAAGAGATTCAGTATTAAAAACAAATAAGAATTGGAATTAAACTCAAATAGAAGGTTATTTAGATGCAGGTTATAATGTTGTAAACAAAGATAAACATGGTCAAAAAAGCGCAGTGCCGCCAACCTGATTTCGACAACTTTATTACATTAGTCATACATTTTCTACTATTTATAAAATAATTAAGTTGCCATCTTTACTTTTTTGCCCTACTTTACTTTTTCGCCCTACTATTACTTTTTCTCCCTACTTTTTGAGTTAGGGATGAAAAGACCTGTTTTAGTCCCTCTAAACTAATTCAAAATCATAACTTTTTTCCCCTACTGGAGATAAAAGCATTTTTTCCTGTTTTTCTATTTCACCCCGCTCTTAAATGAAAATATGACAAAATTGAAAATAACAACAATAACTGTACTCTTGAAGAGCTTTCCATCGACATGCATCATGAAGGGCATATACTATTTTAACTTTTGTACCCCGTGTCCCGTACCCCTGTGTACCAATTTGGACCATTTCAGATTTATACCTTCCTGTGGTTGGTCACTATGACCGTGTCGAATTTTGTGCGTATCGGTTCAGCCGTTCAGGAGGAATATGTGTCCAACCAAATGCAAAGTGTTGTATAAGAGCTTCCCTTCGCTCAGTTTAATAATATAAAGAAATTAACTAATTTCCAATCTCTTTACACTATATTTTATGAGCACGCATTATTTCTATCTATTAAAGAATCAATAAAGAGGCAATAGGGTTTAACCTTTTTCACACTATAACCTAACCTATCTAACCTTAAACCTACTCTTTCAATAAAACAATCTTTAAATAATCAACTGACTACATTTATATATGTGCATATATATCAGCTAGATCCCCATGCTTTGCCGCTATTTTGGACGGTTGTAATTAGTTTTACAGGTATCTCCGGGATAAAATCTGTAACCTAAATTTTACCCACTTCCCGACTGCCTAGAAAGTCATATTCTATACTTTTTTTTCTAATAACTTAACACAGTAAAGTACATCTAATATTACATCTAAGTTTTTTATTTCTCTCTCTTTATTGTTAAATACTACCCAATTTTTGCATTTTATAAGTGTTAAAGTTAATATCGCTTATACTAGGCATCGCGTGGCTCTATCATTGAAGCGAGCGTATTGCAATAAAATACTGTATATTGAAATTTGTTAATCTCATGATAAATGTCATGGTTGAAGATAAGTGAAAGAGGGTAGTGTAGGGTAGAGTGGGGGTACTCGGTACAAAGCTTTACTTCATAACAAACCTTCACACAACACGGCTATAAGAATCTTAACCACCCGTAATAGCTTTTAAACTTAATATTATAAATGTATCACTTCATTACTCAAATACTACTGCTTGTAACAAGTCGAAATTTTACATACTTGTTTCAATTGTACTTTAGACGATGTACATGAAGTTTTATTAAGATCGTTACGTTAGAACGTAAGATATCGGTAAAAAGGTTGTTTTCTCTATTTTAAACATTTAGGTCCGCTTTAATAGTTTTAGCGATCTTTATTAATTCATAGTTCATAGCAGTGTCGTTATTGGTTTTACTAAAAAATGTTATTTGAAAAAATGTTCGTCTCATCGAGTAGGTGATGAGAGAATTTTTTCCCGTCCTGAAATTTCAATTTAATTTTTGAGCCTCTCGTTTACGCGAGTATTGCGGGCGAACTCTTAGACGGATCACGCTGTCCAACGAACTTAGCCTGAGTATTAGTAATAGGATCATGTATACCAAATTTCAACTAAATCGGTCAACTTTTACTCAAGTTATCGTCAAACGCGTAAACGTTACTGACAGACAGACAAGAAGCATAGTTTGTTGAATGTAAGAAGCTCGCTGACGCTCGCTTCAATAACTTAAAATGTCGTATCTTGAAAAGGAAGTAGTTTTAGTGATTATCTCTTTTTGGAGTAAAAGCCAAACTTATTTACTGTAGAACTTATTAACATTAAATTAAACACTAAGATCGACATTTAACTGATCAATATTTAATTTTGAGATTTATTCACACGCGTCTAAACTTTGTAGAAATCAAGTCTACACGGTTTGCAGTGAGGTCACCGATGCTAAGCGTATCGAGCGTGCTTATAAAATTGGATTGGTGTAAGGTTCCGTCGGGAAACCAGGTGTCCTTTGAAATCCTTTTGGGGAGGATCAGTGAGATAAAGGCATTAGTATCAGTGGCAAACACAAACAGACATTGGTTTCGATTTAGTAAGGTGAGACACGTGCTACTTCATTGACCACCCCACTAGGAGTGTAAAGGGGTCGTATTCCACGCCCTTAATGGCGAAATTGTCCTGATACAATACAGTCCTGATACAATACAGTCCTGAGACAATAGGATAACTCAGAGATGTATTTTGGATCTGTTGTCTTAATTAGGATAGAGGTATGAAAATAACTAGTCAAACAATTAACTTAACTTCAATTGTTTATAGGAGATTTACTTCAAATTCATGATTTTTATTCATTTTTTTTAATTATACACTAATTTATTTACATTTACTTCTTTTTTGACTTAGGTCTTCAGAATGTTGAATATTCTGACCTTGGTATCTATATATAACTCAAACAATTTTAAATTACGGGAGAGAAAAATATGCACTGGCTCCGGGATTTGAACCACGGGGTTCACATTTCCAGTGTGATGCTCTACCAACTAAGCTAAGCCAGAAACAAACTTTTCTCTGCGCGAAACGTTAGATAATCCCATTTTATATATATATATATATATATATATATATATATATATATATATATATATATATATATATATATATATATATATATATAAAATCAGAAAAGAAATCCAGGGCTCGGTCATAAAAAACACTCCACTCACAACATGCTCTAAAAACCCGACTTTTCGATTTATTCTTTAATACTTCTTCATAGGATCTAAAACAAAAGAAATTACAAAAAGTTTACAAAGGATGCAAATAAAATTGAAAGAGTACAAATAAAAGAAAAGCTAATTTTTAAAGGCACAAAGTTAGAAACTCACTTATAAGGGGAGTAAAAATCTAAAGAAGAACATTTCGTACACCTTCTTTAGATTGTAACCCCCGCCTGTTTTTTATAGGGGAAGTAACAGTCTAATGTGCCAATTTGCAATTATCTCTATGTACTAAAAATGAGCAAAGTAATAGCAAACACTAGTGAAGCTTATAAAATACATTTAAATCTTACATAACAAGTTTCATAACCGGATAAATGAAAGGATGATCCATCAAAGGCAGAGATTTCTTTATAGCCTTTAACAAAATTTTACTAACACTTTTATGTTAAAATAACGCTGAAATATTTAAAATCCTAATATAAGCTATTTACCTTGAAATTCTGTTAGAGCAATTGAATAAATACATTTGTATTATTATCATTTTAATTTTAGGTTATGTAAGTACTTTTTAATTCGTGTAAATTGTTTCGTTGCTTTACCTACTAAGTTAAATTCGTTGTTAGAAATTATAAAAAGGGGATCCCTTTTTTAAAAAAAAAAAAAAAAAAAGAAAAGTACCAATTTAGGAAATTAAAATAGCTTGAAATAACAGAAAGGTAAGGGAGTTTTGGAGAGGCTAGGGGTAGAGTGAACGGGGATCCCCCTAGGGCTTTTGTCCCTGCGTGGGAGGCTGTAGGGAATGCGGTTAAGCTACTCGCAGACCCACCTTGCCCTCGATATAATCAACCTCGCCCCCCTCTTGCAAGCAAACACTACAGTCTAACAATCTCGTCTTTTTAGGGAAACATAGAATTTTACCTTCTTTGTAAGCAAACGACCCTCTTATAATCTTGTCTTCTTTGCAAACAAACAACCCTTTTTTACAAACTTGTCTTCTTTGTAAATGTAACAATCTTGTGTCTGACAAGCAACGAAAAATACTGCGTAAAGTCTGACAATCTTGTGTCTGACAAGCCACGAAAAATACTGCGTAAAGTCTGACAATCTTGTGTCTGACAAGCAACGAAAAATACTGCGTAAAGTCTGACAATCTTGTGTCTGACAAGCAACGAAAAATACTGCGTAAAGTCTGACAATCTTGTGTCTGACAAGCAACGAAAAATACTGCGTAAAGTCTGACAATCTTGTGTCTGACAAGCAACGAAAAATACTGCGTAAAGTCTGACAATCTTGTGTCTGACAAGCAACGAAAAATACTGCGTAAAGTCTGACAATCTTGTGTCTGACAAGCAACGAAAAATACTGCGTAAAGTCTGACAATCTTGTCGACGATGTAGTCAATCAAATTGTCTTATAATATATATATATATATATATATATATATATATATATATATATATATATATATATATATATATATATATATATATATATATATATATATATATATATAACAGCAACGTAATACCGTGTTTGCACACTGCAATAGGCTACACAATTTGTGAGAGACACCAAGGGATGTGCCACGCAAGCGTGACACATAGGAACTGTTCCAACATCAGACATTACGTCATTAAGATGTTGGCTCGGCATCACGCCATGTCCTGCATCGTTTCGTCGCGTCCAACTCATCAGGGGCCCGAAGCAATGCATATAAATAATCACGAGTGTCTTCAATTTATAACGCCATGGCCAAATCTTGTCACCTCAATTTTATATTATGTTACAAATATCTAATTTTTTCCTACACTTCGACTTAGTATGTCATTTATACTTTATACATCGTGTTTATATATATATATATATATATATATATATATATATATATATATATATATATATATATATATATATATATATATATATATATATATATATCAGCAATGTAATACCGTGTTTATGCACACTGCACATCATCAGACATTACGTCAAAAAGATGTTGGCTCGGCATTACGCCATGTCCTGCATCGTTTCGTCGCGTCCGACTCATCAGGGGCCCGACGATGCCCACCCAACTCTGGACCTATACTAAATCAAGAAGATCAGATGTAGGGCTTTATCAGAGACGAGCGTGCTCTCACACCGCCATTCTTGCTTGGCTGGCAAAACATATCAGCAATGTAATACCGTGTTTATGCACACTGCAATAAGGTACACAATTCGTGTTAGTGAGATACACCAAGGGATGTGCTAAGGAACTGTTCCAACATCAGACATTACGTCAAAAAGATGTTGGCTCGGCACGCTATGTCCTGCATCGTCGGGCCCCTGATGAGTCGGACGCGACGAAACGATGGAGGACATGGCGTGGTGCCGAGCCAACATCTTAATGACGTAATGTCTGATGTTGGAACAGTTCCTATGTGTCACGCTTGCGTGGCACATCCCTTGGTGTCTCTCACAGATTGTGTATATATATATATATATTTATATATTGAAGTGCTTAAAACAGTTTTAAAATAAAAAAAAAAAAAACATTCCTTTTATACGAATACATTTTTTGACATTTAAAGTAAAACAGTGGAGCTGTAAATTTCTTTCCGACTTTTGAGAAAAGACAATGTCTTATAATTTCCTTTCTTTGTATGCAATCAACTTCTCTTACTCTTCTCACCTTCTTTTCAAGCAAACACTTAATGTCTTTCAATCTCTCCGATTTTCTTTTCATTTTACCTTCATTGTCAAGCTCTTTAGGAAAGCATAATCTAACTATTTCGCCTCTTTTTCAGAAAAACATTTAAAACCTTATAATCTGGTGTTTTTTGTGAACAGTTTCTGAAAACCCACAATTGTGTCGTATTTTATAACTAAGTGCCAACACTTATCATTCACATCTTTATAATCGAAAGAAACCTTTTAGCGGCTTCTTCTAATTTACTACAGACTTTCATTTTGTGAAGAAATATAGCCGCACCTCAAGCTCAGAAGCTATTTTTCGGCAATTAATCAATAATTAGTATTAAACTATTGTAGCTGTAATGTAAAATTTAATCAAATAATTATATTATGTTATTTATTTACCTAATAAATAAATAAAAATTGTTTGACAACATTGCCTTTCCATTTCTAATCATAAAATATGTTCTTTGTTTTAAAAGTAGTTACAAAAGGCGTCCTCTATACTATAGAACTGATGTCAGTGATCATCATTCCAGGATCTCGTGAAGTGAGACATACTTTTAAAATTAGTTACAAAAGGCGCGTCCTCTATACTATAGAACTGATACCAGTGATCATCATTCCAGGATCTCGTGAAGTGAGACATACTTTTAAAAGTAGTTACAAAAGGCGTCCTCTATACTATAGAACTGATGCAAGTGATCATCATTCCAGGATCTCGTGAAGTGAGACATACTTTTAAAATTAGTTACAAAAGGCGTCCTCTATACTATAGAACTGATACCAGTGATCATCATTCCAGGATCTCGTGAAGTGAGACATACTTTTAAAAGTAGTTACAAAAGGCGTCCTCTATACTATAGAACTGATGCAAGTGATCATCATTCCAGGATCTCGTGAAGTGAGACATACTTTTAAAATTAGTTACAAAAGGCTTCCTCTATACTATAGAACTGATACCAGTGATCATCATTCCAGGATCTCGTGAAGTGGGACATACTTTTAAAATTAAAATAACTTCATTAAAATTATAAAATACGTGTGGTGTCGCGGGACACCTGGTAGGAACAAAGTTCCTTATATTTTTCATTAAATATAATTTATAAAACCACACTGCTAAGTACGTATACGTTGCTAACTACTTATTCATGGTGGAGTTAAAAAAGAGACAAAATTAGAAGTACCTAATTAACTCATAACACCTAGCGGAGTTAAGGCAAAATGAAAAGAAAAGCATTATTTGTATCATAAAGCAAGCGTCTTACAATAAATATGTATTGAATATTGAAAAAAAAGTTAATCATGATGAGTTTATAGTTAAAGAGTATGTTTGTTAAAGGATGTTAGATTGAAATAGGACTGTTTTCTACCTACCCGGCCTATTAATTTAAAATATTATAAAATATATCTCTTCCCTACTCTAAAGCTTCTGCTTGAATCCGGTTGAAATTTTACATGCCTGTTTCAATTGTACTTTAGACAATGTGTAAGAAGTTTTATTAAAATCGTTACGTTAGAATGTAAGATATCGGTAAAAACGTTTTCTTTATTTTAAACGTTTAGGTCCGTTTTAATAAATTTAGCGATCTTTGTCACTTCATAGCTGTGTCGGTGTTCGTTTTACTAAAAAAAAAATATATATATATATTTAAAAAGGTTGTTTGTCTCCTTAAATAGATGAAGTTACAATTTTTTTCCCGTCCTAAAATTCCAATTTGAAACTTACGTTTACGCGAGCTTTGAGCATGAACGCTTGGGCGGATAACGTGGTCCAACGAACTCAGCCTGGGCATTGGTAAAATGAACATGTGTACCAAATTTCAACTAACTCGGTCATCTTTTACTCAAGTTATCGTTGTCGGTAGATTTAGTGACATTGGGTTTTGTGACAGTGATTTTAAAAAACGACCGTCACGGTCGTTTTTTTTCGGATTCACTCCCGGGCTCCAGAACGTGCCATCAGGGCCGCCGAGAGGCCATGTCAGCCAAGTCTGAAACTAGGGGCCCGGACTCAAGGCAGGCCCGAACTGGCCTGACGGCCGTCGGGCCGGTGCGCCTTTTAGAAAATCATGATCAACGCCTTCGACAGTTAAATATAATAAAAATTATTTTTGGTAGATAAAAATAAATAAGAGAGATAAATCAAATAAGAGTTTAATTCGGAGTTAAGAATGCTATGAAACGGTATGGTTTAGAGCTCAGTTTGATTTCCAAGTTAGGTGTCAATACCTATATAATTATGTGCGTGCGTGTATATCCGAATAAAGATAACTGATTCTCCCTTCTTTATTTTGGACTGGTAGCGAGATCGAGGTTTAGCTTAGATCTAACTCTATTCTTATCTAACAAATTTTACCTCCCTTTGTAGTTGTTAACTTTTCTGCCCCTGCATTTCCCTTACTTTTTGAATTGTTATCTCCTAATCAAATAAAAATATCATTACCTACTTTATTAACTTCAAATATAGTTAGTTACTTTAAATTTTGTCTCTTTTCTAACTCCACCATGTATAAGTAGTTATTACTGTGATTTTATAATTTATATTTTAATGAAAAGCGTAAGAAACTTAGGCCCTACCGGGTGTCCCACGACACCACAAGTATATTTTTACTTTCTCATATAAAGAGAAAGTATTGTGATGGCGCGAAAATTCGATTTTGAGATTTTGATGGATTTACACGTTTTGAGGTCCCCTGAGTCCAAAAAAGTGGTTTTTAAAAAATGTCTGTCTGTCTGTCTGTCGTCTGTCGTCTGTGCAGACGCCTGGAGCCTAAACTACTGGGCCGATTTTGACGAAATTTGTCATACATGTTCAGAAAAATCATACCCCGAGGCGAAATCGAGAAATGAATTTTAGCTCTAATTTTGGGGGCTCTACCCCCCAAAAACTCTGAAAAAACCTGAAAAAAAATTATTTCTCGAAAACGGTTCCGACGATTTTGATTAAAAAAGTCTAAAATGTAGTCCATTTGAATACGAATCCAACCATATAAGCCGTTTTCCCTGGAAAAATCTAGTTCCTGAGAAATTAGCTTAAAACGCGGATGGAGAAAGCCCGGGTTCGATTCCCCGCCCAGGAGAAGTTATTTTTATGATAAATTTTGATGAAATGTTCAATAATATTTAAATGTACATTTGAAAACTAATAAGTGGAAACACTGGGCTAAGTAATTATGAACTCATATATGAGAAAGTTTGTCTGAGTTGTCTCGGACCGATTTTTTTAATGTTAATATGTGGCATGATAAAGAATGTATTTTCCTAAAAAAAAAACCCCAATAACAGTGTAGGCTGGGTATTAGCTGAAATAGCGTAAAAAGTGATTTTTAAGCATGTAATTTTAAAAAAATATTCGCGAAGGGTGCCCTACCATATTATCTTACCGCCCAGGGAACCACAAGACCTAGAACCGCCACTGAGTACAGTTTATTTCTGTATTTCATTTTTCAGTTTTGAAAAGATTTCTCGATAAGTCTGCTGAAGACTTAAATTTCACTACTTTTTACTTTCTCATATAAGTAAAGAGAAAGTATTGTGATGGCGCGAAAATTCGATTTTGATGGATTTACACGTTTTGAGGTCCCTTGAGTCCAAAAAAGTGGTTTTTAAAAAAATGTCTGTCCGTCGTCTGTCGTCTGTGCAGACGCCTGGAGCCTAAACTACTGGGCCGATTTTGACGAAATTTGGCATACATGCTCAGTAAAATCATACCCCGAGGCGAAATCGAGAAATGAAATTTAGCTCTAAATTTGGGGGCGCTACCCCCCAAAAACTATGAAAAAACGTGAAAAAATAATTTTTTTCTCGAAAACGGGTCCGACGATTTTTGTTTAAAAAATTCTAAAATGTAGTCCATTTAAATACGAATCTAACGATATGAGCCGTTTTCCCGGGAAAAATCTAGTTCCTGAGAAATTAGCTTAAAACGCGGACAGAGAGAGCCCGGGTTCGATTCCCCGCCCAGGAGAAGTTATTTTTATGTTAAATTTTATTGAAATGTTCAATAATATTTAAATGTACATTTGATAACTAATAAATTGAAACACTGGGCTAAGTAATTATAAACTCGTATATGAGAAAGTTTGTCTGAGTTGACTCGGACCGATTTTTTATTTGAATTTCAGATGTTTAGTTTTCGAACCTCTTAGGGAAGGGGACACGAACTCCTCCCCCCCCCCCCAACCATGGCGAGGGGGGCCCGTAGATCTCTTGACTTGGGGCCCGGCCTAGCTCTTGGCGGCCCTGCGTGCCATAAGGAACTTCGTTCCAAAAACTTCAATAAAAAAGCATTTTTATTTCTAAATGGAATATGATACAAACCATAAAAAAATATTTTGATTTAATTTTAAAGTTAGCTGTAATACGTAGTTTAAGGAGGAGAGTAGTCCTGTTAAAAGTTTAGATAATTAATGTACTTAGTTCTTTAAGATAAAATCATTTTGATTAAATCAGCACATTTTAATGAGTGTTTTGATTCAGGCAACATTTTTTTAACCTCGAGCGTTATTAATCTTTCTAAAACACAAAAACGTAGTAGAAATAAGTCCTTCAAAGTTTTTTTCTAATTCATTCGACCATAAAACGTTATGAAATAAAGTATTTTTCGCTAAGTTTATTAAAAATGAAAAAGTTTATTTTGTCAGTTTTTTTTTTGAATCAGCGTAATTCATTCTTGAAAGTATGACTTATTATTATAATATAATTTTATCATGACAGTCAGTATATTATTTTCTTATTTAAAAGTAGATATAAAAGGCATTCTCTATACTCTGTACTCTATAGAACTAATGCCAGTGACTCTAGTCACTATATTTAGTATTCACGCTTAGTATATGCGTGGTTATATTCACGCTTAGTATATGCGTGAAGTTATATTCGCGCTTAGTATATGCGTGAAGTTATATTCACGCTTAGTATATGCGTGAAGTTATATTCACGCTTAGTATATGCGTGAAGTTATATTCACGCTTAGTATATGCGTGAAGTTATATTCACGCTTAGTATATGCGTGAAGTTATATTCACGCTTAGTATATGCGTGAAGTTATATTCACGCTTAGTATATGCGTGAAGTTATATTCACGCTTAGTATATGCGTGAAGTTATATTCACGCTTAGTATATGCGTGAAGTTATATTCACGCTTAGTATATGCGTGAAGTTATATTCACGCTTAGTATATGCGTGAAGTTATATTCACGCTTAGTATATGCGTGAAGTTATATTCACGCTTAGTATATGCGTGAAGTTATAGTCACGCTTAGTATATGCGTGAAGTTATATTCGCGCTTAGTATATGCGTGAAGTTATATTCACGCTTAGTATATGCGTGAAGTTATAGTCACGCTTAGTATATGCGTGAAGTTATATTCACGCTTAGTATATGCGTGAAGTTATAGTCACGCTTAGTATATGCGTGAAGTTATAGTCACGCTTAGTATATGCGTGAAGTTATATTCACGCTTAGTATATGCGTGAAGTTATATTCACGCTTAGTATATGCGTGAAGTTATAGTCACGCTTAGTATATGCGTGAAGTTATATTCACGCTTAGTATATGCGTGAAGTTATAGTCACGCTTAGTATATGCGTGAAGTTATATTCACGCTTAGTATATGCGTGAAGTTATATTCACGCTTAGTATATGCGTGAAGTTATAGTCACACTTAGTATATGCGTGAAGTTATAGTCACGCTTAGTATATGCGTGAAGTTATAGTCACGCTTAGTATATGCGTGAAGTTATATTCACGCTTAGTATATGCGTGAAGTTATAGTCACGCTTAGTATATGCGTGAAGTTATATTCACGCTTAGTATATGCGTGAAGTTATATTTATAGTATTTCAAGTTACAGTTTATATTATTTCTTAATGAAAAACGTTGAGATTAACACCTTTCTATTTTTTAGTTTTTAATATTTTATGTTAAATGGATGTCTTAGGTGCAATAAAAAACATTTTATCTACGATTGATACGAAGATGCATAGAAAGTGATTCTTTTCGTAGTTTGTATTCATTGCGCATGTGCGTTCTTTTTTTCCGTCCTAGGTCGAAAAAAAGAGGAATTCTTCACCTTAACGCACGATTAGCGAGTTTGTTTATATTCTAATTTGCTGTTTTTTTTTTAATTAAAGTAACTGTTTATATGGAGGCCTGGGTGGCTTGGAGGCTAGAGCGCTCGCCTTGCGATAAGGCAAGTTAAGCAGCCTCGACCAGGGTCAGAAGATGAATGGGTGACCGCTTCTGACCACAGCTCTGGGCCCCCGCTCAAATGGGAAGCTCCTCGAAAGAGTGGCGCCACCAGGTTTCGGCCTGGAAAACATGATGATGACACTCTTGGTTATAATATAATACAACCAGGAGGGGAGTCATGGTGGTCAATATTGTGTGAAGATTTCGGTCCCTAACCCGGGTTTGTTCTATGGTCCCACCTAAGTGTCCTGTCTTCGGGTGTAAAAGCCCCCCGAAATAGAAAATAAAACGTTTATATCGAGTTTTAGAGAAACAATGAGTGATTTAGGTGATAATGAAAAAAATGGGGAGAATTATACGCCGTCCGAAATAATTGATTCAGCACAAAATATAACTAATGAATTAATGTCATCTTAATCAAATTTATTTTTTATTATTGTTTTTATTTATTATTTTAATAAATAACAATCATTATTAGCACTTTAAATAACATATATAAGAGATTCAATATTAAAAACAAATAAGAATTGGAATTAAACTCAAATAGAAGGTTATATAGATGCAGGTTATAAACAAAGATAAACAAGGTCGAAAAAGCAGTGTCGCCTACCTGATTTCAAAAACTTCATTACATTAGCTATTCATTTTCTACTATTTATAAAATAATTAAGTTGGCAATCCTTACTTTTTCGCCCTACTTTTACTTTTTCTCCCTACTTTTTGAGATCAGGGTAGAAAAGACTTACTTTAGTCCCTCTAGACTCTAGACTATCCAAAATCATTACTTTTTCTCCCTACTGGAGAAAAATAATTATAGAGACTTTGTTATTAAAATGAGATAGAGAGTTTGAAGTTTTAAGATGATTTAAAATTAAAAAGATTCATCGCATTACAAATGTCGAGTCTATAATGTCTTGAAAGGTTTGATAACGCAATTGTTAAACAAATATCTGAAAGGACAAATTATGATCAACAACAATGAATATTGCAGGAACAATTTTGAATATTTGCTGAGTCTGCAATTGTTAAGTCGAGTTGATAGGTTACTGGTACATTTATCGGAATTTATGAGAGAAATTGCGTTTCTATTGTTACTATAAATGCCTATTTATACAAGTTTAGTACTCTAGATAGTTGAGTAGGGGAAACTTGCTTCAGTAAGTAGGACAGCTTCCTATTCACTTGACTCTCCCGTTTACTAGAAAAGCTAATGGAATTTAACTCTAAAACTTATGCTCGCAATATAACTCGAGGGGGGAGGGGGTGGTTTATAATTACTTTAACGAAGGGTTGTATAACCCTGGTTTCAACCGCGAAAGCTTTTAAACTTTGCTTACCACTAAACATTGCAATCTTATAAACAAAAATACTTTCAATCTTAAAACTTGAACAATTTAGCTTTCATTTGATTTCGAAAGCTAAAAAAGAAATACAATTATCCACTATTTTTACTATCATTCATTTTAAGTAGGTACTCCAATAAAATATCTTTCAAGCATGGAATTAAATTAACTTCTCTCCACATATTTTAGAAGGATTCATTCCCTTCTCTACATAAAAATATAATGGATATTTACGTAGGAAAAGAAAAGGGAATAATAGCAGCTCAAAATCAAATCTGGTGTATGTTATACATTCGAATTGAAAAAGGGGTCATGATTAAAAATTCTATCCGTACGAGAATGTTGGAAACCGCGTTGTGTAAACTGAATTTTCCTTTCGTATATTTATGTATTGTTTTAATTTTCTTTTTCTTCCAACAGGGTAGAAATGAAATATTGGCACCGAGAAATCTTAATATAGTATTTCCATGTTCTGACTCTTGTAACTTTCTTATGTAAATTTACTTTTACTTTTCGTTCCCACTTCATTTTTCAACCTTAAACTCGTGTTCTAAAACTGTGTATTATGTTTCAAGACTCTTATTCCCTCAATGTTCTTTTATGTTTGTAATTTTTATTTTCTGTTGATTTTGCAATTTTTCCCTAGACCTTTTTAAGTCAAATATTAAAAGGGAGTAAATCTTATGTGAGGTTTAATTCTACTGACGTTACGGCTTAAAAAACATTTACAATATATGAATTCAAGACAAAGAAGAGTAATATGATTGTTAAATGAAAAAAAAAATATATATATATATATATAAATGTACGAGAGGCCCATAACGTATTTTATTTTGATTTTGCATTTTGTCGTCACTGGACTATATTCAGCCGTTAAAATCTAATGTTTTTAAACATTAATTTGTGGCTCTGATAACTAGTAGTTCTGTGAACAGTAGACCTCGTGAAAATTAGAAATAAATTTAAACGTTACAGAGGGTCTATTTAAATACGAATCTATAGGTATAACTCGATTTCCCGAGAAAAATCTAGTTTCTGCGAAAATAATTATAAACGCGGACAGTGAGAGGTGGGGTTCGATTTCCCGCTGGGGCGTAGTTATTTTTATGGTATTTGTAAAATTTTAATTCGAAAATAAACCATAAAAATCTATTTCAATTACTTAGAGGATAAATGAGAACCCGAGGGGAAATCGAGAAATTAATTTAAGCAATAAATTTGGGCGCACTCCCCCTCAAAAATTCTAAAAAAAACATTATTTCTCGAAAACTATTCCGACGATTTTTAATTAATTTTTTTTAATATGTAGTCTATTTAAACACGAATTTAACGGTATAAGTCGTTTTCCCAGGAAAAATCTAGCTTCTGAGAAAATAATTTTTAACGCGGACAGTGAGAGGCCGGGTTCGATTCCTTGCAGGGAAGGTTATTTTTATGGTAATTCTAAACTTTTGTTACACAAATAAACCATATACATCGATTTTAATGTCTTAAAGGAACATTTATTCCAAATTTCAAGAAAAAATAAAAACATTTTTTTCTTTTTTTTTTGAAAAAAAGTCTAAATAACATTTTTTTTTTAAATTACTTACAATTTTTTTTATAAAAAAACAACTATATATATTTATTTTCCCAACTTGAAGTAACATTCATGCCAAATTTCAAGATAATCAAAAAATAAATTAGAAAAAACCTTTTTTGTTTTATTGTTTTAAAAATTTAAAAATGAAATTCATTAAATATAAAACTCATACGTTGTTTTTTATGACTTGAAAGAACATCTATGCCAAATTTGAAGAAAATCTAATGAAGCGTTTAGCCGTAAGCGCGTAACAAACATTTTCAGACGAAATGCTAATCGGTCTAGTACCTGGGCAAGACTGGGGAACAAAAAAGTTAAAACATAGACCTCGCTTCGCTCGGTCAAAAATTAAAACAAAATACTTTATTTTTTTTAGGGGGTTTTCACTAGCTAATAGCATCATGTAATTCAGTGCCGGATCTAGGTTTTTTCTCAGGGGGGGCAAAAGCAGATTTTGCCGCCCTTGCCACACAGGGGCAGATCTCGCAGTAGAATTTGGTGGGGGGGGGGGGGGGGGGGAACTTGGGGGGTTTAGCCTCAAATCCAAAGGGGGGTCCGGGGGGCCTCCCCCGGAAAATTTTATAAAATTAGGTGCAAAAGTGGTGAATTTTAAGCGTTTAGGAGAACCTTTTTTTAGAGCTTTTTCAGCTAAAACTATACAGTACCTATTCTATATTGCGTTTAAAATACCAATTAATAATGATAATTTCTATTTTATTTAACCTGTAACACTATACTATGCTATAAATTCTTCCAGATTCATTAGGAGTGGTTACCCTCCTGCCCAAAGGGGGGTTCGGGGGGCCTCCCTCGGAAAATTTTAGAAAATTAGGTTAAAAATGGTGAATTTAAGGCGTTTTGGAGAACCTTTTTTTTAGAGCTTTTTCAGCTAAAACAGCAACTTAACGTTTTTTTTTAATTTTTTCTGCAGAATTTTTGAAACATTTATTATCTAAATCGGGTTTTAGACTTAAAAAAATATTTTTTACCTGTAACACTATACTATGCTATTAATTCTTCCAGTTTCATTTTGAAATACCTTCACAACTTCCTATATAGCAACTGAATCAAGTAGATACACACTCAACTAAGCATATAAACAAACATCCATTAAAGTATGCAAATAAACAAACAAAAAAATAGTTTATATTTGCATCCCACATAAAAATGTAAGTGGGAATCCCAGTTAGCAATTTTAATATCAACGTGACTATTGCTCCATAGCTAAGGCAACCATATTTATTCCAATAATGTTATATGTTTGTTTTGATTTGTTGGTCTTCAAATAGATGTAATAACTTATTTAAATTAGTTAATGTTGTAAAATTTTTACGTTTTATTATTGTATTACATATCATGTAATATATTAATGCGTTAATATTGGCAATAAATTACTGTTTATTTATTGATATTTTTTGCCTCCAACCTCACCGAAGGTAACTGAAGCTATGGGATCGTTCTGAAGAACGACAAATTTTTAGAGACTAGAGATAGATTTATTTCTAAGACAGATTCAGACATCAGGGAACATTTTTGGGTCCGTGTCTGTCTGTCACTTTTTTTTTGCGAACCAACATATTATCTTAAAAACGACTCGTCAGATTTTAATGAAGTTTGGATGGTAGGTCATGATTAGCCTGTTGTTGGTCCCATATAAGTTTCAACTTTCTGCGCCTACTTGTTTCTCTTCCCCTTGAGCACAAACATACATTTATTTAAACCTACAGCTTCAAAAGTACTTTTCCGATTAGTATGAAACTTTTATAGTTTATCGAAAGTAACCCGCAGATAGCCCCAGGTTAATATGAATCGTTTGCGTTCTTTAATTGTTGCTTAATTGATACTTTAATTTGGGTAAAAAATCCAAACAGTTTTGACAGATTAAAAAAACGGGGAGACAATGAAACAAAATAGACAATAATGGCTTTAAATGCATAAAATCAATAAAGTACGTAATAGAATGCGAGGAAGGGATGTGCCATATCATTTCAACGTATTTTTACGAATACCTCGCTTCCTATGGCTCGGAGACAAATTAAAATTATTATCAAAAAGCAAAACTATTAAATTTCCCACAAAAAAGGTCTCATTCGTTTTTTACGTACAATGAACGGTTTAGCAAAAACCTAGTTCTACTATAACTTGCATTGTGATTGTTTTTGCACGACTTTTTACGTGATTTTGTGAATATCTCGCTTCTTCTGACTAGGAGACCAATTGAGGATCAGATCAAAATTTAAGAATCTAAAATTTCACACAAGAAACAATATGTTAATTTTTTACGTACAACGAACCGTTTGGATAATAATGCGCTCCCAAGTTTCCCTTATTGTCTCCGAGCCATAGGAAGCGAGATAATTCGTATAAAAAAGACCAGTCAGCACCCTGACTTAATGAGCGAATTTTCAAAGAAATCTGCGTATTATTGGATTATGATAATGTAGAAAAATGTTGGTTTAGAATTTGGATGGGTGAAAAAAAAAAATTGGTACACAAAATTTGACCTGTAAATAGACTCCAAAAAGTATTAATAGTATTATTATTTACGTTAACAGTTTGAGTCTTTCTTGACACATCGAACTTCTTTAGTTTTTGATAAACTTCAATATGCTTGTTTCTTTCACATCAACTGTAAAGAAAAAAAAAGGGTAAACGAAGTTAAGGGTGGGCTTTATCAGATTGGACAAGATAACTGTAATTATATTACATACTAGCCGGATCGGTGCGCTTCGCGCACCTTATCCGTCTAAAAGTTGGCGCTGTGTGTAAATAATAATTAAAACACTATAATTAATATATCTTTATTGTTACATAATGTCGTATTTAAGTAAAAGAAGGTTATATTATTTTTTTATGCATTTTCAATTGTTCTATTTTATTCTACATTCAATTTTCAATTTTAGTTACAATAAGTCTATGTAACAAATTTAAGATCTTTAAATGCACTGGAAACTAAGATAATAGTATCTGATTAAATCCAAGATGGCGGCCATATGTTGAAGTGAAAGTACCTTTAAATTTCTACTTTAGCTACCATAGGTCTGTGTAGCAAATTTCAGATCCCTAGGTCCACTGGAAGCTGAGATAATAGAGAGTTATTAAATCCAAGATGGTAGTTGTAATTCAATATGGCGACCATATGTTGAAGTGAAAGTACCTTTAATTTTCTTCTTTAGCTACCACAAGTCTATGTACCAAATTTTAGATCTCTAGGTCCACTGGAAGCTGATATAATAGAGTGTGAATAAATCCAAGATGGCGGCTATAATTCAATATGGTGGCCATATATCGAACGCAAAATGGCCGCACTTATCTATTTATGGTACACTCTATCTATGTACCGAATTTCAAACCTCTATGTCAATGGGAAGTGGGAGAATTACTGATGAATAAATCCAAGATGGCGGCTATAATTCAATATGGCGGACATATATCGAAATCAAAATGGCCGCACTTATCTATTTATGGTACACTCTATCTATGTACCAAATTTCAAACCTCTATGTCAATGGGAATTGGGAGAATTACTGATGAATAAATCCAAGATGGCGGCTATAATTCAATATGGCGGACATATATCGAAATCAAAACACCCGCACTTTTCTAGTATTGGTACACTCTACCTATGTACCAAATTTCAAATCTCTAGGTCAATGGGAAGTAGGAGAATTACTGATGAAAAAATCCAAGATGGCGGCTATAATTCAAAATGACGGCTATATATCGAAATCAAAACACCTGAACTTTTCTATTTATGGTACACTCTACCTATGTACCAAATTTCAAATCTCTAGGTCAATGGGAAGTAGGAGAATTTTTGATGATCAGTCACTGTCACTCTTAGTTTTATATATCGCACACCCAATTCAGCAACGTGACAACTCTAAAATCTTAGTTTTGAGAAAAACGAGTTTAAAGTTTTTAGTAACTTTAAAGTTATCTCAAGGAAAGAGTAAACAATTAAAGACTAATTTGACCAGTCAAAATTGTAGTGCGGTTATCCGCTGATGATACTGTCACCATATTTATACTTCCGCTTGTTAAAAATGGTCCATTTTCACGTTTTTGCAAAAACGTTTTGAATTGTCACTCTATCCATTTAACTTTCTCATGCATTTTTTTTGCAATGTAACGGTACTTCACCTCCTTTTGTTAAAGGAATGTACTTGACAACTTCATACTATAGGCAATTACATCACATATTAAGTCATCCAATTGTATTTAAACAAATTATTGTCTATGGTAACCTTGTTTGTAGGTAAAATAAAGTTTTGTTTTCTCACGAGCTTAAGCTATAATTACAATTTGCAATCTCGGGCTTTAGTACATTATAAAAAGGAAACCCCGTGATTGTGAATCGTAACAATTAAATCATTTTATATTTGGCAGAATTATGACTAGCCTATTTAATAACAATAAGAAAAAGATAAAAAATAGGAAAGTTATCAAATACAGGAAAGAAATTGTTATTTATTTAAAAATTATGTAGACTACTAAACTTCTTCCAATTCGCTTGACGAACTCTTCCTCTTTCCTTTTATCACCTTAGTGTTACAATTATTACATGATAAACGGTTATTGCTATTATGCTCTATTGTTTTGGTTCTTTTGGAAGTGGTTTTCAGTAGAAATTGAATTCTCATCATCTGAAGATGAATGAGAATTATCACATTCCGAATTGGAATCATCTATCTGGTTATTCGGTTTACAATGTAGTAAACAAAAGATGTAGTAGTCAGTTGATTCTGAGAATTCAACATTGCTACGTCATCAGTAGTGCTGTCAAGTATTGCTACTTCATCAGTAGTACTATTAAGTTTTGGTACTGGAACAGTAGCACTTAGCAATGATAAGTATTTTTTACTTTTTTTTATTTGAAGTAGATAATATCGTCTATATTCCTTAAAACTCTCTTGGAGAGGAGTATTAATAAAATTGCTTTTTCTAAGAATTAAATGCTTTTCAGTAATTTTATATAAAATTACTTTCACACTCAAAACTATTTTGTAGCCAATGTCATTAGTAATTACCCATTGCCAATATAAATATAAATATTGTTGGTACTTGTTTTGCATTTTCTTTTTATTTTATATTTTAGGATTTTAACCTTTATATCTGATTCAGTATAATGCTTGTACTCCATGACTATTTTCACAATTTTCAATCCTTCCCCGCTCTACTTAGGTATTCCTATCGCTGTTCATATATAACTCTGAAAAATAATATAATGTATGGTTACTTAAGTTAAGAAATTACATAAAACAAACCGTCAGCCTTCTGGCCATTATTTATTTTTATCCGCGGTTGTTTTCATGGGTAATAGATAAACATACATTGTTTATTCAAGAGTTATAATAATGAAATGGTATAAATAATTTGATAAATGATCATTTAAACTGCAAGTAATTTGATAAATTCTTATATGTATAATGAAATTAAATACATTTGGTTAAGTTTAAAATTCGACAAAAATCACTGCACTGATTATTGATTTATTAGGGTAACTTCCAATAGTACATGTTACAATTAAAAATCCTGATGTAAAGTAACGTAACAATTTAAAAAAATTATACCACTGAGTAGTAAGTAAGGTAATAACTCAAAAATACTAGTATGAGAAGTGATGTTACAATCAAAAACAATAAATGAAATAATAGTTTGCAAAGTGATAACACGAAAAAAACACTATACTGAATTATTGATTGACAAGGGTATTATAAGTAATAAGTGTTACAACTCAAAATTCAGATGGAAAGTAAAGTGACAATTCAAAATAATAAAATTAAATACTTAGCAAAGTGATAACTAATAAAAAAATCACTATACTGACTTATCAAACTGGTTAGCTGGTCAAAGGCGTTTTGAGACCTCTCGACTTGTTACACTACTGCCTACATTTATTCGCTCCACACGTCAAAAGTAGCAGAGATACAACTGTTGTCACGTGGTGAATATTAGTACTAGAATAATCACGATACTACCTACTTATAGCTTTCGATCCGCTCTATCGATCTACGGGGATAACTCAAAAACCTAATTTTTTGAGTTGTCACGTTGCTGAATTGGGTGTGCGATATATAGATAATTAAAAATTACATTTCACCTATTTTTTTTTTTTTTTTTTTTTTCATGAACTTTTTATTATTTTTCTTTATTTATCATTTTATTTTTCCACCTCGTTTTGCCGCCCCCCGGGAGTGCCGCCTGGGGCGCTTGCCCCCCGCAGCCCCCCCCTAGATCCGGCACTGATGTAATTAATGGTTTAGGCATGACTGTAGAATATTAATTTATTATTTTTTATTTGTTTTTATATTTGGTTGTTTTTTGTTATTTTGGGGTTATATAAAAATGGTTAATACGCTTATTGAAATGCGCCGAGGTTGACCTAAGGTTAGAAGAATTAGCTTAGATTATAGGGACGATTAGTAAGAAGGGTTAAGAGACAGTACTGATTATGATTTGGGTTTAAGGGCTATCAGACAGAAAACTAGTGCCTGTTTTACCACTAGGCCCCGGGCTCAGGGGGGCAATACATTGATATGGCTTGCCGCTCAGCGCCTTTGGCACAGGATATTCTAAGGAATATTTCTTGAATTTGAGTATGATCCTGAGTACTGAGTACTAAGTAAGTTAATTGACCAAATATCAAGTTGATTTTAGCTTCATAGATTAGTTATTCAATTATTGAAGCGAGCGTAGCGAGCTTCCTACATTCAACGAAATATGCTCCGTGTCTGTCTGTCTGCCTGTCTGTCTGTCTGTCAGTAACGTTCACGCGTGTGACGATAACTTGAGTAAAAGTTGACCGATTTAGTTGAAATTTGGTATACATGATTCTCTTACTAATACTCAGGCTAAGTTCGTTGGACAGCGTGATCCGTCCAAGAGTTCGCGCGCAACGCTCGCGTAAACGAGAGGTTCAAAAATTAAATTGGAATTTCAGGACGGGAAAAAATTCTATCATCATCTATTCGATGAGACGAACATTTTTTACAAATAACAATTTTTAGTAAAACCAACAGCGACACCGCTATGAATTAATAAGGATCGCTAAAACTATTAAAGCCGATCTAACGTTTAAAATAGAGAAAACAACCTTTTTACCGATATCTTACGTTCTAACGTAACGATTTTAATAAAACTTCATAGACACCATTTGATGCACAATTGAAACAGGCATGCAAAATTTCAATGTGATACATGCAGTAGTTTGTTTGTAGTAAAGAGATACAAATTATAAATATTGAAATGGAGATGTGTGGTTAGAGGAATAGTAAGAATGCGGGGTGGTTCCCTCACTACTAGCCGCTGTACTACTACCAGACCCATTATCTATCAACTCATCATGATTCACGATAATCTATTTTTTCAATATTCAATACATATTTATTACTATACGCTCGCTTCAATGATAGAGCCACGCGATGCCTAGTTTATATTTATTTATAAGAGTGGTCGCCTATTAAGTGACAAGCGAACATCAACTTTATTTTTGGTCTACTAACTAATTTTGTACTTAGGATCATGAAAATCACATTTTCACCAAAATGGCAGCTCTCCATCGGGTTTTTTTTTTTTTTTTTTTTTTTCAAATGCCTATTGCCAAACTGAAGAGCTTATGTCCCGCAAACGAACTTAGCCGACCACATATTTTTTACAGACACCAAAAGATTAACTTGATGCTAGTTAAACAATCTTTTGCACGCTATCTTCTGAACTATACATTTTATAGTTATAAGTTTTTTTAAAAATAAAGGTTCTTCAAATAAATAAAATTCAATAAAAAGTGTGAGTTTTATCGGCCTATTTATTAAAACCTAACCACATAGTAAGTAGTACGTAGGTAATATCAAATTAAAAAGTATTTCAAGAGTTAAAAAAATCTTCCAATTTGTTATAGTTTATTATACTTTTTTGACATTAGTTAAGTTAAGTTAGGCCTACGAATATTAACTTACCATAACGGTTTAGTAAAAAAAATAATCAAAGAAAACTCAATAATTATAGAACTTCTATAATTCATAAAAATTAGGATGAAAAAAAATGTGGGGGGGGGGCTAGTAAAATTTGGCCTAGGGCCTCAAAAGTCCTAAATCCGGCACTGCAGAAAACAGTAGGCAAAACTATATTAAGACTATACATATGCGAATAAATCAAGTTCTGGTACCTGTGGTTTTTGACCCTGGAGCTTTAACTATAGTTATAAGTAAAAAAGGAATGGAGAACTATAGGAGTACCTAAATTAGAGGAAGCAAGTTTTTTAACGGCGTACACAGATATAAGACGATATTCCGTTATTCGGGCTGAATTAGGTACTAGCTTTTAAATTTCCCATTTGACCAGGGGACAAGAATTTTGATGGTAACCAATACCAACAACAAAATCGCTATAAATCGACCGAAATGTATAGAGATAAAAAATCATATAAATAATCTAACTGGTCTGTCACAAGAAGTTGTAGGCAAAATAAAAGGAAATATGTCTAACTATTTTTAAAGGATAATGCGATTTCTATAATTTGTAAAATTAGACCCGTGCCTTACGCAATTAGACCTAGAGTGGAAGAGGAATTATAAAAAACTTGAAAATAAAGGTATAATTGAGTTGGTAGACGTGAAAAAAGAACCAGTTACTTGAGCATCACTTGTAGTCGTAGTGAAACAAAATGGTAGGACCTGTGTAATAAAGTAACATCCGTACGAACTGCCGGAAAAACACCCGTTGCCGAAGTTCGAAACATTTTAACAAAGTTGGAAGGAAGTCATATTTTAGAATAGTCGATCTTAAAGACGCTTACAAGCAAGTGGAAGTAAACGATGGATCGAGGAATTTATTTAGTCATTGCAATCCATATGGGAATTTTCCGATAACAGATTACCGTTTGGAATAACTATAATTTATCTTTATTCCAGTGTGCCATTGACACGGTAAAAGGGGGATTACAAGGTGTGTATTGACCGATATACCAAATTGCAAGGGGCGATTCCGATACAAGGCATTATAGCTGATACTGTAGCGTTATATGCCAATTAGGTTGCTTGATTTGGAACACCAAGCGCCACCATGAAAGACCATGAAAGACAGTGTGAGTCTGAACTCTTCCAGTTTTATACTTTGTAGCCAGAATTTAACGATGTCGAATGGAATGTAAGGAGTTGCGCTTCCTGACAAGCAGTTAGATAAAACGAATAAGAAGTATCGTTGTTTTCATGCGCTATTCAAAGACATGGCTTACTCGAAAAGTGTAGAGGTTTTACCTACAAGTAGCACTTCAACGGTAAAGACAAATCAACTACTTCGGAAAAAAAAGTTCTCAAAAAGTTTGATTAAAATCGAACAATGGACCCCAATTTCGGAGAACGGACCCCAATTTGCTTGGAATTCAAATATTGATGCAGAGACAATGGGGTAACCATTCACACAAAACCGTAGCACCCAAAATCAAATGGCCAAGCAGAGCGTTTTGTTCGAACGTTTAAAGAAGAAGATCAGGCCCACCATAAAACAAAAAGGAGATTTTCTCTATTGTTCATAGAAACACATTAAATAAATCTTCAGGTCGAGCTGCAGCTAAATTTTTACTTGGGTATAGGTTATGGAATCGTTTAGATTGGCTGAAGCCAGATCCAAGACAAGCTTTGGATGGGGGACTAAATTTTACGAAGGACAGAAGTGCTGTCATACCTTGATATGGTAGGGGCAGGGTTGGACTGGCTGTAAGAAAGTTTGGGAGTTTTTCCGGTTGGCTGGTCCCTTGGCAAACTTAAAAATTAGGGCCGGTCTGATGGTCTTTTACTTAGACGAGTCTCGAACCACCGACCTCTAAAACTGTAGGTCAGTACGCTGACCACTACACCAAGGCAATTGGATTCGTAATTCACAGAATTGGTATATAAGCGTAATATTATATACATTATTATAATATATAAATGTTGTTTTCATTAATATGTAGGAGGGAACATAAAATCAACTGTGTCTAGAACTGAAGTTTCACTTCTAATGCGAGAATGTCTCACATATATTTTTTTATGGTTTGACGTTGTCTTTTTATGTTAGTGTGAGGATTTATAAATTGATAATACACTTATTGAAATGGATTTGACTTTGTAATATTTTACAATGATAATAAGAAGGATGTTGATTAACAAAGACCATATTATTTTTTTGAAAGTATAATATTAACATTAAGTTGTATACTCATATTTACCTTGATTTAGCTAAAATTAGATACAATTATTCGTATTTCTACTGTATTTATAAATGTCCAATTTGTAGTGTAATTTAACTAATTAACTATTGCTACGATCATACGAATATATTATGCTGTTATGAATAATTACATATTTTCCGGATAACCCCCGTCCTGTAATGACCTAATAAGCTGTTGAACGGGACTAAAACTAAAATAATAAAAAATAAATAAATAAATTACATATTTTCGTAATATTACAAGATTATAATTTTTCCTTTTTATATATAAATTTTTTGTTTTGTTAAATAATGGTGTCAGCTCAGAAGAAACGGATAAGAAATTAAGTAAGGCGTGTTTTACGAAAGTACGTGAGGCGATAATCGCCGGTTTCAAAAATTAAGTCAAAATTATTAAGTGTGAAATTTTAATAGTTGCATATTCTTTTTCTACACTTAAAGACCTTTAAATGGATGTATAACTTGCCATGGTGACTAAAAACTTTTTTTAGTCATCCTCCATCTTGAAAATATTAAGTTTGAAAACTCCAAAAAAAAGTACAGTCGTCACAAATGCCGAGATGCACATTTGTGCCGAATTTCATGTTCCTAGCTATAGTAGTTTATGAATTGAAACATGCCAACGGACAGAGAGAGAGACAGAGTCGTGCTATAAGGTTTCTTTTCTTATACTTCGTACAGAAACCTAAAAAGTAAATAAATAAAAAGCCTTTAACGACGGTTGTTTTGAGTCGGGGCTTTTAATTAGTAGATGTCTGAGCTGAGACGGAGAAAACCCCTAGTCGACGAGAGATTGGCTGGTTTCTGTAGAAAAACCAGCCTAATCCGTCACTTCTGCCACTCCGAGGCCAAAAGAAAACAAAGTGAAAGCTGAGAGGAAAAAACAACAACTTTAAAACAAACCTAAATACACTCTTGGAATGCTGTTAAAACATAATTACGTTGAAACAGGATTTCTAGACCTTAATGTATTTTTAACATTACCGCAACCTAAGTACTTTTACCCTTAACTCGATCAATAAAATTGAATTTATCTTGGCGACGAATCCTAATTAAAGTTGAAGGTGTCTGGGAACTGGAGCCTAAAGGAGGCTGCACGTTAGGGTGGGTCGAATTTAACTTTTTTTAAAAATTCTGAACTACGATGGGCTAAAAAGTTGACCGTTGGTATGAAAACACCAGGAGAAAAAATTGGGCTCATTTGAACAACCCCTAGGTGGAGCACACCAGCCCTGAAATTTTGATATTTGGGGTAATCCTTAAAAATAGTGAATTTTGTGATTTTCATGCTTTTTAAGTGTTTTAATGCTACACTGTTGACTTAAAATTCATTTTAACAGGTTTTGCACATATATTACAATAAAAAAATCAACAAAATAAATTGTGGGGGGGGGGATTTCCATTTTTTAATTTACCTCAAATTTTTAGCTCTTTTTAGTTTTTTGATGACTTAAAATGTATTAAATTAATATTCTATTATAAATATTATATTTGCAGCTCTAAAATAAATTGAGGTGAAGGGGGGGGGGGAGGGGGTGTTTTCTTTTTTCTTATATTTACATCAACATTTTAAGCTACTGTCTTAGATGACAGAATATAAGATTTAATATAAAAATATTTGCAGCTCTCAGCTATTTGAAGCAACTGCAAAAAATTAAGGGGGGGGGGAGTTTTGTATCAGTTTGCTGCAGATTATGAAATTAAGTTAGATACATGAAACAAGTCAGGTTGTAAATATCTGGTTTTAAATATGGTACCTTATACTTCCTTCCATGCTAATAATTTATATTACTGTTTTTAAAGTATAATTCAGATAATTCAGAGTCTTCAAAAAATGGAAGAAGAAACCATAATATTAGAAGGGCTTTATTTTGATGGCAGGAAGGATGACAATATTAAACTTATGCAGAAGAGAGTCAAACATCATAAAACTCTAGTTAGGGAAGAGCATTTTATTCTTGTACAAGAGGCTTCGGTCAAAATACATAGGATTTGTTAGCCCTTCATCAGGCACGGCGGAAAGTGTTTTATCAGCAATCGTTATACGTTTCTGCGAATAAATAAAGCGGATACATCGAGGTAGTGATGGCACCAATCACCAATGGGAACACTGGAGTAAGAAGAGGAATAATTAGAGTGTGAATTTGAAACACCTCTTCTATGGTCTATATGCCTGCTCCGTGGCAATGAACTCCCTTTAAGACATCTATTTCAGCACATAGATGGTAAAACAAAAGGACTTAGATTTTTTGAAGAAGCAATAGGGAAGGCTGTAGAAACATGTGAAAGTTTACCAATTGTAGAATTTGAAGCCATCCCTACTACAATTACGCCGAATTTATATATCAGTGATTTAAGCACGGTCCAAAAATATTTATTAGAAATATGTCTGGATGTATTTGAAGGTTTCTGTTCCCCAGAATGAGCCAACAGAAATCCTGGAAAAATGGCACACAAAAGATGGCTAACAACTGCTAATAGTGTCCTTCGTTTTTATGTCGCTTGTGATGAACCATCTAAAGAACTTATAACAATAGTAACATTTATAATTTAGTACATTTATGTTCCTTCCTGGTTTAATATTTAAGAAAACTATTATGTGAAAGATGGAGCAAAACATTGGCAAACCTTTCGGCTTTTTTAATCAATGCACTAGATTTTTTTGTCAATGGAGCCTTTCATCGTTCTCCTAACTGTTCTTTGATCTATCAAAAACTCCTGTTCGTTTAAGGGCACTTTCTTATATATTGCACCACAAGGGCTAATTAATCCCTTATCTTTTTTATCTGCCCACTGTTATTTTCCGTTAAACTTGTCTTAAAATCTAAATTATAAAACACTTTAAAACCAGTAATATAAATTATTAGCATGGAAGGAAGTATAAGGTACCATATTTAAAACCAGATATTTACAACCTGACTTGTTTCATGTATCTAACTTAATTTCATAATCTGCAGCAAACTGATACAGCATTAGAAAACTCCCCCCCCCCCCCCTTAATATTTTGCAGTTGCTTCAAATAGCTGAGAGCTACAAATATTTTTATATTAAATCTTATATTCTGTCATCTAAGATAGTAGCTTAAAATGTTGATGTAAATATAAGAAAAAAGAAAACACCCCCCCCCCCCCTCCCTTCACCACAATTTATTTAGAGCTGCAAATATATTATTTATATTAGAATATTAATTTAATACATTTTAAGTCATCAAAAAACTAAAAAGAGCTTAAAAATTTGAGGTAAATTAAAAAATGGAAATCCCCCCCCCCCCCCACAATTTATTTTGTTGATTTTTTTATTGTAATATATGTGCAAAACCTGTTAAAATGAATTTTAAGTCAACAGTGTAGCATTAAAACACTTAAAAAGCATGAAACTCACAAAATTCACTATTTTTAAGGATTACCCCAAATATCAAAATTTCAGGGCTGGTGTGCTCCACCTAGGGGTTGTTCAAATGAGCCCAATTTTTTCTCCTGGTGTTTTCATACCAACGGTCAACTTTTTAGCCCATCGTAGTTCAGAATTTTTAAAAAAAAGTTAAATTCGACCCACCCTACTGCACGTGCACGTGCTAGTGGCTTAACCCACCTTTATGTCGACGGTGAGATTAATATTCCCGCTATGATATCGATCTAAGGATGCGACATCGTTCTGCTTACTAAGTCCTCTCACAAGTACCTCTTTATATTCATATGTATAAATGAGGTAAAATGTAAGTTTTTTAAGGTATCCCTTATCCATGTTTTAGATGGAAATTAATATTTAGCAAACAAATTTATGTATATCTGCTAATGCCGCGACGACGTGCATAAAACCCGAAATGTTAGTTTTCAAAACATCGTCACTCTAAAAAAGATAATTGTATATAAGACTATTATTCAAATAGAATTCCTAATTAAATATTGGGTAAATTTGCAGAAAATGAGTGCGTTTAGGGGTGGGGCTTATAACCTAGATTTTTAAGTTGGGCTAGTTCTCAGTGGTTTAGGGTCGGGGTAATAAACCAAAACAATATAAAAATATAAAAGTCGGCAATTATGAAGAAGAGCAAATAATAATTTTATCTCCAGTAGGGAGAAAAAGTTATGATTTTGAATTAGTTTAGAGGAGCAATAGTAAGTCTTTTCATCCCTGAACTCAAAAAGTAGGGAGAAAAAGTAAAAGTAGGGCGAAAAAGTAAAAGTAGGGCGAAAAAGTAAAGTAGGTCAAAAAAATAAAGATTGCAACTTAATTATTTTATAAATAGTAGAAAATGAATGGCTAATGTAATGATGTTGTTGAAATCACGTTGGCGACACTGCTTTTTCGACCATGTTTATCTTTGTTTATAACCTGCTTCTAAATAACCTTCTATTTGGCTATTCCTAAATAACCTTCTATTTAATTATTCTATTCTTATTTGTTTTGGTGGGAGCACCTGTAACGGACTAATAGGAGGACCCGTGGTACAGGTCCCGGGTGCGGGGTCTATTTTTCTCTGTATGTCTCCCTAGTTATTGATAATTATAATATGATTTAAAGTATTGTTATTTATTAAAATAATAAATAAAAACTGTGCAATGGACGAAAATGTGTTTTTTCTCCCTACTGGAGATAAAATATTGTATGTACTTCGCGAGTAAAGTGCCATTATTCCCCTCGCAATAATTATCTCCCTCGGCTGCGCCTCGGGAATTAAAGTCTAATTCTCTCGGTTTTACCTCGGGATTTAGAGACCATGGTTCCTTCGGCTTCGCCTCAAGAACCAACTTTTTCGCTCAGGGAATAATGGCTTACTTTACTCCCTAGGTGCATAAATAACTATTATTTCACACAGTGACAAAATTAATTGGTTGTATTGACTTTAATAAAACATAAATGAAATAAGATTTCCTTAACCTGGCCAGGAACCTAAACTATAATTAGTTATAAAAAAAAATAGTGAATAAGAATTAGATATAATATAGATAATAATTATAGTAGAGATAATAATAAATAAAGGGGGGTTGAAGACTTATCTGAAGTCCAGCGGTTCAGTTTCCAAATTCAGAAGGTTCAGTCGTCGTCCTATCTACATCCGCTCTCCGATAATCTATATTATCACCAATCTACCTATCCGGTCACACCTACAGCCGTAAGTATCCCCAGTAATTCGGTAGCCGTTAAAGTTCACCAAATTTGTCCCACGGGCCTACCGAACGTGGAAGGACTGGCAAATGTCTCTTCACGAACCGAACTGTAATCCGAATTCACTCGTACACTTCACCCACACAAGAAAAAAACGGATGGTTCGGTGGTAAAAAAACTGTAGTACGAGCTCACGGAGCGTGGACACGCGATTTCCCACGGTTTGATCGGTTTCGAGTTTTTCGACGCACGGTCGAACTTTAATAGATCGGAGATGCTGCTTGGGCCAAGACTCGGAGTCAACTCCGGTCGGCTCCGTGAGCACGTCACCCGACGGGGGCTGTGAACCCCCGCGTCAGCACTTCCTCCTAGACCGGTACATATGTAACTGGACTAATTCAATTAGTCCCGTCTACACATAATTCAATTAACTAAAAAGAAAATCATTTACAAATCTAAATTAAAAAATAAAACTTAATCTCTGCCCGACCAGTATGCGTTGGTGTTTATTTATTATGATGTGTATAATAGCGTTGAAACTGGATGCATTGGGATTATTTCAATCGATGCATTATTGCCTAAATGGGGGTTATCCAGCGTAGCTCAACACGCGTTTCAGCTTTAATTTCAATTTTCAGTCGATACAGCGGATTTACATACTATGTCAGGTATCCCCGATGCGTTCCCGACAAACTGCTTCCGAAAGATTAGACTTGTAGGGTATAAACGGAAGTGGAAACACACGAACCGTATCCATATTACGCTAGACGGACCCAGCATGCATATTAATGAAAGGGATATTCGTCTAATAATTTGATGCTAAATCGTTCAACGTCGGAATAGAGACAGAATCACAGAAACTGAAATAAAGCTCAAAACACATTCAAATCGATAACCCCTTGTTTTGCACACTACAATCGCAATAATATTAGTTGTGATTACAGTTCTTTTTTGCGACAAAATTAAAAATGTTATATGGAACCCTTCAAAACTTCTGGCTAATCCAATGCAATAACCACTCGCTTAACCCAATCTACACTAGTGGATTAATAAAAACACTTTTTAACATGTTTTTTGGACAAGACTTCCAAAAAAACTTTCAAAAGACTTGAACTTTTCAAATCAATGGAAGCTATATTACTTGCTATGATTAATATATTTTATCTACGATTGTTACGAAATATGAACATTGTATCTTTGCTTAGATGCGTAGAAAGTATTTCTTTACGTACTTGTATTCATTACGCATGGACGTCTCATAATTCTGAAGGATTCCTCTTCTTTACTGCCCTAGGGCGGTAAAGAAGAAGAAGTCTTCAACTTTACGCATGATTAGCGAGTTTGTTTACATTTTACAAAACTAATTTGATGTTTGTTTAATAAAAGTAACTGTTTATATCGAGGGTTTTGAATAAAATCAATGCGTGATTTAAGTGATTATGACGAATAATACGCCTCCCGAAATAATTAATTCCGCACAAAATACAACTAATGAATTAATTTCATCTTTATCAAAAGAGAAATACGAACTTACATACAGGAAGTTTATTATTTTTTTCTGTATTTATTATTAAAAGCTAACAATCGTAGATAAAGTACGGTACGCAACTCGAGCGAAAACGGCATTTTGCATTGCTCGTGTGGTTTTACTACCCTCGCTATCGCTCGGGTGCAAACTCCACACTCGCATGCAAAATGCTACTTTCTGCACTCGACGCGTAATGTACTATTTCAGATTTACATATACAGATTTATGAGATACCTCTCAATTTTCTTGGAAATAAATTTGTTGTCGTTATTAAAGGGTGACTTGTTTATAAATTTAAAGTGTTTATTTCTTGTATTATACTCGTATAAAAAAGATTTATTAAATTTTTCAACAACTTTTTCCCCGAATTTTATTACATCCTTGTGGATTAGTTCTCTTCAAAAACAGCCCAAACGTATACTTTAACTCGTAATTCGAGTTTAGGGCTTCGACGAACTTCCACCATCGGTTCCTATTCTTGGCTGCACCAGATTTTTTTTCGCCTCTCTCGATGCCTTCTGCTTCCACAATCCTCCTCCAGGTATGTCCTGACCTGCCTCTGCGTCTTGAGCCTTGTGGATTCCACTCCAGAGCTTGTCTTGCTCTTCTCTCAAGTATGTGGTGTGTCCAATCCACTTTCCTCTTTCTATTGCGTACCTCGATGTCGATGGGTGTCTGATCGTTCTCCTCCACACATCTTCATCTGAAATAAAACGTATAGATCGATGTTTAATGAGACATAATGATACCTCCATCCTGAAATGACCTAATAATACTGTTGATGTAGAGGTAAGAAATTATTTAATAAAATACTCGTTACACAATATGTATATAGATGTCTGAAAAAAATCGATCTAAATATGCCTATGACGTTCTAGTTCTTAGGTGTTTTTATCTACATCCTAAAATGTGTTTGGGTTATGAAACCCAACCATAGAAGCCAAACGTATAAAGGTGCCTGTTATGAAAATGAAGCTAAATGTTATTCGTTTATTCTTTAAATGAAAGTGCAAGGGCTTAGTTACGAAAATTTCCCACTTCGATTATGAGCTTGTGAAACAGCTTCGATTGTGGGCTTGTGAAACAGCTTCGATTGTGGGCTTGTGAAACAGCTTCGATTGTGAGTCCCACTAAACGTTTATGGTTAAACAAACACTTCAGTATAATAGTATATATTATCTTTAAAATAATTCAAGTGCTTGAGGTACTATATTCACTTGAAATAAATTTTAGTAGGGTAAATACTTGAGTTCTACTCAAGATAATCTTTTAAGTAATGTTTACTTTAACCAGTAGACTGTCAAGTGAAAGAGGTTCTGATTTTCATCCTTTTTGGTAACGATTGAACGACTTATGAATGCAAAGATGAAAAATGAAGGAAGCTCTCTTCCCCTTTGTAAAAGCTTAAAATTACGCCTCGACTGTGAATATTGCAAGATGGGTACAAGGTAATAAAGTTTTAGATCAAACGTTATCCTGTCAGTCTCTCTAATCTTCTCCTCTAAACTATATCTCTTGAAACCGCCATGAGAATATATAATGTTTACTTTTTTCAATATGTTTTTTTTAATTAATACTGTACCTTGGGAAAGCTCGGTCGCTTGTTTTATCAGCTGGAGGTTTTAGATAGTAGGTCGCTTCTCTAATATTTAAGGGTATCTAACATTTTGTTGACAGAGTGGAGTAGGAGAGGGTCAAGGGTCAAGGGTCACTGCACTTGAAATTTTAAGGTAAGGTCAAGGTAGAGCGTATAATAAAAATCTGGGACATGTTTAAAAAAAGAGAGAGAAAAAATGAACTCCTATACAAAGCAGTATAGCAACTTCTACAGTAAAGCATGCGAGAATATTACAACATTCATTTATGTAAAAGGTTCGCGTGTAATATTTAAGTTGGGATTTTCGTGATAAGAATCGAATATTTTTGTTGGAAATCTAACGTTCATAAATGGGATTATTACTGATATAAAGAACTATTTGACCGATTCTATCACGTTTCAATGTTAATTTACAATTTAAATGAATCGTAATTTATTTTTATATTCTTTCTGATTTTGTTTTATTTTTATCTACAATGTCATCAGAAATATTGATTCCTATCTAGAAAGAACTTTACAATTTTACGAGCTAATTAACGAAAAATAATTCCTTAATTTTTTTCCAGTTTATTTATTCTTAATCTTAAATCAATACTGATGGAAGTTTAAAAGTTATCTTTTTTTAACGATAATAACAAATATAATAATACTATTTACAGCATTGACAGCTTTAACTAGCTACCGTAAGTAAAATACATTGATTAATGCCCTCAAAATAACGTATTTAGTAACATTTAAAAGTTACGAAAGCATTAATCAATGCTTATACGAATGTCACGAGCAATTTTATCAGCTGCCTCAATTCCGTACATTCATTCGGAGGAGCAGTATCTCTTTTTTGTCTTTCGTCGCATTTTTTTTTATTTCCAAATTCCAATTAATTGAATTCATTAGAAGAATTGATGACCATTGTAAACATCCAAAGAATTTTATATAACACACATAAATTGTTGAATAATTTGTAGAATATTCCTTTTAACAATCTTTGACTTACTAATGGATTTACCTAAATTTTTTGTTTGCGCTTTATCAGCCGTGAAGCTAAAGCAACTTTTATTGTAAAATATATTTTATCCATGGATAAAGCAGTAGTGACTTGACCGACTGGGAAGAGTAAGGTGACTAAAACGGTTGTTTAGCCACTCGTGCCTATAATTTTATGGACATTTAAAATGGTCAATTTAAACCGTATGAGAAGTAGTAGTAGTAGTAGTCGAGTAGGTACTTCCTACTAGAACGGGTAGGACGAACCACTTGTTTGAACCTTGCAATTAGGCCATCTTTTAGGCCCATTTTACGGTGGAGAGTTCCAGCTACTTCACACATCATACATTTGTACCTTGTACCGCCGAAGCGAGTATGGTGTGGTCATTAGTAAGCTATAGAAGCGTGGGGGAAGAGTGCCCCATAGGGAGTGTCCCTCACCCTTCTCTGTCCTCGAACCATAGATATAAATCTCATTATCATGACACGGATCGGACCCACATCAAAGAGTGGGGGAAGAGTGCCCCGTAGGGGGTGTCCCTCGCCCTGCACCGTCCGCGATTCATAGATGCAATTCAGAGGATCATGGCACGGGATCGAACCCACGACCGACCTCGAGTAGCCTCGACTTATTGATAGCTGGGCGAGCGCCTTAAGACCCTCGGCCACGCTGGCTCCCAACCGCATGAGAAAGTTTCATGTCTATGGTCTAAGTCTAAATTACTAATATAATTTAAACTTAATTTTGGTTTTATATCAAACTTTCGCACAAATATCAATATTAAAATGAAACATCTCGTTCAAATTAGTATGCATAATGCCCTCCAGAAAACATGAGTTGAAAATATAGAAAGCTGTCGAATTATACCCGTATTCAAAATCGTTCTACTAAAGGAAGAAAAAGCAGCTAATTACAAGCTTAGATAAGCAGGACTGGAAACTAGATCAACCATAGGGAATAATATGAAAGGGAATGACCTGGTATTCATCGAAACAAATAGACGATAATGATGCCACATAATTATTATTGATTTTGTTCCCACTCCCAACTGGTTATTAAGTATGTTATGCCCTTTGGTTTAATCTAGGCATTTGGGCGTTCCCTATAATGTCAAAGGCCTTCTCTAGTATTACTTGGGGCTTGAAAGTCAGAGTGATTCAAAACCATGACCTCTTTTTATGTATTATCGGAGAAAGTTAATAATAATTAAAGAAACAGAACTTATCACATTAATAATTATGTTTAACATAAATTAGATACGAATTCATTAAAGATAAATTATTTATAATACATATATTTATTTTGTTAAATATGGATATGAATTTAGATCCTGAGAATATGATCATGATCGTACCTACCTGAAGTATCATGTTGGCAACACAGCTTAGATTGGGATTTATTAATCATATACTGTCACGCATGTGTAATTTATGTGGTCCCCTATAAATTTCGAGGTTTAGCAGTATCTGACTTACTGAGGCCCTCAATTTAAGTGGGTCCTAATATACAAAGGATAAGAATGCACTTGCATTAACTTTGTAATATGGTTCTATCAGAACGCGGTATAAGCGCCGGCTTATTTATTATCATTGGTGAGTTAGTAAAAAATGGCAATAGTAAAAGAAGACGAAGAGTCTGGATGTCAAAAACATTTTCTCCTCGATCATCCCTGATTTTAGATTATTATTTCTACAAAAATAAAACGCCAAAACATATAAAAATTTTATACAAATAGAGATCTGTTCTTTTGATGGAAGAAAGATAAATATCAATGTAATATTTCGTCTTATGAGGGCCCATAGGAGGCTCGGGCCCATAGGCCTGTACCTTAAGTAATAAGTTTGGAAGCAATATAATTATTTTAAAAAATAGTATGATGCATTTTTGGACTTTTATGTCATATATATATTTATCTATTTATCCGGTTATTTTTATTCTTGGATTTACATAAACTCATCTCTAGTTTCATCAATCACTATTTATTAATTAATATATATTAATAATTATTATATAGGTATTTGATGCTGTAATCATAAATAATACGTATGAAAAAAAAATGCATTTCCCGGGTTAATTTTATACAAATAGAAATCTGTTCTTTTGGTGAAAAAAAGATAAATATTCCCCCATAGGAGGCATAAAGCCCATAGGAGGCTCGTGCCCGTAGGCCTGTGCCTTTAGTAATAAGCTTGGAAGCAATATAAAATTATTTAAACAAATAGTATGACGCATTTTTGAACTTATATATGTCATCTTATCTATATATTTATCTATTTAATCCGGTATTTCTAATCTTGGATTTACATAAACTCATCTCTAGTTTGAATTACTATTTATTAATTAGTATATATTATTAGTTATTATATAGTTATTTGATTCTATAATCATAAATAATACGTATGATAAAAATATACATTTCCCGGGTTAATTTTTTATACAAATAGAAATCTGTTCTTTTGGTGAAAAAAAGATAAATATTCCCCCATAGGAGGCATAAAGCCCATAGGAGGCTCGTGCCCGTAGGCACTTGTTTTGATGCTAGTCACAAATAATACGAAAGAAAAAAAATTGTCTTTCTTGGCTTTCCATGTCCAACATAGGCTGTTTGCGAATGCTCAAGGAGTTTGCTCAAAAAGCGTCCACACCAAACGCGCACAAACAGCAAACATCCTTTGATGTACCGACTCTACCCGGAGCACCCGCGAACTCAAACAAGCATTCGTTCGTGCGCGCGGTGCCGTCTACACCGGCCGCGCATCCCTGTTTGCAAACACGATGCGCGGCCGGTGTGGACGTGGCTTTAGTGAGCCATGTAAATCAGAGTATCACGGCGAGGGATTGAACCCCTACCTCCTGATCCATTGATGGCTGAGCAGACGTGGTTTCAACCCACACGGCTAAGCTAGCTCCCCTTAATTGATAAAAATCTCTATTTTAAAGAATAACCTAAGATTTATCCCATGCGGACGGAAATCAACTGATTTAGCTTGCGATCAATAAGCTTTAACCAGTCTAACAAATCCCTTAATTACAGCTATTTTTCTTGAAAGGGGTATTTTCTTAATGCTTATAATCCGACGAAATAATCAGGGGCGGATCCAGGGGGGGGCGAGGGGGGCGACCGCCCAGGGCCCCGCGCCTTGGAGGGCCCCGCGCCATAGAAAATTAAAATAAAATACTTATACTTTACAAGAAAATTTATAGTTCATAGTGAAGATTGTCCGCGGGGCCCCGTGCCATAATGTACAAACATGAAATATTAGAATTATAAAATTCAGTCAAATTTAGTTTACATGGTAGAGCCATACCTAACTACCTTTTCGCGGGGCCCGTCGCTGTATAAAAGTAAAAAAAAAGTTATAAAATATATATTAATATTTTTTTATGTTTAAGATAGCCCGCGGGGCCCCGCTCCATATAAAATTAAGTGAGTTAACGTCCTAGTGTTTTCTCACCCTCCCCCTTTTCAAAATGATGACGAATTTGTTATTTATTGTGTGGGGTAATTCTTCATTATATGCCCCACCTATATCTAAACGTCCAATTTAATTCGGATTTTTTCAAACTGTTCCTTTTTACATTACAAAAACTATTTCGGTTGTAGCATCTCGATATATTCAATTTTTTTTTAATTTTAGAGAAAAGTATGGAAGGTTATGGTAAGTTTAGGCTGAGTTTAGTACTCTTTGACCTGACCTAACAATAACCTTCTATCATTACCCTATAAAACATGTCATTTCGTGAATTTAAAAAAAAAAAAAAAAATTTAACACTGAATATGTACAGATTACAGTGTACAGAGATATGTAAAAAAGACAAATCCTGTAAAAAGGAATAGTAAAAACAACGAAGTAAATCGTTGGGTCAATTAGTCCAGTTTTACCAATTGATGTCAAAGAGAAACTTTACCTCAGAGATGCATAAAAACGCTGTTTTGAGAGGTCATACTTACAAAATTTTTAAGGTGGGGACCCCGGGGGGGGGGACCCCCGGACCCCCCTTAAAATGTGTCTTTGAAAATTAAACTAAAACCTCGGCACTAAAATGGAAAGTTATAAGCTGAGAATATGAATTTTGGGAGTAAATTTTAAGTGCTCGAGTGTAGATTTAAAATTATAGGACTGATCACAAATAACACAGCTTAACTTTTTATTTACAATAATAATTTAACCATAAAACCCAAAATATCATGAAGAAGAATAAATAATTATTACAACTCGCTTCAATAACAATGTTTCTTTTCGATTGCATTTGCAAAGAAAATGATGATTAGTTGAAAACTATATAATTTGAGGGGTTTATGTTCAAATAATATGTTAGATTAAAATCATGAGCAGAATTGTAATTACATATTTTAAAAGTTTTGAATTATTTTGAGAGCAAAAACGTTTCTATGGTTGAGAAAAAAGTTTGACTAGCCCTAAGTAAAGGGAATTAGCCGTAAAATAGGATCAAGTTGTTTATTATTGTTACTTTATTGTTTTTTTATCAGCAATCCCCGCTCTATCCTAGGGGGCCCCACCATTTTGTCTCGCCCAGGGCCCCGCAAGATCTAGATCCGCCACTGGAAATAATTAATGAATAGCAATAATTTTTATGGGATTTACCATTCACCTAATTTAATTCAAGATTAGCCAATTTATATATATATATATATATATATATATATATATATATATATATATATATATATATATATATATATATATATATATATATAATATACACGAGCCGTTAAGCTCATGTCTCGTATTAAGGATATGGGCTTAATTCTATAGATATTTAGAAAAAAATAAAATTAAGTAAATTAATTTAGACATCTATAATGATAAGTTATTATCCCTATTTGAAAATGAACAAATCAAAAGAAACGTTTATTTTTATTGGAATAAATGTGGTTGCCTTAGCTTAGCAATAACAAATCATTTCGAGGTGAGTCATCGGGACCCTACTCGATTATATAAATGATATATATTTATAGGTACCGATAATATTCTAGTATTTTTTTTTTTTTAATATTATAGGTACTACAAGAAGTGAAGACAATGTTATTTTTCCTTGTTTTGAGTTTTAGAAATATCGAAACTTTAAGCTTGCATTTAAAAATAAATGGTCAGGTACTTGTAGTTTTATTTCGATCAGAAAAATAAAATAAAAAATCCAATAACAATTCTCAAAGGTAGAAACTGTTTTTGACACTGTTAGAAGTTATTGCATTGCTTTTTCTTATTTATCAGGGACGTTTGAAATACGTGGCAGCTAGGGTTTTAGATTGGAAAATAAATTATTAGGGTTCCTTTTAAGTAACTTCGTTTTGGAATGGTGATATTGGATAGAAATAAATACTAGTAGTGACACCTAGCGGTACTTAAACTAACTAACTTAGTACCTTTAAATAAGCCGCGAGATGACGCCACATGTCTTATATTATGCTGGTTTTTGGCGGTAGTATTAAATCAATATACTCCTTACTAGTAGTAGACTATTTTTCTCTTTATATTTTATTTTATTACATACATAGGTATATTTCAAAGTAAAACAGAACTTTCTTTTAACATGTAGTAATACGTCTGCTCTTTCTGCGTTAAGTTAAAAACTGTAAAATTGTTCAAACATCATGTTGGCATTTGTTATTAGGGTTTTTCACAAAATCTACTGTGTTTTGAAACTAGTCAGCTGTTTTAATTTTTAATATGTTTATATAGCATCTATATATATAAAACTAAGAGTGACAGTGATTGACTGACTGACTGATCTCTAATTCTAATTCTCCTACTTCCCATTGACCTAGAGATTTGAAATTTGGTACATAGATAGAGTTTACCATAAATAGAAAAGTGCGGCTATTTTGATTTCGATATATGGCCACCATATTGAATTATAGCCGCCATCTTGGATTTATTCATCAGTAATTCTCCTACTTCCCATTGACATAGAGATCTGGAATTTGGTACATAGACTTATGGTAGCTAAAAAAGAAAATTAAAGCTACTTTCACTTCAACATATGGCCACCATCTTTGATTATAACCACCATCTTGGATTTAATCACAGACAATTATCTTAGCTTCCAGTGCACATACAGATCTGAAATTTGGTTCATAGACTCATTGTACCTAAAATTGAAAATTTAAGGTAGTATTGGCGTTAAATTTATTTCATAATTTCTTTTTTAATTAAAAATATATATATTACAGTTAAACAAAATACATCATCTAAATAATAACTACTAAGTAGATAAATATAAAAATTAATGGTTAAATTCATTTTTAATGAAAAACATATTATATGATAAACATAAAAAAAACAGCTAGACATATAATTTAGATAAAATTTTTAAAAATAAGTATAAAAAAATACCTACTCGTAATAAAATACGAAATTATGTAACAATAAAGATATATTAAGTATATTGTTTTAATTATTTTTCACACATAGCGCCAACTTCTAGCCGGATTGGCACGCTTCGCGCGCCTTATCACTCCTTATCTCATACATAGTATTATGTATAAATGTTTAGCTTGATCCAGATCTATTTATGCCAATCTTTACAACTACTTAAACCTAATTGTTCTTTATATTAGTTTCGATTTTGTTTGTGTGTGTGTGGCTGACTATCTTCAAAATCTTTGGCTGGCTGATTAACACTTCCAATCCTCCAATCGAGCTGAAACTTGGCACATTAACTCTCAACTAATATAAAATTATTCTATAAGATTTTTAACGACGTTATTTAACTTGACGATAACTCACACAACCAACATGCATAAATTTACATTTATAATGACCACTTTGTTTTTCATGAGTTAATTTTTTTCATAACATGGTAAATTACAGAAGGTTAGCTTTATTTAGATAAGAGTTCACAAAAACACTGTTCAACTCCTCTTTTAGGGCTCGGTATGTAAACCAAATGTTGTAATATCAATAATACTATCTTTACAGCAAAAGATGTTGGCGATACTTATTGGTAATGCGAAGGAGGCGAATTGTAGTTGTGTAAGTTTGTGTTTAGAGTTGAAGGCAAAGTTTTGAAATAGCCTAGAGCGTTGTTACTTCCGAAATTCCAAGTAACACGATCCTGTTCTTAACCAAACACTAATTTAAACAATTCTAAATTAACTGTTCCATTCGAATCTATTGATTTGTACTACTGATACCAGCAGCATTGATACCTAATTCGTCATGTCGAATATATATATATATATATATATATATATATATATATATATATATATATATATATATATATATATATATATATATATATATATATATATATATATATATATATATATATATATATATATATACAGAAACAAACAAAACTCAGGTTTTGGTCACAAACATTGTCACTATGTTATATTAATATTAGAGTCAGTAAGGCCGTAACAACGGACTTAATTTTATATTTAGAAAAAAAGTAAAATTAAGTAAATTAAATTATATAAGTTATTATATCTATTTGAAGACCAACATATCAAACCCACATTTATTTTTATTGGAATTAATATGGTTGCCTTAGCTTAGCAATAACAAATCATTTCGAGGTGAGTCGCGGCCGTCGGTAAACTACTCGATTATATAAATGATAATATATCCCAAGTTTTATAAAAACAAATAAATTATTACATTAACAAAATGTTTATTATACCTACGGTATTGAACTGACTGCGTTGGATACGTAGTTCTGCAAATACGTTTCTCAATTGTTGGATTTAGAATTTAAGCTTCCTGAAGTTTATACTAAAGTACGATAACTAGCTAAAAGTTGTATAAATATATTATTTAAGACTGACAAAACATCGAATTTTAAAGTTGCCCAGATTTCAGTATATAATGTACAAATACTTTTCTCAAAGGCTGACTGTCAGTCCTGAAAAGGAAATCAAAATATTTAATAAATATGTACATTGGTATAAAATATTGTAGCGCATCTATACACATTCGCGCTCGTGACTCACTGACACTTGCGAGTAACATTCGTACGTTCGTCCCTAGAACGCGAACCAATCGTTTTCACACTCATTGAATGTTCTCCTCGTCCATACAAGCCTTTGACTCGTCCAGTGCGAACGCCATAAGGGCAAGGCGATCAAAGAGGTGAATGACGATGACGAACCGACTACTGTTCACCTCGCCATTCGTGCTAATCTGTATAGATGCGCCTTATTATGTTGAAATAGTAACCCGATTATTGTAAATCGACAACGTCAAATCAGGGTGCTACAAGAAAAGATACTTTAATATTGTAAAAAAAAAATGAAATTGTGGCATATTTGTTAGTTTTTACCTGCTCTTGATCATTCTCCCCGTCCGAGACACTAGTCGCTCTTATAAAGAGAGTAACTCTCTATAAAGACAAGACCTGAAATCAATTACATTTATTTTACTTCCTTTAAATGAAACCATTAAAACACCGTCTTTTTAAGGTCATAGCTACTTCATTTGTCGATTTGGCTTCGGGTTGCGACTCAATTTAGGAACGCGGCAGCGTTCCGCCCCGCCAAGTCAAAAAGTCAAAATTTCACAAAAGCTGCCAGTGTATATATACTGTAGGTGACAAACTAGGGGTTTTGAGGGTCTGCAACGTGAAATACGTACAAGCTACCTAAATCATTTAATATCTTTGAAGGCCGTGTCCTGTAGATCAAAATAAAAAAAAGAAGGTCAAAATCGGTCAAGTAGAAGTAGAGAAAAATAGGTTTGAAAATGGTAGTTTTGATACTTCTTCTTATTCTTATTCTTCCTTCATTTTACGTTGTCGCACCTACAGCCTAAACTACTGAACCGATTTTAATGAATGAGGGCTTTTTGGATTCGTCTAGGGCCCTTGTGTGCGGGACAGAATGTTGATTTCACAATTTCTTTGGACCATAGACTTGGCGGGGTGTTTTTTTTTTACCACACAAGTGGTTTTAGGTCAGATTAATAATTTAAGTAGTAAGTAGGTACATATATGTATGTATACTTACATTTTACATATTGTAATATGCATATTATATTTTGGTTCCTCTTCAAGATTGTTAACTGATAGTCCTTTCTTTATGAATTAGATCTGTCAACAATTGCGGACGCCATAAGAGCTGAAAGTCAAAAATTTAAAAAAAAATCAAATTTAGCTCGATTTAAGGTAGAACCGATGGAGGTACCTACGACAAAAAGTCACAGGACAAAAGTTGCAGATCTTTTAAAATCAGTTACCGCTGGTGCAATCTGCTTTTCGATGCGACTTACCGTTTAGCCGCAAAAAGGACCCAAAAAACTTCAAAGTTGTTTCCGCCATCTTTAATTTTTTAAGGGGGTAATTTTTTTTTAACTTTTCGGATTTTTTCAGTTCGATTTTGGCCAATTTCCGACCAAACGCAAAAACCTGCGAGTAGAGACCGCAAGTCTCTAGGTCTAGGTGGTCTAGAAGTACATAAAAATGTTGACTATCGAGTCCGTAGGTTTTGGTTATGGTGGGCCAACCTAAGTTGTTTTGTGTTTTTTTTTCATTATTTATTATTAAATTGTTAATAACTTATATAACTTACTTTAACAATATTTTTTCCAAGCCTACAAATTGCGCAATAAAGAAGCGCTCACCTCTGAAAAAAAAATTAATCGATTTCATTTAGCCAGTTTTTCGCCTATAAAGCCGACACTGGTGGTGACAGACACACATACAAGCACATAAAAAGTTAAGGCCGGATGGCCGGATTCGGTTTTTGGAATGTATAAAATAAAAAAGTATCCAAAAAATGTTCAATTCTGACCAATGTACAGACAAAACTTTAATTTTATATAATATATAGATATGCGCGGAACAAAAGTTAACAATAAAAGATTTGGCAACATAGCAGCCCCACTCCGATTTCCTTAGAGACACCGTGGGAAAAACTCTACTATAACTACGACTTCTCGTAGTACTTACCAAGCTTATGACAAAGTACATATATTATAAGCTTTATATGTACCACTAAATCACTTCTTTTCAAGTTCAATACACTTCCTTTGTAATTATATATTATATACAGTATACAGTACAAAACGTTATGTATTGTTTTTTAAAACTAAAGAAAGAGATGCATTCCATCTACAATTGTTTTTAATTAAATCAAGTTTACATTTTGTCTTTTTAATATTCACATAATGATAAAATACTGAACCGTCTTTCAATTTAATATTTTATTCCATCTATATTTATGTTCATAAATAAACCAAAAATAATTTTGTTAAATATTTACTTAAAAATCTTTAATTTGATTTGTCCGTTGTTATGTAATGAGGGGGGGGGGGGTCTCTCAACCAATTAAATACTGTTAACCTGAAATTAATAAATTGAACCAAATAAATAAGTTAGTCATAGACCGTAGTTTTAGTTCAAACAATTAGATAAGTGCGTTGCATTCCGATTGAAATATTTTTCAATCAAAAAAAGTTGAGAAGAAAAAGCTATACTTCCTGTAAATACCCCCCTCCCCCCTCCACTACAATAAATTAAAACTTATTCTGAAAATATGGAAAACGATAAATTTTTAGTAATTCAAATCATTTGCATAAAGTATGTGCTAAGCTATGAATAATGGGCGTGGCAATGAGACGCGCAGAAAAAAAGCGTCCGACTGTGTCAATCAGTAGGTTTTGATTTACGAAAAGTCAGTGTGACGCCCAACAGTGGAGGGAGAAGTGGGTGGCAACCTGTAACCATTCGCGAAGGTTATACATTTTAACGGTTAGGATAAACATTTCAGTAAACAAATATTTTTATTATTATGTTTTAAATTTTAAAAATTACCGTTTTAAATTATATTTTTTCGGTGTAATCATGAATTTATAATGTGTATTTTTATCAGTGGAATAATGACTCTTAAGGTTTTAGTATTATGGTTTCGTTAAAACTTAAAAAATACAGAGCTGTATATATATTATAGAGTAAATTTTGTTGTTTAGAACGAGCGAAGATTCAAAAAAGTAGGAACAATGTCAAAGCTGTGTATCAGGTAATATTTATTTTTCCTTTGTAATGTATGTAATTGTGTTTTTTATTATAATACAACTGGTTTTGAAATTAAGAGGAGAATAGAAAACGCTTGGGTGGATGTTTCGAAGAATTAGTCACCTTCATCTAAACTAATGTTAATGAATCGGTCAATCCAAGTAATTTCCTTAAGTAATTAAAAGAAAGAGTTAATTAATGAAAATCATTTTATTTATTTATAATTAACTCTGGTAGTTTGAAACAGAAATGTAAAATGCTTTTATAAAAGGGGCGTTTACAGCGGGTCATGTTTTTCCGATTTCTTATTCTCTCATGATATATTTCTTACAAATCGTTTGTTATAATGATTACATTTCATGTTACTTATTGATAATAGCAGATTTGATTGATTATTTATTCATACTTTTCCACAAATCGAAAGTCTTAATAGATCTTTCATCACATTAGGCTTGTGTTATTTCATACTAAGAAGCATTCATAATATTTTTGTTAGTGAATTGGTTTAATAAATGGTGTTTTTTCGTTTAAAAACATATGTTTGATCTTGCCTTGGCAATGGTCATTCATTCAATGTCCTACTATCAATATATCCATAATAGGTACTCTTCACTCTTTCAAAATTGTGGCCCACTTATCCCTCATAATTCGTTATAATTATAAGTTGGTTGTAGATGGTTAAATCTTAGTTAGGTATATGATAGAGACGATAGTATCCCCGTCCATAATCAAACATGAAATATATTGCTGCACCATCTAACAGAGATTACCTAATTACCTATTAACCGAGATAAGGTTAATCTCTAAATTTGTTTGGCATTATTATAACTTGTCGCCAAGAAGGTATAGTTGAATAACTTACTTACTTACTCACTCGGTGGCATTACAACCCATGAAGAGTCTTGGCTTTTCCTCAATTCCTCTCCATTCATCCCTGTCCAAGGCTTTTCCTCAATTCCTCTCCATTCATCCCTGTCCAAGGCTTTTCCTCAATTCCTCTCCATTCATCCCTGTCCAAGGCTTTTCCTCAATTCCTCTCCATTCATCCCTGTCCAAGGCTTTTCGACCCCAAATCTGCATCTCCAGTCTCCTTAGGTCATCTTCTACATCGTCAATCTGTCCCTTGAGTCGTCTTCCCTAAGGGCTGTGTTGGTAGATCTTTTTTGTCCCCCTTCTGACATCCATTCTTTCTAGGTCCAGCTCATCTTAGTCTTGAGCATTTCATAATTAAGATGATCCTGGATAGGGTTACGACATAGATGCTTTCGATATTAGACATCGACCTCCCAACCCAACGAGACAAAAAATGGCAATAATAGATTTTTTTATTTTTATTTTTTTTTTTTTTTATTCAATAAACTTCGCAGATTGCGAAAATATAAGCACGCCAATGTCAAAAAACCCTGTTAAATTTTTCCAAATTTTGAAAATTCCTAAACTTTGACCCCCCCCCCCCCCCCCCTCGGGAGACCTAAGTGAAGTCCGATTCGGCTCTCCTCAGGACTTTCTCCCAAAATGGCAAGTTTCTGGTAGCACATCACATACTGTTTTGCTTTAATTGTCAACATGCTCTCTTCTTTAGTTCTCCTGTTTCACTTTGATTGTAAACTTGTATTTTTAGCTTGAATCAGAGAAGTTTTGATTGAGTACTTGTCTAATTATACTGTAACATAGAAAAGAACAACTTAAGAATAAGTACTGGTAGATTAATACCTGAGTTAAGGGGCCTGGGTGGCTCGGAGGCTAGAGAGCTCGCCTTGCTATAAGGCAAGTTAAGCAGCCTCGAGCAGGGTCAGAAGATGGATGGATGAATGATCGCTTCTGACCACAGCTCTGGGTTCGATTCCCAGACCGGGCCTCCCGCTCAATGTCCACCCAGCATAGTTTAAACAAATGGGAAGCTCCTCGGAAGAGTGGCGCCACCAGGTTTCGGTCTGGAAACAATGATGATGACACTCTTGGTTGTAATACAACTAGGAGGGGAGTCATGGTTAACGACCATATCTTCACACGAGTGTGTGAAGATTTCGTTCCCTAACCTGGCTTTGTTCAATGGGTCGACCTAAGTGGCCTGCGTCTTCGGGTGTAAAAGCCCCCAGAATTAAAAAGAAAGAAACCTGAGTTGGTAAGCTTGCTATGAAAACTTAAGTTTCTATGTCAACGCCTTTTTTAGAATTAAATAAAATATATCGTTTTTTTGACAGTGATTTCTGTATTGCCTTTTTGGAAACACTGATTTTAAATACTTCTTCAGATTTTATTATTAGCAGTGACAAAGATAAAGATAGGAATAAAAATAATGTAACTACACCTTCATAAAATGTTTTAATACGCAAATGAAACTCAAACAGAAAATTAAAAGTTAAACAGAATGAATTATCCAAAGGTCAGTTATCTGAATGTTCAATCATCTGTGCTGGCTTCATGGGAAAAATAATCAAAAGACATTGCTTAAATAATTCTCCAAAAAGAGCGTTGATAGATGTACAATTATAATTTTTTCACTATGCACTAAAGATAAATTAACAAAGATGCTTTTTGTACAAATCTGATTGATTTATTTTACATTTTTTTATTTATTTTTTTTTTTTTTATTTATTTTTTTTATTTTTTTTTTTTTTTGGTGAATTTTGATTATTCGAACCACCCTTCACAACATTAGTTTGGATAATCAACATTCACCGTACTTATCCAATTAAAATGTAAATATATTGCAACAGGTACTTATACTATTCATTTTGTTTTCAGGATATTTATGATAAGTTTAATCTATTTATCTAGCTGTCAAGAATTTGAAGAAAGATGGAACAAGGATAGATGGAATACGGATAATAATAATAATATTATTATAAATGAAGCGTTAGTACCTTATGAGTTTGATTTATGATTATTTGTTAAATATATTGTTAATTAGATTTAATCACTTCCTAACAAATTATCTTACATTATCTTGTCATAATTAATCAATTTAAACAATGTGAAAAAAACAAAATATTATATTAACTATTTCTATTATTTATGTGTATTAATAAATTTTTATCTATTTAACTAAGAATATTGTAGTAAGTATTTATTTAACTAGTAAATATTGTACCTAATCATTTTTGTGAACTAAGTTCAGATTATTGTTGGTGTTTGGATATTGAATATTAATGCCTAGCATTGTGCTTTCACTAATCTATAGGTACGTTTTCATCCTCTGCATGGTTATAAATCTTTGTTTATTCTAAATCTTGACTATGTGCCTCGGTTATCCATGGAAGATAGCGTTTTGAAGCATTTAAAGTCTGATAAAGCACCAACATTTTTTAAGATAATAGGGCTTTATGTGCAAGAATGAATAAAAAGAGATTTCACCTCTTTTAAGATACAATCTTCTCTTAATTAACTCATAATGTCTTAATTTATATTATTGTAAGCTTTTCCGCATTCCAAAGAATATAAGAAGGATATAATATTTGGAACACTACTCATGTGATTTTTAATTTTTATTAGAAATTATTATTTAAGGGTTATTATTTTAAGAGTGTAAGTGTTAAGTGATTCATTATTCACAAATGTTTTCCTCGTTTGAATTTGAAAATAATATTTAACATGAATTTTAAAAATTAGCACTAATAATTAAGTCATTTTATATAGCAAATAGTAAAAATCGGTCCGAGACAACTCAGACAAACTATCTCATATTGTTAAAACTGTATTTAACTTTAATAATATCTCATTTCATTGATTTATTTTTAAAAAAATGAAATAAAATAAAAATATTTAAAAAGCGTTCAACTGGTGGTTATGTACTTTTTGTTTTTAATTTTTCAACAAAATCAGATTTATTTTCACCAATATCTCGGAAACTAGGTTTTTTCTTGGGAAAACAGCTTATATCGTTAGATTCCTAGTTAAATAGACTACATTTTAGAATTTTTTAGTCAAAATCGTCGGAACCATTTTCAAGATTTTTTTTTTTTTTTTTAAAGTTTTCGGGGGTAATGCCCCCAAATTTGGAGCTAAAATACATTTCTCGATTTCGCTTCAGGGTATGATTTTACTGAACATGTATGTTAAATTTTGTCAAAATCAGCCCATCATGCGACTGCACAGACAACAGACAGATATTTTTTTTAAAAACCACTTTTTTGGACTCAGGGGACCTCAAAATGTGTAAATCCATCAAAATCAAATTTTTTGCGCCATCACAATACATTTTCTTATATGAGAAAGTAGAAAAAAAAAAAAAAAAAAAAAATAGTGTAACATTTACTTAACATGTGGATAGACATTATGTATAGCTTTAGAAATTGTGGCTTAGAAGATAATACTGCAAGACAACCTCAATCTAGTATTATGCAATAAATAGATTAAAATAATAGCATTTAATAATAATAGAAATTAAAAAAAAGGAAGATATAATTATTTTTGTAGAATTACGATAGTTTAAAACAGAAAAAAAATTTGGTTGTTAAAAGGTTTGTTATATGTTATTTTAAATATTTTTTTTTTATTTTCTTGGGTTATAGTTTGTACATAAAGTATTTATTTAATTTTTCCGGTAATTACTCGACAATGCTGATAGATTATCCTGTCATCATATTGAAATCTTCTCTTGCTAAGTTATTTAAATGTTACTAATCTTTCATATTTTTTAATTAAAATTATTTTTATTATTCTATGTGTTTCTATTAAATAAGCACTTTATGTCTTCGCTATATTATTATTTTTCTTTTTCATTGCATGTCTTTGTTTTATATTTAGCTGATAGATTATGAAGGCATGGTATTTTCCCACTGCCATGGGTTCTATTAGTAATTTCTTTTTTAAATATGTATAATATGTTTTTATTGTATTAATGGGTTAATGTAGCAAGTTGTTTTCATGTATCACATAACTGACCATAATATTTTATTTATCGATTGTTTTCCTAGCTTTTTTCTCTACAGATGCATTCTTAGGCTCGCATGGTTTTTATCATGACAAAGTTTTAGGAATTCCTTAAAACAACATGATATCTCATCGAGATAGTCAAAACATTAGGACTTAGGGTAGTGACACACTTCGCCACCTGGGTGGCGCCCACCTGGTTGATGCCACTTGCTCCCGCCCCCTGACTTGCGCCACCCACTTATATGAGGGATGCAGTCAGCCCCAGATTTGATTTCCCCTATATTTGATTGAAGGAGTAGGGGCTGAGTGGCGTGACTTGGGTGGCACCGTGTGACAGGCTCAATTGAAAACAATGGGTTGACCGGGTGGCGGCTAGACCGTCGGACGGTCGACCGTATAGTGCCACCCGGCAGGTGGCGCCACCTCGTGTGACAGGTTCTGTCTATTCTCATAAACGACCGGGTAGCGCCACCCAGGTGGCGCTACCTGGGTGGCGAAGTGTGTCACCCCCCTTACTCTCAACCAATACCAATATTATTATTATTTGCATAATGTATTGTTAATGCGATCTGTTTGTTTGCACTTATTTTATTAATTATATAGTTTTTATTATTCCTATATTATTTATTTGGGTAAAGAATATAATATTTTTATATTTTATTATAATATGCTATGTTTTATTTATTCTTAATGTGTATTATAAATATAATAATGCATGGTTCTTTATAACGATTAACCAATTATATATTGATACTAATAATACATGAGGCTAATCCACCATTAATGAAGGGCATTAAGTTTAAAATGTATTTCATACATTATTTATTTATAAAACAGCAACATTTTTACAGTAACTTGTTTATAAAATATAGGTGTTTTTTTTTTATCTCAATCCATCTAACAACTTTTATTTATTGTTAAAATATATTGAATTAAATTAAACTGGCGAGCATGAAAATTCCTTTATTAAAAGGCTAAAACATAGTTAATATTAGGAAAAAATACATTTCTTTTGAGTTGATTAATGTCAAAACACTATTTTCTAAAACAGAATAGGAGAATATAGAAACAATGGCTGCAACATGTGTATTATTGTAATGATTTAGCATTGCCACCAAGTATGTGCTGTATTTTTTTTAAATTTACATGGGAAAAAACGTGAATTTTAATTTACGAATGATTTTTTACATTTACTAAAGATTGCTTATACTAAGTTTTTTTTAGTTTACTAACCATTTTAAGTGTCTATCGACTCTTTAAAAAAAAATATATATATATATATATATATATGGCATTGGTAGGAAAATTTGGGTGGGCTTTTTAAGTATCAAAATTGTTGCCCATCTTTAAAAAAATTCCATATTTATTTCAAAACACTGTTAACTGTTAGCTATTTATGTCATAAGAGTGCGTTTTATTTTCCATGCTTAAAAGTGGAGTGGATTTTTTAATTTACTTTAAATTGGAAGGTACTCTCGTTTTCACTTTCTTGCATGCAATAATTATAATGAAGTGTAAGATAATGATGTTAATTAATAATATAATTTGTATTATTAAAAAAAAAAATTTAAGTAATTCATCAACTTGTTATTTTTATATATATTTTTTTTAGGAGTTATTTTATCATTGCTAGTAAAATGGTTAGACCTGGTCAGGTCTATAGGCTAGCTGTTACAATTCTTCAGCAAAGGTTTCCTTTGTCAGTCAGAGCTTCTATTAGAAGGAACGGTGTTGAAATTGGTGCAGCTAGTAGTCCCGTCAAGAAATTTATCACCGAATCAATTATAATGAGAGTAAGTATAACCATAATTTCAATATTATATGGGCAAGATAATGTCCATGTATACCATATTATGAATAGTTAAGAGTTCTCCCTTGTTTTATTTTTATGTTTCTTTTACGTCCAGATCATCACATCATTAGGCCCAATTTACACACGAGTGGTGTATGGCACTGGCGTGGGACTGGCGAGGATCGGTCATGGTGGACCCCCTCTGCCACGCCAGTGCTACACCATACCAGTGTACATTAGGCCATAGGTTAACATAGAGGTGGCACAAACCAGCTCCACGCCATTGCCACTTCAGTGCCATACGCCACTCGTGTGTGAATTGGGCCTTAGGTTTCATTAGGGGGGATCCAGTCACATCACTCATCTACTCTATGTAATCATAAGTGTGGAACATAACTCACCTCCCTGGAATTCCAAGTCACCAGATTGGTGATGTTTAGATTTAAGACCTAGATTTTAAGCAGTGGATTTGCTTGCTAACCACTCAGCTACTCCAATCCTCGATTATATCTTTATTATTTATTTATGAATTTTATAGAAAATTGATTATTTTTATTGTAGATTCCACCTACGAGTGTTGATGGTGATTATAAACTGAGGGTAGAAGGACTGTACGAGAATGAATTTAACGGGATATCATTTGTAAATGAAAGCAGTTTAACCTTCTCTCAGCGTTCCATGACAATATTTATTCAAACAGACAAACCTGTTTATATACAAGGACAAAATGGTGAGATGATAAAATTATTTGTTAAAATATTTTTGTTTAGAAATTTTATCGAATATTGACGGTAAGCATTTCAAAAATGTTTTGAATAATGCTGAGATCTTCATTTCAGAGCCTTTTTATGAGTTTACAAGAATTGTTTGACCTTATTTGTTATATGGGAGCTAATATCATTTTTTAAATGGTTACTTTTATTTTAAAACATAATTTATCTACAATTGATACAAAATATAAACATTGTATTCCTGTTTTAGATGCGTAGAAAGGGATTCTTTACGTACTTGTATTCATTGCGCATGTGCGTTTTATAATTCCTCTTTTTTCTGCCCTAGTGGGGTAAAAAAGAAGAATTCTTCACCTTAACTCACGATTAGCGAGTTTGTTTACTTTTAACAAAACTTATTTGCTGTTTGTTTAATTAAAGTAACTATTTGTGTCGAGTTTTTAGTGAAAAACAATGAGTGATTTAAGTGATTATGACAAAAATGAGGAGAATAATACGCCTCCCGAAATAATTAATTCGGCACAATATACAACTAATGAATTAATGTCATCTTTATCAAAAGAGAAATGAACTTACACACAGGAAGTTTATTAAATTTTTTTCAGTATTTATTATTAAAATCCACAATCGTAGATAAAGTACGGTGCGCAACTCATGCGAAAACGGCATTTTGCTTTGCTCGTGTGGTTTTACTACCCTCGCTTTCGCTTGGGTGCAAACTCCATTCTCGCATGCAAATTGCTACTTTCCGCATTAGACACGTAATGTACTATTACCGTTGCTTAACCTAATTAGGAAGATAGGAAGCCAAAGGGTACAAGTAAAATTTGCACAAAAACAAAATTCTGGGAGTAGATTGTTTTCATGCAGCTTTTTTCACAGTATGTAATAGACTCTCTTGAATCCCTTTGCTACCAACATTTCATACGTATTAACTCATTCCTGCATTAATCCCCATTTCAACAATAATGTTTCTTGTACTTAGCTTCTGGCCCTCTTCAATTATAACTTTAACCTTTCTGAAAAAGAGCCCGTAATTCTACCTCTTTTTGCCTACTTCTAACTTTTTTACAAGCCTACTTGGTATGTAAAAAATTCATCTTCAAGGAGAGTCACCTACTCAATCTTTTTTTTTTGTCAAAATCAACCTGGAAAAAAGTGTTTTAATGCCAGTATCTTTAAGTAAATTAGGAAAAACTCATTATTTAAATAAAAAATGTACATTTCTGTATAATTGTAAGATATATATATATATATATATATATATATATATATATATATATATATATATATATATATATATATATATATATATATATATATTATATATATATATTATATATATATATATATATATATATATATATATATATATATATATATATATATATATATATATATATATATATATATATATATTATATATATATATATATATATATATATATATATATATATATATATATATATATATATATATATATATGAAGTATTAGATCAACTTCTCAATTACTGATCTAATGCAGTAGCAGATCACAAAATACTTCAAATTGCACTGTTAATATTTAAGTAAAAAATAAGGGTAACCCCTTAAAGACAGGATTGTTATTGTTCAATAAGATTTTAAAATTGTTAATTTTTTTTGTTTTTGTTTTTTTTCCAGTCCGGTTCCGAGCTATTCCTGTTAACACTGAAATGAAAGCATATGACAATTCAATTGATGTTTATATGCTTGATCCTAACCGGCACATTATGAGAAGATGGCTTTCACGACAGGTATTTACTTTTTTAATATTAAAGATCACCTTGTTTTTCTTAAGATAATAAAAGAAAATAGGATATGACCATCCTTATAACTACTATATATAATTATTTACATGGGTGAAAAAAAGTAATTTGCTTATTGTTTTATTTTAGTCAAATTTAGGAACGGTAAGTTTAGACTATCAACTTTCTGACCAACCTAACTTTGGAATGTGGACAATTCAAGTTGTAGCACAAGGACAGGAGGCTGAATATTCATTTCTCGTCGAAGAATATTACCAAACAAGATTTGAGGTAGGCTTTCCATTTTATTTTTTTTCTGATTTTTATTTGTAAGAAAATAGCAGAGCACAAAGCCCAATTTTTTTAACTGATTTATAGTCAACTTTAAAAGGCATAGAAAACCTATGTAAAGTTTCACAAAGTTTATTACCATTACCATAAAATCCAGGAACAAAAGCCAAGTTCTTTTTAATCATTACTGGAAAGTAAATTATTAAACAAATTAACAGTGCTCGTGTGGGGGTTATTTTGTATCCAAACCTTCGAAGAAATTAGAATGCGTGGAATTGACAAGTGTTAGAATTTTGATGGTCCAGGTAACTAGACCATCTCATCTATTCATCTTCATTCTTGGACTATAATCTTAGCGGCACTTCTTTAGATTGTTACTCCCCTTATAAAAAAAACAGAGGGGAGTAACAATCTAAAGATGGTGTACGGAATCTTCTTCTTTAGACTATTACTCCCCTTATAAAAAACAGAAGTGTGATATTCCTTTGTCCAAAGGTACATGGACTAAACATCCCTTTTTCTTTATAGTTATTTAGTCAAAGTCATTTATATTCTAAAACAACAGGGGAGTAACAATCTAAAGAAGTACCATCTTAGCTTTGTTACTGTATCAGGGTCATTCACTTTTTCTGAGTTATTATCAGTTAATTATGTATGGTTTATGTTTGGGATACAATTTTTTTTTTTTCAAACCCCCTAAGTTTTAAGTTAAATTATACTGATGACTTTAATTTAAGTATCATTGTACATTCTCATCATTGTACATAATGATAATTTAATAATTTTTATGTTTTAATTCATTAAAATTTAATTAAATTTTTCTTCCTCAAATTTGAGTTTTAACATATTTGGATTTTTGTAAATAATATATAATTATTAGCAATAAAATAATAATATATCTTTTGTTTTAAGTATTAGTTATTAATAAAACTCAAGAGTTTTTCCAATTTTGTTGAATTTGAGACCCTGAAAATGGGGAAAATGTAGACTAGGTATTATGTAGGTTATATAACTCGTGCGACCTAACTCATAAGAAAATGCAGCATGAGCACTGAAGGGTTAACTACCTAATTAACTCCGTGATGCAACAGCCCATGGAGGGCCTGGCCCATTAGCCCTTTTTGGGGATGTAAGCCCTTTAGCCTGCCCTGGCTTATACAACTATATATTTAACGGATGACACAAATTACAAAAAAAAATCTAAACAAAATCAGAAGTACACATTTCTACCATTTTTTATTTAGTATTTCTAATACATTTTTTTTTTTAATTTCAGGTTAATGTTACGATGCCTGCCTACTTTTTTTCAAACGACAGGTATATTACTGGAACAGTTATGGCAAATTATACAAGTGGTGCTCCAGTCAAGGGTAATTTGACAATTAAAGCAAATATAAGAAGGTTGTCAATGAATCCTAATTACCGAGGGTATGACAATACAGATGTGATTGAGAAACCCCTTTATTTTACTTTTGTAAGTATGGTATATTTTGGCTATACATTTTTTTATTAGATTTTCAAGAAAAAAATCAATTTAATAATGATCTTTTACTTTATTTGTTTTTCAGGAGGAAACTTTACCGTTTTGGCTCTCGTTTTCTAAATATTATGATTCTGAGGATGAAATTCCGCACTTAAAATTTGTAAGTAACCACCTTTAATGGACATATCTGTAAAATATATATTGAACTAGCCCCTGCTTCATGTGGGGCTAATGCTAGGAAATAGCAACGAATGTATGTAAATATTTAATTACCCACAACCCTTTAAGCCCTATGGGCGTAAATTTACGTTTTCAATTTTCTTTTCAAAAGGCCTATGGGCGTAAATTTCCGTCTTTAAGTTTTTCTTGTTTGGAGGCACGGTACTGTCAGTGTAAATTTATTTACGTATACCTAGCGCTATCTCTTGGCTGTCTGGGGTATGATGAATGTTCTTAGAAGAACCCAGTAGATAGAGTGAGGGTTGAAGGTCGTAAAGAAATGATAGACAAGATTTCGTCATCTAGGGTTTCTAAAACCTGTCATCATTGTACCTTGTGCTTGTGCAGTTAGCCCCTAGGCTTAGGGGTTTTTCCCATTTATGAAATTCCTCAGGCATTACAAACCCTTTTATAACTAATTTACTATAATATTATCAATTCAATTTTTAAGTTTTTGGTAGTTTTATACTACGGAAAGTTTAAATTTTTAATTTAAATCAAATTATAATAATTATTAACTACGGGAAACAGGCAATGAAAAATACACTCCAGCGCCGGGATTTGAACCACGGGTCTCCTGTATTTCCAGTACAGATGCTCTTACCAAGTAAGCTACGCAGGAGAATGATTTTTGACTGCCGTCATCGATAACTAGTCCCGAATCCAAGCTTTCAATATTCATACACATTTAGACAGTCAATATTTATGACATTAGAACTAAACCGAGAATTAACGCTTATAATTATAAAGTACTCAATTAGTACCTGTACCTTGTACAATCAATTCGAAATTCAATTTTTAAGTTTTTGGTAGTTTTCATACTAGGGAAACTACAGGAGACCCGTGGTTCAAATCCCGGCGCTGGAGTGTATTTTTCACTGTCTGTTTCCCGTAGTTAATAATAATTATAATTTGATTTATATAATATTATCTAGACTTTACCCGGTTTTCCCTACCTTTTATTACACAAGCTTTTTACGTATTTATACACGTTGTTTTATGTACTATATATTCTTATGTATATATATACTCATTTAGCGACTGTAATTTTTAATAAATATCATTTTCATAAAAGTATTACGATAAAATAGGGTTTATAAATTGTCTTTGTGTAGTAATGTATTATAAATTAGCTTAATAATAGGCAGAGATCTGATGACGTCTTAAAAAAAGTGTGATACATTTAGTGTGTAAGGTAGAAGAAAGCTCAGGCCAGGGGAACAACCTTACATACACCTCTGAGGTATATTGTAAGGTTTGTTGTATATGTTGGGGCAACATGGCATATTGATTTAGTAAACATTGTTAGTTTACGTTACATGCTATTATTTTACTTCACTTGTTTGTAAGGTACAAATTTTGTAATCAATTTTTTTAACTCACTTTCTGATTGACTGGAAAGCTGAAACTGTCGAAGATTTTGCATTTCAAATGACAATTCAAATTAATCAAAATCACATGAAAATCTACATAAATAAGTTTTTTAAAAAATCTATAGTTTTTAACAAAATTTTAAATAGCAATTATATTAAATTAATAATTATTTTTAACAAAACTATTCTCTTTTACTTAATTACTCGGGTTCTTTGAATGCGCTGGACTAACTTGATTTTTATATTTATAGATATTAAAGGGTGGTTTTTCATTATTTTAATTTTCTTTTCAGTTCAACGGAGCATACCACTTCAAATATCCTCTCTCAGAACTTGAAAAATATGTCTCGTATTTAGACGGAACTGAAATTACAGTAACTGCTACAGTCGGTGATCGATTTTTAGATGAAATAGCCAGTGGCTATTCTAGAGCCAGAATATTTAATTCTTCTCTTAGTGTAAAATTTCTTGGTGGATCGCCTCAAGTTTTTAAACCAGCTATGCCTTTGAAGTGCTACGTAAGTCTTATTTATTTTTTTATTTATGTCTTCATTTTAAAGCCTTGTAGTTAAAATGCTATTTTTAATTTATATTTTTGTGTGATATTTTACTTATTGGTAAAGTAAGAATTGGCACTATTTTCGGTATTTCTTTAGATTGTTACTCCCTAATTTTTTGTTTTAGAATATAAATAACTTTGATTAAATAACTATTAAGACAAAAGGGTGTTTAGTCCAATGTGCTTTGGGACAAAGGAATATCACATTTCTGTTTTTATAAGGGGAGTAAAAGTCTAAAGAAGAATATTCCGCACACCTTATTTTGATTGTTACTCCCCTCTGTTTTTTTTTTATAAGGGGAGTAACAATCTAAAGGAGTGCCCTATTTCCCTAGTAATTAAGAGCATACCTGTAAGTAATTTTGTCTTTTTTGATAGCTGTTCTCTCAAGGTTATTTTGACCTTTTTGGTAGGATTCTTCAAGTTATACTGGAATGTATTTTTTGCTCTACCAAAAAATTGGAATTTATACTTTAAAAATAAAAACAAAAAACATTTATATATTATAATTAAAGTTAATTTTCCTTTTTTTATGCCAATTTAAAAATCTTTTATTTTTTACATATACATAAAGGTGGCTGTGTCCTATCATGATGATTCACCTCTGCCTCCTCATCGTCTAATCGCCAGTGAATTGGAAGTATCGTATGAAATTGTTTTCAAAACTAAAGGTCGCCGAACTCTAGATTCAAAAAGAGTTACAATGTCATCTGAAAACATGGGTATTTGGGAATTAAAAATAGACCTTCAGAGTGAACTTGGTGAGTATGGTTTTCCTGTCAATTTTTTATATGTGTTATAATATTTTTGCTAAGTATACACAATTCTCTTATTACATTGCAATGCAAAAGCATTTTACTGATAACTACGTAAATATCCGTTGTTCTATACAGTGATTATGTATTAATGGATTTTGTTTTTAGGTTTGGACGATAAAATTAATTCGAACGATTTGCTTAATGACATCGATTCAATGCGGATATTAGCTAGCTTTAGAGAAAATAATGGAGAACCAGTCAGTTCTGATCTGTTGCTTCTTGCCCACTATTCCCCTAATCAGCATCATATTAAAGTTTCCACTTCTACTAAAAATGCTAAGGTGATTTACGTTGTTATTAACATTATATTATATAATGACACGATTATCAGTTTTGGTCGAATGTTTTCTAGTTCATTTTATAAAAGCAATATTTATATTTTATAGGTTGGAGAGTACATGATTTTCCATGTCCAGAGTAATTTCTATATGGAATCATTTGGTTACATTATCATGTCTAAAGGTATTATCTTACTGGCCGGTCAAGAAAATATTAATTCCATTCGAACATTTGCCGTTACTCTATCTAACGAAATGGCACCGGCCGCTACCATAGTAGTTTACAGTGTTGGAAGATATGGCGATATTGTTGCTGACAGCTTGACTTTCCCTGTAGATGGAATATCAAGAAATAATGTGAGTTTCATTCATGTTTACATGTTTACCATAATCTTAGTTTTAAGTTATTGTGGAATATTGTTAATGGTGAAACATTGATGTTGAATCGTCTTTAAAAGGATGTTATTAATAGACATGATGATAATAATGCTAATTCTTATTTTTGCAGTTTACTTTGTTTATTAACAATCGTAAAGCACGTTCGGGAGAGAAAGTCGAAGTTGCCATTTATGGTGAACCCGGGTCTTACGTTGGATTGTCGGGTACAGACAAAGCCTTCTATAGTATGCAAGCAGGCAATGAACTTTCTTATGCTAAGGTTGGTGTTTTCCTCTTATCCTCTTTATTTATTGTATGCATCATCTATTATTTTAGTATAATAATATTAATGTTAATGATTGTCCAATTAATGTGATATTTTAAATGATGTTATCTGTTCTATAGGTTATATCTAGTATGGCTCGTTTTGATGAAGATACAAATGGAACACAATTCATGTCATGGCACTCACATTCTGGAGATCCCGATGAAGTAGTGCATTTTCCATCGTCCACATTTGGAATTGACGCTAATCGAACTTTTGAGTAAGATTTTTTTCTATTTTTTATTAAAATTATTGAATATTTTTTATTATTAGCAGCAGTTAAAGTTAACATTGTAAAATGCATTATTATATTGGATTAAATCTAACTAAATTGTTGTTTTTAGATATGCTGGTCTCATAATATTTAGTGATATTGAAATCCCCCGCCGCGCTGAACTTTGTAATCTGACTCAAGGATTTGGAGAATGTTTAAGTGGAAGGTGCTATCGCATAGAAAAAAAATGTGATGGCCGATTTGACTGTGAAGATGGAACTGATGAATCTGACTGTAATAATGTTTTACTTTTATTATCTCTATACTTATTACTTTTATTATAATAATTAATAGCAACCAACACAATTATGTTTTAATTAATGATAACTTGTTTAGACTGAGATTTAATCTCTACTACCTTCATATTTTTCAACCTAATATGACTTAAACCAACAGTATAAAGCGGGGGTAGACTTGTACTAAAGAAGGATTAAGGAGGCACCAAAGGTATATTCGAGTTTAAAGGTTATATTTTATATCAATCATTTTCATCTCGTACGTGCTTGTCAAAAAAAATACAACCTAGAAATTCAAATAGCTATCCAAGGCACAAATATAGCATGTTTTAATGAAATATCTGGCCTTATCAACTCTGCTCTTGTTAACCTATTAATAATAATTTTGTTAGTTTTAAGGTATAATTTAGTTATAGTAAATACCCACATTCACGCACATACATACACACTCATACATACACATATATGTATACATTACACACACACACAAAATTTTCCTTTGACATTCGTCAAGCATTGGGCTAAGGAACGTAGTAAACAACGTTGGAATGCTCTATTGCAAGAATCTACTTCAGGCAGCCTTACTAAGGAATTCATACCATCTGTAAAATTTCGTCTAAGTCTTCAAGATTTCAATATTAGTTTTCAACTTACTCAGTTTCTTACTGGTAAACTTCACTCCTACCTCTACAGATTTAACATTCTTCAAGATTCTTCGTGTTCCTGTGACAACATTTCTCCACAAACAGTCGATCATCTTCTCTGGGATTGTAGCACTTCACTACCTCATAGAATTTCACTAATGCAATCTATAATGGCGTAGGGTCATTCGTGGCCTCCGCCAAAGTACTTACTCATTGAAAAAAAATTTAGGAATTTGTTTTTAACATTTCTTTACAAAATATTTGAAACTCCGGTTTTTGATTAGATTTGTAAAATATGTTTTCAACACTAGGGAATAATTATTTAAATTAAATTATTATAAAGATATTTTATATAAGGTATATTTAAAGTATAGTATTAATCAGTTTTTAGCTTCTTATCAGATTATATATTTGTTATGTTTGTAGGTAAATAAGTTTATAAATTTATATCAATGTTCCGTTGCACGTTAAATAACTGTTCTTAACTGCATGTAGTACGGAAGTGGAGCATGCAGGTATAAAAAACACACACACACACACACATTGGTACATTATTGTTTAGATTTAAGCAGTTGAGGTAAATAATGTACCAATAATCCACCTTGGATCTTCACTTCATATCCAATACCTTTGGTGCCTCCAAAATCCTTCTATACCCCTAGTTTACCCCCACTTTGTACTGTTATTTTAAGTCATAAAAGCATGTAAAGTATAGAGACTTTACTCATACTATGTTAATTATTAATATAAAATTGTGGGGTACACTATTGTTATTTCTATTAACCTCTCTAGTCATAATTATGTTTTAATTGATTATTTTTTTTATTTTTAAGAAGTTTATTATTATTATATTATATTTTATTATATTTTATATTATTATAAATTATATTTTATTATTTATTATATTATTATTATTACTTAAGAAGTTTTATTTTTGATCTAGGTAATTTCAGAAATGAAACGGACATAATACATTTTCAAATGTTCCGATTCAGTCGTACGCAACAGCATTATGATAACGTATGGCTGTGGAAAGATATTAACATTGGAGCACATGGACGTTACATTTTTGAAATTGCAGTGCCTGACCGACCTGCTCACTGGATGGTGTCTGCTTTTGGAATGAGTCCAACATTCGGTTTCGGTCTTCTCAATAAAGCAATTGAAGTATGAATATTTGTTATTGAGTATAATGTTGTTTATTAATGTATCTTCCTGTACCTACTTGTAAATTATTTGTTTATTTCTTCTTTTTTTTCTTAGTATTATGGAGTCCTGCCGTTTTATATAAATGTTGAAATGCCATCTGTAAGTTATCAAGGAGAGCAAATTGGTGTCAGAGTATCTGTATTTAACTATATGCCTTCCAATATCGAGGCAGTTATTGTCTTAGCCGGATCAAATGACTACAAATTTGTTCATGTTGAAGCAGATGGAATTGTAAGTGTTTCTTTTTCTTCCTAACTTTCTCACGACTTTTAACTACTGAATTGAAGTAGTTTTCTCTATTTTTTTGTATATTTAACAGAAAATAGTTAATTATCAATCTATTGCTTATTTCATTATTCATTTTAGGTGAGGTCCTACAATCCTAGAACATCATTTGGAGAACATCAGTTCTTTGTTTATATAAAATCACAAGATGCTGCTGTCATTTATTTACCTATAGTACCTGTTCGTCTTGGTGACATAAAAGTTAAAGTAATGGCATCTACTTTGATTGGCAAAGATGAAGTTACAAAAAATCTACATGTTCTGGTAACTAAAAAAATTTTAATTTTAATTTAAAAAATATTTTTTATTTACATATTAGAAGCAATATTAATGATGCTTTGGTTGTTTTATTTAGTAATGTTGTGTTTGGTTTTAGGCCGATGGATTACCTCAATATAGGCATCAATCTATTTTACTTGATTTAAGTAACCGAGGATATATTTTCCAATATATGCACGTGAATATAACTGACACACCTATCATACCATATGATGAAGACAGATATTACATCTTTGGGTCCAATAAAGCTTTTATTTCTATTGTTGGTGATGTCGTTGGACCCATATTCCCAACTATGCCAGTCAATGCTACTACTATGCTGCATCTGCCAATGGTATTTTATTTTTAAATTTATTATTTTATGATATTTAAACTGAAGAAACTTCTTATCACTTACTGACCGACTCATCACTATATCCCTGAAATCTCTGGATCTATTACCATGAAATTTTGTAGGTAGGTTTCTCTTATAGTAGGTGTTCTCTAAGCATTTTGTTTACGTATATGGCCATTTTTTAAAACCGTTAATTTTAAAACCGTTAACATACCTAACAAATCAATGCTTGAAAGAGGGTGTATTCCCAGACGCATTAAAATTATCAAGAGTAGTACCAATTTATAAGAAAGGGGACAAAAATAACCCAAATAGTTATAGACCAGTCTCAATAGTACCGGTGCTGGGCAAACTCCTGGAGCAGATAGTGAAACAGCAACTCATTAAACATCTAGAAAGCAATGGATACTTGTCAGAAAGCCAGTATGGCTATAGAGAAAATAGATCGACAACGCTTGCTGTGATGAAAATTGTCGATAAAGTTATAAAAGGCTTCGAAGAAAAGAAACACGTGCAATTAACTGCATGTGACATGAGTAAAGCCTTCGATACTCTTCCAAGAGAATTGTGTATCGCAAAATTAAAGTACCTTGGTATACAAGGAAACTCCTTGTCTTTCTTTGAATCTTATCTAAAAAGTACTGAACAATACGTTGAATATAATAATGAAAAATCACTGAGGAAAAAAACATCGGATGGTACACCTCAAGGCTCTGTATTGGGAGGTTTCGTCTTTTTAATGCGCGTAAATGATTTGGAACCACACATGAGTATCAAGAAGATGTCATAGCGTTTGTGGATGACACCAATTTAGTGCACAGTCACCAGGGGCTAGAAGAACTAAAGCGGAAATCTAATGAAAGACTGGAACACTTAGCACATTGGTTTGATGTAAACAACTTTAAACTAAATAATGATAAGACACAGACACTTACCTTTAGTCTAAAAGGTAAAAGAGAAACATAGGAACCTGTAAAAGTACTCGGCATGGTACTGGACAGCAAGCTTACTTGGAAGCCACATAAGGAGCAAATACATGCTAAAGTCTCAAAATATTTATATGTTTTAAGGAAATTGAAAAAAGAACTTCCAGTGAATACTTTAAAAGCAGTCTACAACGCCATGATACAGAGCGTGTTCAGTTATGGAATAATTCTATATGGACATACCGACTTGAGGGACCTGCTAATACTTCAGAAAAAAGCTATAAGAATAATGACCGGAGCAAAAAGAAGAGACTCTTGCAGAGAAATTTTTAAAAAGGAAAAAATTATGACCATTGTAAATTTGTACATATACAACACCTTATTGTACACAAAACTGCATGTAAATACTTATAGTGTAAATAGTGACAAACATAACTATAACACAAAAAGTAAAGATGAACTAACAATACCGCAGCATAGGTTAGCAAAGTCTGGAGTAGGTCAATTTGTATTGGGAGTGAAAATGTACAATAAGTTAAGCATAGACACAAGAGGATTATCTTTTTTGGATTTCAAGAAAAATGTAAAAAAAAAATATTGTTAGAAAATGTGTACTATAATATTAGGGAGTTCCTTAATGGTAATAGTTAAATTATATCTCTTTGACGTATCCTAATGTTTTCAAGAGAAAACTCAATGGACGAATTACATCTAAATCTAAATCATTTATATGCAGAATTTGACATAAATTGCAAAGGAGGGAAAAGAAAAAATTGGTCTGAGACAACTCACTCAAACTTTCTCATATTCTAGTTCATAATTACTTAGCCCATTGTTTTCCATTTATTAATTTTCAAGTTTTCGTAGGTAAATCCGGTTTCGTGGTTAATTATTATTGAACATTTGATTAAAATGTATCATAAAAATAACTTCTCCTCAGCAGGGAATCGAACCTGGCCTCTCTCCACCCGAGTAAATAGGGAGAAAGGAAGTATATATTTCCCTAGGAAAGTATGCTTCTCTTAGACATCTAGACCTAAGCCTAGAGCTTGGCCCTAGCTCTTAATCCGATTGTAAATCCCTCACACCCACTATTCCAAAAATTCCTCTCCCCACCTGACCTTATGCCCTAAACCCTTTGCCACTTTACCTTCTCGTCAGTCTAGAAATATGTTAGTATAAATATGTTCATACTTTTATAAATTGTTATATCTTAGTATTTTAGAGGCCGAAACCGGACCTTTTATAATAAATTAAAAATTGTGGTATAGACCAATAAACTTATATTTTATAATTACAGTGTTTTATTTATTTTAAACAAGTGATATAAACGATACATTAAATCATTTATATTATCGAGCAGTGTCCCGATGAATGTAACAACTTACTTCGAAATGATTTGTAATTGCTAAGCTAAGGCAACCACATTTATTCCAATAGAAATAACTGTTTTTTTTTTAATTTGTTGGTATTCAAATAGGTATAATAACTTATCTAAATTAATTTACTTAATTTTACTTGTTTCCAAAATATAAAATGAAGCTTGTTAGCACGTGCTTAACAGCTCGTAGTATATAATAACAATAAATTATAAGATTTTTTGTTTAACTTTTTGATTTTATTTAAACCTTTCTGTATTTATGTTCTGCAGGACTGTGCTGAACAAACTGTCTTTAGTTTTGCTGAGAATATGTACACCCTTATGTACATGAGACTTATAAACCAGAGGAATCGAACTCAAGAAAAAGAATCTTTCTATCATATGAATATCGGTTATCAACGGGCTCTTTCATTTATGAAACATGATGGTTCATTTAGTTTCTTCCGTTCTGACTGGTAAGCCTGATTTAATAAGCTTAGTAAATAGCCTTTGTTATTTTTAATTTGTTATTAATATTGTTTATTTTGTTTTGTTTCTCTAGGAATCATTCTGATTCAAGTGTTTGGCTTACATCTTTCTGTGCAAGAATTTTCCAAGAGGCAACCTTTTATGAATGGGAAAATTACATTTACATTGATCCCCTGGTAACTATATAATAATAGTAATAGTAATAATTTTATTTACAAAAAAAGTTTACATAAAAGAAATTTTACAATAAATACATAATTGTTTTAATTTATTACTTCAAAAAAGCTATTTGCTTAAGCGCGGCTAAAATATATAATAATATTATGTATTTAGAAAGTAAAAAGATAACTGGCAAGCTGGAAGAGTATCAGGAGTGTCCTTCCAATCAGCACTGCAAGCAGTATAATCCGGATGAGAGAAGTGATAAGATAAACTGGGGGTGTGAGAAAGTACAGTGGCCTAATGCTAAGCAGAAAGGAATTATTAGGTGTGTATAACACTTCGGGGTCTGAAGGCACACTGTTTGAGTTTATGAATCAACTGGCAAATCTAATTGAATTTTCTTTTACGATCTGATCAACGCATCATTAGGTTATTACAATACAAGGGATCCAACAGGATACAAGCTGTCACTAAGATTGAAAGTATTTACACTCTTGTTATTTGCTAATTTAAATTTTTAGGTTATTTCGAAAGCTGTAAGATGGGTTTTGAGACATCAAACAGAAGAAGGCTCATTTTATGATGTTACTTGGTTACCAGATCAGAAAGTCAATAGTTCTCTTATTTGGCCTCATGATCCTTATGTATCCAGAAACATTTCTCTGACAGCTCATGTTCTTATAATGTTGGATACTGTTAAAGATCTGGCTGGTGTAAGTATTTTTTTTATTATGATTATTTCATTTCTTAATTATTTTAGTTTTCTTCTGTGTATTTTAATTACCTATTACTTTTTATTTGTAGTAAAGTATATTGAAAATTTGTTTTACAGGGTTTGGGATCACTTGTTTCTTTAGCTCAGAAAAGAGCTGTGAGGTGGTTGGTTCAAAATTTGAATCTTCTCGATCAATACGGAGAACCTTATGATATAGCTATTGTTGCGTATGCGCTAATGTTAAGCAAGGAGCCCAAAGCAGATGATCTATTCCGTTTGTTGATGAAACATGCTCGTCATGATGGTGAGTATGATTTTAATTTTTTGCAATTTACTATTTGATAATGAGTAATATCATTTGTGCATATTAATTACATCGAATGCTGTCATTGTGTTATTTAGGGGGCTTGACATATTGGGGTAAAGAGCCCGTTCCTGCTCCACCGACAAAAATGGAAAACCAAAAACCGTTCCTTTTGCCTAGACTTCCATATAAATACGATGCTTCAAATATAGAAACAACTGCATTAGCACTGCTAGTGTACGTCGCAAGGCAAGATTTAACAGTTGACAGTATTGTCAAATGGTTGAACTCACAAAGACTTACTGACGGAGGCTGGGCATCCACTCAGGTATTATTAGTTTCTAATCCTACATCGTCGTTTTGTTACATCACTTATTATCCAGAATTGTTTATTATATATTATTTATTTAAAGTAATTTCATAAACACAAATAAATATTTACTTTCATTTCAGGACACTATGTGGGCATCAAAAGCTCTTATTGAATACACTAATCGTAACAGGTTAAGAGGTGTATCAGGTTTATCTATTAGTGTTGAGGCGACAGCTTTACCTGGCCAGACTAAAATTCTCCATGTCAATCACAATAATATTGCTCAGTTGCAAAGAATTGAGGTAATCACTTTATATATTTAATCATGTGTAACAAGATACATATTCTACACTTATTCTTTTTTAGGTGTATGTGTTATTATTTTACTTAGTTTTGTTTTCTAATGAGATATTTTTTTTTTTTCTGCAATTAGATTCCGCAAGCATGGGGTACTGTAAAGGTTCAGGCTAAAGGTGCAGGTTACGCTATTCTTCAAATGACTGTACAATATAATGTCGATATACCTAAATTTCAAACTCAACCCCCTGTTCGAACATTTAGTTTGGCTACCAGAGCATATTTCCATGGCCGCAATCAGTCTCACATTACTTATAGCAGCTGTCAAAAGTAACATTTTATTTGATACATTTATATAATATTGAATTGAAGAATTATTTACTGTTTTTGCTTTCTTTTTATAAAAGTATTAATTAAAATTAAATGTATTTTAGATGGACTTATGTGAATGAATCTGTAAGATCCGGTATGGCAGTTTTAGATGTGACTATACCCACAGGTTACTTTATCCAACAGCAATTGCTCGACAAATATGTTATTGCAAAGAATGTGAGGAATCTTGAAAGAGCTCGTTATCTGGGTCAAAAAGTTCTCTTTTATTTCTCTTACGTGAGTAAAAAATCCTAATGTATTAAATCGTGAAATAGATGTTACTCCACTTTTTTAAACTGAAACTCCCCTTATAAAAAAAATAGAAGGGAGTAACAATCTAAAGAAGGTGTACAAAATGATCTTCTTTAGACTGTTATAAAAAAACCGAAGTGTAATATTCTTTTGATCCATTTATATTCTAAAAAATAAACAGAGGGGAGTAACAATCTAAAGAAGAACCGACGTTACTACTATATAATAAGTATGGTTACTATGTCTCTCTTTTATTATTATTTTTATTTTTCTTTCTTTTTTAGCTTGATGAAAGTGACATCTGTGTGAACTTCACAGTTGAAAGATGGTTTCCTGTTGCAAATATGTCGCGCTATTTACCCATCAGAGTTTACGATTACTATGCACCAGGTACTTTTTAAAAAATATATTTTATCGGTTATTTAAGTTGTATAGAAGTAGTATAACTATATGAATAAAATTATAATTATTATTAACAAAGGGAGACAGACAGAGAAAAATAGACTCCAGCGTGGAACTTGAACCACGGGCCTCTATATTTCCAGTATAGCGCTCTACCAACATTGGTTGGACTCCAGCGCCGGGACTTGAACCACGGGCCTCTATATTTCCAGTATAGTGCTCTACCAACCAATGTTGGTAGAGCACTATACTGGAAATATAGAGGCCTGTGGTTCAAGTCCCGGCGCTGGAGTCTATTTTTCTCTATCTGTCTCCCTTTGTTAATAATAATTATAATTTGATTTAAATTTAAACTTTCCGTAGTATGAATACTACCTAAAACTTAAATATAACTATTTCACTTCTAAAAATGGTTTAATCTCTAACAACTGTTTAGATTTTTATAATACGTATACATGTGTTGTATATATATGTATATGTTCAAATCACACAATATACAATTAACATATGTTTATTTTTAAATTAGTGAATTTTTATTCGAATAAATTTTATTTATTGACAAAATGTTTATCTTGTTTTTCAGAACGATTTAATGAAACCATATTTGATTCCTTACCAACATATCTTCTAAATATATGTGAAGTTTGCGGAAGCAGTCAATGTCCATACTGCCCTATCTACAGTTCTGCGTTTGCTCTTAAGGCTTCTCTTACAATTATTTTTACCGCGTGTATTTACTTTTTTAGGAGGAATATTATTGAAATCGATACATGGATTTGATATTAAATCTACAGTATGGTAATCACTTTTTTTAAAAAAAAAAAATCACAATTAAATCGTGTTAAAACAAGTTATACCAAAAATCCTATTCCCTGCTCTTCTGAATTAATAAAAAAAAAAAAATCTTAGTGAAATTATTTTTAGGAGAATAATTTATTTTAAAGATATATAGCAGTTTACATTTATCCACTGTAGTTTTAAATGTTAGATTACGCTTACTATACTCTACTTTTGTTGCCTTAAATTATTTCATAGTCATCAATCAATTAAGGATTTTTAGTGGTAACTTGTAAAGCTTATTCAGAATTCTACTTTAATACAATTTTTATTTATAGATATTAATATGAATAAATGCTTTCTTAAACAATTATTTGACGTATTTTGTTCTTTTAAATTAAAAATTGATTTATTGAGGGCAATGAAAAATAGCTTAAGTGATTTTTTATTTTACATCTTAAAAAAACTATTGTAAGCTTGATATATAAATAAAATCCACATATTTGATTCATATTACTCATTTACTAACTCTGGACTTGTTGCGATTTATTCTAAAATAATGACAATCGTGGAAATCGCTACAAGGACATTTTAAAAACGGTAATTATATTGTTGTTATTATAAAAAGAAAGGGAGCTGAAAGTAAAATTGAAGTTTTATGATATTGTAAATATAAGAAATATTTATAGTGTTGTAAAATCAAAAAAATGTTGATTGATATTTTTTTTCTTTTATGTAAAAATAAACTGGTCGCACAATCAAAAATTTAAAAAAAAAAAAAAAAAATACTCACATTCTTAATTACAATCACCGAATTCAAAAAAAAATGTGATCTGAGAAGTTTGGTTTTGTTAAAGTGATTTTTATATATATATATATATATATATATATATATATATATATTCCTCGTTAAAACTCACTTGATTTCAAGTTATCTTTTCATGCTAATGATTCACATCCAAAATGTATTAAAATATAAATCCAAAAGTGTAAAATTTGTCTTAAATGAAAAAAAAAATTGAATTATATTATCGTAAGTTTTATGTATAGTCACAACAAACAAACAAACAAAAATTAGTTTTTATGTAATTCATTTTGCTCTTTGTATTCTATTTTTTTTTAGGTTTATCTTAATTTTTGTAGTTAACTTTGTTTAAATATATATTTTTTTTTTGTATCTTTATTTTAGGGATGCTAAATATTATAAGAATTAATCTTTCAGATCGATTCCATCCAATATTTAGACTAAAATATTTAAATATAATATATTATATGATAATTTGTGTAACGAAGTCCATCCATTTATCTAGTTCATGATTTTTCTAAATAACCAAATTTATACTTTTTTTACATTTAATTCTACATTTATATTAATAAGGTTTTTTTTTATTCTTTTTTATATTCTTTTTTTATATATATGAGAACTTTTTTAGGGTCCTCTTGTGTAAACAGTTCAATTTAAGTTAATTTAATTGTTACCTTTTCTTGATGTATCTCCTTATGTTTGTTATTATTATAATTATTAAATGATGGTATATGTATTAAGAAGATCCATTTCATAAGTTTATTGGAGTTACAACATTTCTGTTATCTACCATAATTGAATATTTTGCATTCCAAAGGCAAGACATGTTTGGCTTATTGATCACATAATGTGAATGTATCAATTGACCAATTGTGTTGTAGGGAATCCAAAAAAAAATATACAGGGTGGGCCAAAAAAAACCTCACTTATTTGAACACTCATAGCTCAGCTTCTGCTTCTGTAATAGGTAGAGATATGGTGTTTACGGGGTCTGAAATCTACATTCTTCTACTTTAAATTTCATATCTATAACTTTAAAAACTCTTGTGTGAAAGCCATGCAATGAAGAAATAGGGTCTTAAAAAAAGTCATTGTCCGGGTAGTAATCGTTGTCTGGTATTATAGTTTTGATAGAATAAATTACCATGTGGTGAAGAGGGGGGGGGGGGTTCTTTGTAGGTAAGGGGGAGGAGTCCCTCAAGTTTAATCACAAAACATTGAAGATGTTTGAAGCACAATGTTGCCTGAAATTGAAGATCAAATGCCAAATTACAAATTTATGCAAGATGGTGCCCCGTCCCATCGCTCCTTGCAAACACATCTTCATTATTTCATTATTCATGCTTAACACATCTTCAATATTTGTTATAAAACTTGAGGGACTCCTCCCACTTACTTACAAAGAACCCCCCCCCCCCCCCCCCTTTTCCTAATTTATTCTATATCAAAACTATAATACCAGACAACGATTACTACCAGGACAATGACTTTTTAAGACCCTATTTCGTCATTGCATGGCTTTCACACAAGAGTTTTTAAAGTTATAGATATGAAATTTAAAGTAGAAGAATGTAGTTTTCAACCACCCTGTATATACATTTTTGCAGCTTTTTAATCCTTTGCCAAAAGTTGTTAATTCCGAATATATTATTAATATTTTGAGAATAATTCCCTTTGTTTTATTATAATTTTCAATACGCAAAGTGTCAAAATTAATTGTTTTTAGTTTCCTTCTATCATTTTTATTATTATTATTTTAATATGAAATTAATTATAAGGTAACTAACAGAATTGTCTATCAAAGTGGTCCTCCAGATTGGATTTTAAACCAGCATCCTGATTCTAAACTATGAATAATAGTTTAGAAAATTTGTTTTATGGACATAAAGGAGTAAACAGAATATTTTAAATTTAAGATTTAGTTAAGATATTAAAAAAGTAAATAATTAAAACATTCCATTATATAATTTTACCACTATACTTTATTGAGTATAGTTTTATAAAATGGATCTTCTTAGTTTTTTTTTAAATTTTCGAATGTTGAAGGTAGAGTTAAGAAAAAACTATTGCTGCGTACGTACATTTTCAATTCATCTTAATTTCTGATATTTTTTGTATCTAAACTGCTTAAGAAACTATGTATGCTCGAAATGTGTTTAATGGTAAAATTATTTTTTATATTGAAAGGTCTGAATGTGTGCAATTTATCCTCCACATGCAGTGAATTTAAACATTTTAAGAAAGATTATAATAAGAGGTGGAAATGTTATTTTATATATATATATATATATATATATATATATATATATATATATATATATATATATATATATATATATATATGTATATGAAAAATATTAAAATCTATAATGAAATCATAAATTATTTATTTTTTACTTATTGGTTTTATAAAAATATTTTTTTAATTATCAGTATTATTTCAATTGATTTGTACTTATTTGCATTATCTACTCATACTATGTATTGTCTTACTAGTGTTGAGTGAGTGTTAGGTTTTCATATGAATATTTTTTATTGTACATGAATAAATTTATATTTAATTGATTTTCGTGTTGTGGTTTTTTTTTTTTAAATTAATATTTGTAAAAGGCTATTTCTCTTTGCCTTTATTACTATTGGGTCCAATTATTAATATTTCCACTTCATATAAACTATTGTGTTTTGGTGCTGTCTCGGGAAATGAAAAGATTATGAAAGATATTGCATATGAGTGCATGTTAGTATTTATTTTTTTATAAATTTAAATAAAAAATATGTTTTATTTCGGAATGAATTTATATTATTTTAATATGACCTGATGTATTTTTTTATAAAATAGTTTTATTGAAATTGATGATATATTTGTATATATATGTGATAGGTTGACAATACTGTTTTGTACTTTTTTTTTTGTTTAATTCCATTTTTTTGTATAATTCAATATAAACAGCATTGATTTTATTATGAAATACATATTTTATTTATCCTTGCAAAATTTATCTGCTGCACTAACAAGGAAAATGTTTGCCATAATTTATCAGGTGTACTAGTAGTAATAAGTTCCTAGTCCTAGTATTAGACAGGTAGGACGAACCACTTGTTCGAACCTAGCAATCAGACCACATTTTTGGCCCATTTTACTAGCCCCGTGGTAGAGTTGCAGCCACTTTACACATCATACCTGTGTACAATGTACAGCTGGAGCGAGTATGGTGTGATCATTAGTGAGTAATGTACATCAGATTATCGAGGCAAGGAATCGAGCCCATGACCTCATGCCTCCATTGATTCATTTATGGCCGAGCAGATGTGATAACTAATTTAAATCCACGCTGGCTCTCAGGTGTACTAAGTATTTTATTTTAAATAGAGGATTAATTTCATCAACCTACCATGCTCAAGGGAATTTAAAACATTAGCGTATAATATGCATTCGGTTTAAAATTTTTAGTATTTAATATTTTTATAGAAATTTGTTCAGTAATTTAAAAAAAAAAAAAACAGTCCGATACATGTGCTACAACTTTCTCATATACAAAATTACTTTTCCGATGTTTTGCATTTGTTAAATGTTTCAGATTTCCGAGGTTACATTTAATTTTTATTGAACATTTTATCAAACATATAAAATAATAATAACTTCCCAGCCGAATAATCTTGAACTTTCCAATTAGAGCTACAGTAGAGCGTCGATTATCCGAACTAATGTTTCTTGGGGTGGTTCGGATAATCAAAAATTCGGATAATCGAAATTAACTAGAAATTTAAAAGGGAAGATGCAAAAATGTTATGCAAAAAACATATTTGTTTTATTTATCTAGTACATAGTGAAGAAAAATATATAAAGTTGTGTCACCTAAGATTAATTTTGCATAAAGAAGGTTGTATTACTCGTCTGCTTAATTTTTCACTATGAATCTCGATTAGTTACCATGACGTAATTTGAAATTTTTCACCTCTCAGAACTGAGGATGAATAAAGAGTCACCACCAAGCTTCATGTTTAATTCCACTGCTTTAGCACACAATATGGGTCCAGATATGGATATGGGCTGTCCAGAGGCCCATTTTTGCAAAAACCAAAAAAAATGTGAATGCAGCATCTTCCAAACATTTGGATTTCGTTTTTTTTTTTATAGTTTTACGATTTAAACTGTCCTCCTCACTGTCAAGATTAAGTGCACTTAAACCTTGACCAAGTGATTGAATCAGAATTATTTTTTATTCCCGTAATCGTTGATTTACCAACACCGAACTTGCCAAAACCGCCAATGCCTTGGCTTTCACCTTTCTTCAGCCGCGTAATAATTTCCATTTTATCTTTTAATGAAAGCACTGCCCGTTTCCTTTTTGTCGACATGTTGTAAGTTTTACTTAAAATATCTGACCACTAACTAATTGAATGTACACCTCACAATGAATGATTTGAAACTGAGATCATTAACATAACCGACCAACAGTACAGAAAGGTATTAAATGGAAAAATGCTGCAAATATTTCCACAAATTACATACACAAACAAAAGTTAGTTGTTAGTAAACAAATGTTAATGTCTGCCCCGTCAAACTGAATTCATCAAAATCTGGTCTCCCTTTATACGACTAACACCGCTCTTTCTAGGAATTAATTTAGCGGTGGCTTTTTTTTTTCCATGAAGCTAGTTCGGATAATCGACGCTCTACTGTATTTTTAAGTTCTAGGTGTTGAGCTGGTGACCTTGTCATGTATGGTTTTGGTTGCGATGTTTTGCACTCAGTGTTGGGAGCATCTTTAGGGGAGAACATGTTGTACTGGTGAAGAGGCAATGTTAACTGGAGGTTTTGGACAAGACAAACAAAACCTTACATGAGGCAGTAACCACTGAAACTTCATATTGAGACCAACTACGCAAGCCTACGTAATAGTATACAACTATTTTATTAAGAACTAGGTTTTTCCAGGGAAAAAACAAGTTATTAGATTCGTATTCAAATGCCAGAAGCTTTTTTTTTCAAGAAATACTTTCTTTAGGGGGGGGGGGGGTCCCAAATTTAGAGCTAAAATTCATCTCGATTCGGGGCAGGAAGACGGGAAATTTCCTGAAGCGCCACCAAGCCGATTATAGATAAGAAAATTTGGTCCGACAAACCGAACAAATCTTTTTCATATGAATGTGGTATTGTATGAGTACGTCGCTACAGATACAATAGCACAATTGTCACTTCTTAAAATAGTGTAAGCTTTGTTTCAGATAGCAATAGATGGATATTAAGACAAAAAGTACCAAGCGTGTTTATGCTATTATATGCGCTCCCACTGAATTAGTGAGGCACCGCAGCTCCGATAGGAATATAAAATAATAGAAAGTAAACAGTAAAAATCCTTCAATGATGTCCTACTCACTAAGGAACTGAAAGTATCACATTTGTCTGCTAGGATACTTAACTGCTTACCTCGTGATGATGTCACTGTACTACTGTACCCTTGACATTCCGCTCTAATCCGTCTCCTCCATCAGAAAGTAAACATGTATATTATTTGTAATTTCATATTATCTTAAGGAAAATCTAAAAGTCAGATTCAGTAAAAATTAAAATACATTTTATTAGGAATAACTTGTTTATTTTCACACATAAAACATTTACAAAAATAACAATAAACTAATAGAACGGATTCATAAAAAAATATACCTATATACATTGCATATGACTATCACTTAAAAATTGATTGTTTTTTAATAATATTGCATTATCTTATAGTTTTAAATATACCTATTTTTTATTTTTAAATAAAGCTAAATTAAAATTGTATAAAATAGTTCTTGGAGTGTAGCATTTTATAACTAATATAAATATCTAAAAGTCATGGAAAATAAACTGATACATTGTTGGCCCACATCCTCTATATGAAAATTTAAACCCCATAATTAGAAAATAATATGTATTCTAAACATTTTTTAAATTTTAGGAGAAGATGATAGGAAAGGTTTCAACTTTTGTGTAAGCATAATATTGCCCTTGATCTTCATCTTTCCCTTCATAAATGCAGACTGTGGATTCAGTTTTCCTTGAGCCTAAAAAAAAAGAAAAAATAATAACGGTAATTCATTTTATCTACGATTGATACGAAATATAAATATTGTATCTCTGTTTAGATGCGTAGAAAGTGATTCTTTACGTACTTGTATTCATTGCACATGCGCGTCTCATAGTTCTGAAGAATTCCTCTTCTTTACCACCCTAGGGCGGTAAAGAAGAGGAATTCTTCAGCTTTACACATGATTAGCGAGTTTGTTTACATTTAACAAAACTAATTTGCTGATCATTTATTAAAGTAACTGTTTATATCAAGTTTTTAGTGAAAAACAATGAGTGGATCAAGTGACTTTGACAAAAATGTGGAGAATAATAATCCTCCAGAAATAATTAATTCGGCAAAAAAATACAACTCAAGAATTAATGCCATCTTTATCAAGAGAGAAATACGAACTTACATAAAGCAAGTTTATTTTTTTCTGTATTTATTATTTAAATCTTACAATGGTAGATAAAGTACGGTACGCAACTCGTGCGAAAACAGCATTTTGCATTGCTCGTGTGGTTTTACTACCCTCGCTGTCGCTCGGGTGCAAACTCCACCCTCTCATGCAAAATGCTACTTTCCGCACTCGATGCGTAATGTACAATTAACTACAGGTATTTTAAACATGAATATGTTTAGCTCTAAGGGACAGAAGAAATTTCAGTCATGCTAAAAACTACATGAAAAATGTGACACTTTTAAATAACCTTGCCAAGAAGTTAGGATTCAACAAGAGGTCGATAGGTTTTCATTTATAGTAAAATATTTTGATAATAGACGGGCTGAAGTTTCAATTAATGACAAGGAAAACATGACCCTCTTAAATATCGTGCAAGGAGGTAGATTGCTTTTCACTTGTAGTCATTGTAGTACTATATTTTGCCGATAGAAGTATACTTCAGCACTCTATATACTTCCTAAATTTTATATAAAATGATATCAGTGCTCCTAAAGGACCAAATGGTAATGATAATGGATTAATGTTTCATAATTCACACCTTTAGATCCATGTACAACATCAATCAGACAAATGTATACTGATTTTCTCCACTTCATGGGGCAAACAATGAAATGTTGGCACTTCTTTAGATTGTTACTCCCCTTATAAAGAAAACAGAAGGGAGTAACAATCTAAAGAAGGTGTATGGAATATTCTTTAGATTCTTACTCCCCTTATAAAAAGAGAAGTGTGATATTCCTTTGTCCCAAAGTACATTGGACTAAACATCATTTTGTCTTAATAGTTATTTAGTTAGAGTCATTTATATTTTAAAACCACATAGGGGAGTAACAATCTAAAGAAGTACCGAAATGTTGATGTGTGGATTAAATGTCAAAAAAACATAGCCATGATTTAATATTTTTCCATGAAATTAAGAAAATTAGTATTTCTTTTTAAACAGAAAATACCTCATTAAATATTAAATTATTGTGTAAAAAAAAAAAAAAAAAAAAAAATACATACAATATCGAACATATCTTGATCATCAATAGTTATGGTAGTGTCAGTTTTCAAGCCATTCTTAGGAGTACCTTGATACACATCTCCATTCTTCAAGTCTAGAGCTAAAATTGAAAATAAACATCATATAAGTGAATGAATATGAATCACAGTATTAAACTGATAAAGTAAAAGCTATAATTTAAATAAACAGGTCAAGTGTGTGCCAGTCAGCACACAGCGAGGGTCCGTAGGCAACGCTGTATTGTTTAAGTAGGACCTATTGATGGTGCTTTTTAAAATGCTAAAAAGCTTACTTTGAACTATCCTCTAGGTCTGATATTCTCAAAACATAAACAAACTTCTGATAAAGTATTTGTTGCCACTGAACCTAACTATAAACATATAAATACATTGAAAAGGGCATAATTATAAAGAAAACGAATTTTGTCAATAAAAATATAAGGTCGAAAAATGTTCAGGAACTTTTTCAGATTTTTTGCACTTTACATAAGCGAGATAGAAGGGGGGGGGGCACTTTTCACACCCACTTCAAACTCGCCTACGCTCGTCCTGTCAAAGGTTATAACCAAAAATTATATATATATTTTTGTAATCAGCTCGACGTACCATTTCATATGATACCCCACACAGTTTCCAAAAAAAATGTTTTAACCCTTAAGTTTTTTTACCCTAATTTTTTTGAAAAATATTTTTTTTTAAATCGCTATATTTTTAAAATGTGTGGGAAGGTACTAAACACATATATGCTAAATTTTAAATTGATCAAACAGAAGGTGTAGCCGCAAACAAAGAGCAGGCGACAGACAGACGGACGGGCAGACACACGCAGGAACATATGAGTCCTTGGTTTTGCCTACAGACCCTAAAAATAATAAAGCTACAACATTTTATTTTCACAATAACTTACTCCAAGTAGAAATTGTGTTTCCATTTTTAGTGATGTTGTATAGAAAAACTCCGTTAACTTTTTTAGCAGCCTCTTTATCGCTTGACAATCGTTCCTTGATCATGTTGAATATTGGATCACTGAGAGATGAGCCAGAAGGAGGGGCATTTCTAGCTGGAGCTTCAACACTTCCAGGTTTCAGATCTATATAAGCACCTGTAAAAACAAGTTGTCACAATTAATTTACTTGTTAGACTTAACTAAAGTAAACATACAGTCGGACTTCCTCATAACCAACTTCTGCACAGTGAAAATCTCTATATAACAATAGTTATTTATGCACCTAGGGAGTAAAGTAAGCCATTATTCCCTGAGCGAAAAAGTTGCTTCTTGAGGTGAAGCCGAAGGAACCATTGTGAAGCCGAGGGAATAACTCTAATTAGCTCCCGAGGGGCAGCCGAGGGAGATAATTATCGCGAGGGAATAATGGCACTTTACTCACGAGGTACATACAATATTTTATCTCCAGTAGAAAAAAGATTCACATTTTTGTCCATTGCACAGTTTTTATTTAATATTTTAATAAATAACAATAATTATTAGCACTTTTAATAGCAGATATAAGAGATTCAATATTAAAAACAAATAAGAATTGGAATTAAATTCAAATAGAAGGTTATTTAGATGCAGGTTATAATGTTGTAAACAAAGATAAACATGGTCACAAAAAAGCAGTTCCGCCAACCTGATTTCGACAACTTTATTACATTAGCCATACATTTTCTACTATTTATAAAATAATTAAGTTGCAATCTTTACTTTTTTGCCCTACTTTACTTTTTCGCCCTACTTTTACTTTTTCTCCCTACTTTTTGAGTTAGGGATGAAAAGACCTGTTTTAGTCCCTCTAAACTAATTCAAAATCATAACTTTTTTTCCCTACTGGAGATAAATATTTTTTATGTCCCCCAAGAATTTTCCATATAAAACTGTTTCTATAGAATAAAAATAATTCCTCTACAATGAACAAAATTCATAGAAATAATTATAAAGATCCGAACGACAAACTTTCTGTGAATTAATATACTCAGTAACAATTTTAAAACAGTCGCTTAATTTTATAAACTATATTTATGATCTGGAAGAATCTAGCCTTGTAAAAAAATGCTTCCGGCGTCTGTTATACCTCGACTCTGTACCTAATAACATGGTCAAATTTAATTGGTTCTTGCAGGTCAAACAGATTCTGGCTAGCATAGATGCTAACTCTACAGATTTATTACTTTCCACCGTAAATAGCAAAACCATAAAAACACTTGTGACAACCTATTCTACAATACTAAAACAACTATTTATAAGCCTCAAAGAGATGCATTTCTACCTCTTAACATTATAAGTGATGAATGGTCGGATGAAACTAACATGGCGTCAATTCTAAACATCACTAACAAGAAACAAGCTCAAAACATTTTTTATTTTATCCTAAATGTACTAAAAATTAGATCTTTTATTTTGAATGAATAATTTTTTATTTCTTTATTTAAAGGAAGCATTATTGTTAATTTTCATATTATTTAATTCTCTTTCTTAAAACTAGTGTTTAATTTTTAGTTTTTTATTTGTTTGTTTAATTTTCTTACAACTACTGTGTGTAATTTAATTTTCATACTACTGTTTCTTTTTTTTTATAATTATTTTAATACTTTTAACTTGCTAAGCAGATGTTAACACCACTATTGTAATTATTTTTCTTACTGGCAACCTCTTTGTATAAAGTTATTTGAAACTTTATAGACAAATAAATAAATTATTATTATTATTATACAGGTGTTTGATTTTTAAAAAAAGATCTAGAGGTTGTAAGTATGAAGACATAGATTAAGCAGTTCTGCAATGTGTGAAAATGCTATGTGATAAAAATCTTTCTCTGCCAGGACCACACATATTTTAATTTTTTTTATAAAACAAAATTTCTATAAATCATTTTTTTTTTTCTAGAATGGAGGTGCAACTGTGTGAACATGTAAAAGTGCAGCAATGTGTCGCTAGTTTCCCAATTATAAAGATAAAAAATAATTACCAGTAATCACAACAGTTTTAGACTCCTCGGTAGAAGTTCTGAAATGTATGCGTGAACCTTCTTGCCACATTTCTGTTATAATTGTTTCTCCAGGATAAACAGGCTTTGAAAACCGTGCCTGAATTTAGAAGAAAAAAAAATGCACATAGCGATTATTTAAACTGAAGTTGCACATAGTGTAATGACAATAAAACAAAAATATAAGAGATAAAGCAAAATCTACCTTAATAGCTTTAAAAGCAGCAGGGTTGTTTTTAGCATATTTGGCCAGAACATGTTTAGCAGAGTAACCCAATGAACATAAACCATGTAAAATCGGCTTGTTGTAACCACCCATAAGGGCGAAATTAGGATCAATATGTAATGGGTTGATATCTCCGGTCAATCTGTACAAAGCAGCCTGAAACACGAATAAATCAAATTAATTACATATTTAAAAAGGAGTGTTTTGAGAAACTAAATACCTAGAACGGATAGCTAGGGATATAGCTGTACAAAACAAAACTTCATATTATACACTCTCAGCTTTGCACTTCTCTACTTTTGATATGAAATATCATTGTAATAAATGTTATAAACTACAAGTTTAAAAATATTAAGTAGTCAAAACCTAATTGATTTTACACTGATTATAAAAATTAATATTTGGAAATACCTGATTAATTGGAATTAGTTCACGAACTGAACAGTCAGGAGACCTTGTAGGTGGATCAACTGTTGGTACACTAGCGGTAGATTTAGATTTACCTCCGAAACCTCCTCCATTTACAATAAAGGTTGAAATTTGTGCTTTACAAATCGGTTCTCCATTTGCATCAGTTGTAGTTACTGAAAATAAAAATAAGCTTATTAATTTATTATAAAACACTTGAAAAAAATAAAATAATAATACATTTTATCGATTCATCACGGCTAACTTCGTTGTTACTTGTTTAGTTATTATAAATTAGTTTTTAAATTCTTTAGGTATTTATGCACATTCTTTACTCATTAAAACACACTCTTTAAGTATTTATACACATTCCTATATTCTATATATAGGAACTGGTTGCAAGAAAACAAAATAACATTAACAATGAGTACAAGCAAAGGAAAGAACAGGTCCAGATTCATTCGATTTATAAGCAACAATCATGAAACTTAATGACGTAACGCCTGATTACCTGATATTTGTCATTATATTATGTATTTATGTATTATTTATATAAGTGTAATAATTTTATTTGTATATGTTAATTAGTGTTCTTAGTTTGTAAATTGTGAAAATTTAAAATATTTGCCCATACTAGCTAAATTATTTATTAAATCTATTTTAGTATATCAATGTGTTTGTGGTTCCTTGTCTGTTTTATTGCTTTAAAAGTTTGTTGATATTTATTTAACTTTGTTATTACTCAATTTTATATTCAGAAATATATTATTCAGTACTTAAAGGGATAGATCGTGAACTGAAATCAAAATTCAAGTTATCCAGTTCATTTCCCACATAAGATGTTTTATTATTCTAACTCTGTTGAAAGATGTAAGAAAGGGTATAATTTCATTTAGTAATGAACAAAACAAATATCAATTAGGTGTTACAAAAAATACAACATAAAATGGTACTCACTATCAGTAACAATGACTGCATGCTTTCCCTTGTCTAAAGTTTCTACAGTGGAACTTTCAGAAAACACTTTGCCATTTGTAGGTAGAGGATTTATTAACTCAAGATACTGTTCTCCGTGCAATACCTGAAAAATAAAATCATTTCTTGTATACTTGAACTAAACATGTGAAACATATTTTTTTTTTTATATAAATCGAAGAATAGATATGATATTATAATCTAGAAATAGTACTAATTTATTTTTTTACAAATTAAACTACAGTAGAGTCTTGCTAATCCGGGTTTGACGGGACCGGACCCAGTCCAGATTACCGAAACTCCGGATTAAACGGAATCAGTTTTAAAATTACTGTAAAAATAGTTTTAGTTGGATAAAACTATTAAAATCGATGATTTTATAGTAAAAATTACTTCTATTAGTCACTGTTCTGTCACCAGTCTGAAAGGACATCAAATGAATTAAAACAAAATGGCAATCTATTACGCAGGTGGCAGGTATAGAAGGGACTTCCAGGGAAACAAGCTGAGTCCCGATATGAAATTCGAGCAACGGCTAATCATTTCTTAAAAAGTTGAGACATTGTACACTGGCGGCTTGGCGAAATTTCACAGAACTGCGTCGAGGCGCCGCTATGTGTTTCTTAAAAGCCCTCTCCCCATCTCAGTCGTATATAATTGTATTCCCTGGAATACACTAACTTTATATCTTCCGCCCTATATTTTTTATGGAACCGAAAGAGATTTGTCGATGTTCTAATTTATTCATAATTATTCTATCTGTTTGCTTTTAACAGAAATACAGGGTATTCCTCGTGTCGGAACGTTGGAATATACACGGTCCGGATTAGTGAGACTACTGTAATTTCTAATGCACTTACTTGAGAAAGGTCAAAAGATTTTCCAGGGATTGCTTGCGTCACTTTACCAGACGACATTAAATGCATTAATCCTGGTATTATGCCATGAGTAGGGAATGCAGAAAAGTTCTCGTGATTTTCATAGAGAAATTGTAAATTGGACTCGTCTTTTACTGAAACACCGACTGCAACAAAAAGAAATACGTCAAAAATCCTTTAGACAAAACTTAAACACTATAATTTATAATATTGAGATGTTAAGTATTTCCAATATAAATGCAAAAACAGAACTGCATTTTTAAAAAAAACAGTCAAACAATTAACCACAAACATACAGAATGTTTGTCAAATAAATAATACAATATAATAAAAATAGGGTTTTAAAATAATAAATATTATTAATTTGATTAAAACACAGTTACAGTTGCAGCTCTCTTAGTGTTAAGAATAGAAGATTGTTTAAATGTAGTGCTCAAAAGTAAGCATATTCCTCCGATTATTATTAATTAACATAAATATATTTAATAATTAAAGTCAGATTAGAATACTCACTTCCAAGAGAGTACAAAATACAACTCTTATCAGTAAAATCAAATTCATTAGATTGATCGCCTGATTCCTAAAACAAAAAATAAGCTTAATCAACAAACAGGTAAATGCAAAAGAATTGATAAATTCTGAAGAATTACCATATTTAAATAAAAATTTAGGTTATCAAAAGTAAAATACCTCTAAGGAAGGTTCTCCGCCATTCATCTGATCCAATATGGTGAGAAGGGATGCACTGGCTTCCTAGAAATATATAATTTTATAATGTAATATTAATTTTATAATATAATATAAATTTTATAATATAATATAAAGTTTGCAATAACAAAGTTATTACATGTAATAATGAAATGATGTTGCTGTTGGTCTGATTATGGCAACAGTCCTCCATAAAAATCTGAAACGGGCAGTGAAAATACTGCACAACTGCATATGGGAACAGCCACACTATTATCACCAATTTGGTTTTTCTACTGAGTACTGTACTGCAGTAACGGATGTCGAAAAAACAATATCAGTAAACCCAGCTTAGCAAGATAAAAACAGTTTCAAAATGATAAGAGATTTGAGTTTTAACGAACTTAAGCTGTGGTGAATTGGTTAGCATACTTGCACTCTCCCCTGGTAAGGGTTAGCATACTTGCAAACTCTCCCCTGGTGTGGTTAGCATACTTGCAAACTCTCCCCTGGTGTGGATAGCATACTTGCACTCTCCTCTGGTAAGGGTTAGCATACTTGCACTCTCCCCTGATAAGGGTTAGCATACTTGCAAATTCTCCCCTGGAGTGGTTAGCATACTTGAAAATTCTCCCCTGGTGTGGATAGCATACTTGCACTCTCCTCTGGTAAGGGTTAGCATACTTGCACTCTCCCCTGATAAGGGTTAGCATACTTGCAAACTCTCCCCTGGAGTGGTTAGCATACTTAAAAATTCTTACCTGGCGATGGTTGGAATCCCAAGGAGGTAAGACACATTTCACACTCATGATAATATCAAGTGGATTTGTTAAAGTGGCAATTTTTAAATCAAGTAATGCTCTTATTAATCATAAAACTAACAAATGTTAAGTAGTAATTTCACAATACCTGAATGCTATCACAAGCTTCATACTTGGTTAAATCAGTGACCCGTTGCCATTTATTTTTAACATCTTCAGGAGTCACAGTATCAGTTATTTTACTTCTAAGGAGTGAACCATGACCACGGACAATTTTATCTAAAAATAAAATTGCACAATTAAATTTTAAAGAAATATAAAATGACACAGACCATCAAAATTTGTGTTAACTTTAAAAAAATGGGTGAATATGACAAATATTAAGATATTCTTACATTTAGTAGCCCATCCAGCAGCTGATTCAATGATCGAACCATTATCTTCACATTCCTCGTGACATAACCAAACAACCACAGGAGCAATCAGTTCTGGTTTCAATTGAGCAAACATATCTAAAACACAATGAACAATAAATGCTACTTCTTTAAATTGTTATTCCCCTATGTCTTATAGTATATAAATGACTTTGACAAAAATAACTATTAAGACAAAGGGATGTTTAGTCCAATTGCCTTTGGTACAAAGGAATATCACACTCCAGTTTTAATTAGGGGAGTAACAGTTTAAAGAAGAACATTCCTTATACCTTCTTTAGATTGTTACCTCCCTCTGTTTTTTTTATAAGGGGAGTAACAATCTAAAGAAGTGCCGAATAAAGTAACAAAAAATAAATCTATGACTAAGAACCTCAAAACAAATGTTAGTATTATCTATATGTATAAAATTAAAGATTTGCCAGTACATTGATCAGAATTGCAAAATGTTTGGATACTTTTTAATTTCATATATAAGGAAAACCAAATCCGGCCTTTTCTTGTCTTACGCCGCTGACTTTATAGGAGCAAAATACTTAATCTATTGAATGTAAATATTGACATCTATGAACCCTTCATACATCTCTTTTCTAAATTCTCCTAAAACCTATCGACGTTTCATTTTTATAAGCTGTAAATAATTTTGATTTTGATTTTTAAATCAAAATAACAACAAGGGAGCAGCAGAACTTAAAATATTTATTTAATTTCTCCAGAGTTACCTTAAATTTCATCTTTAATACCCCAAATAAAAACATATTTTATTAGTTAAACCTAAATTAACACATATATAATATTATATAGATGTATATATAATAACTGGAAATTTTTTCAAATATTCACATTTTACACTTTGAGAAAGGTATGCATTAATTCTGTTGAGCAGTGTATAAGAATAATAATTTTTTAAAAAAAATAATACAGTAATTTGCACGTTTTGCAAGATAAGTCCCCCCCCCCCCCCCCAAACCTGTATTTCAAAAATGTAAGGCAACGAGGAATTATCACTCAACTCTATCGCTACTTAAACTTTCAACGGAAATAACAGAAACAGGGCAGAGGACAGAATCAGGAAACAAAATAACATTAACAAAACAATAACAGTAACAGTAGTAAAGTGTTATAATAACAATAACATATAACAGTTCCTTGCAACTTGTTACTTCAGATGTTACTGATTCTGTTATAAAACAACAGATGATCTGTTCTGTTATCAGAGCTATTATAATATGAACTTTTTCATAACAGTTCATATTATAATAATACCTTTATGACTTAAAATAACAGGTATTTTACAATAACATGTTATCTGACAAACTGTTATTCTAGACATGCCTCTAATAAATGAAGAATATCCTTTGAACTCTACCTGGAGGTAAAATGTCTTCTGTGAGTCTCGATCCGGCAGTAGGAACTATAACATTGCAATTGATATTGTACTTCTGTCCTTCAATAGCCATAGTGTTACAGAGTCCTACAACACCCATTTTTGCAGCACTAAAACAAAAATAAAATTATACAATAATTACAAAGTTAGGAGTGATTTCTTTTAAAAAGGTTAAGAAAAAAATATATATACCTGTAATTAGCTTGACCAAAATTTCCATAGAGACCTGAGCCAGATGAAGTAACAATTATACGACCATACTTCTGTTTCTTAAAGTAAGGCCAAGCAGCTTGACTCGTTTTGAAAGTCCCTTTTAAATGAACATCTTGAATTGAATCTGTAAATTAAAGTAGATACCAATGTTTAAGACAGTATTTGAAAATAAACCAACAATGACGTCATTCAGCTGTCCCTACTTTCCTATGGTTCAATACAAGAAAAAATTATGGGAAACACAAAAATGGACAATAATCATGTGTTGATTTTTTCTCCCACTATATTTTTATTGAGAAAGATCCAAAACAAGAAAAAGCCAGAGGACAAAAAATGGTTTTAGCGGAGGTTTAAAAAAGATTAACTGCAGCTGCGTTAATTAAAAAATTTGATATAGGGTATTGTTTCATAGTTAAATATATAATTATGACTAGGTAATTTCTTTATATATTTAATCATGTGTTACAAGATATTAATTTAATAAAATATACTAAATATTTCAGCCCTTATTTGTTCCATAGAATTTATATTGACGAACCTAATACAATTGGGAGATACAGTTTCTTTTCTTTTCTAGATTTTAAAATTTAAACTAGATAAATACATGTTCACTAAATGGCACTTCTATGCCTCGGAGAGAGGTGAAATATAGCCAAATTAGCGACATGAATTAACGGTGTCAACTTATTATCTAACCCTTAACAACCCCCTTCTAGAACACCTATATATTAAGAGGATCCTCATATATAGGGATACCCTTTATTTAGTAAAATGTTAGATTTGCATATTTGAATTTGGCGGGGATGCAGCCTGGAAACCTCGAGTTGTCTCGGAACCCAGATCCCCTCGACCGCATACTCTCGGAGCCGCCGCCTAATATCTTTCAAAGGAGATTACTCGTATATAAAAGCTCCTGGGACTTGAAGAAGAGGTAATTAAATCGTCGGAAGTACTAATCCAACGATTGGAACCAACCGAGAGAAGACACGGACTTTAATAAATAAGTTTAGCAAATTCTGTCTTCAGCCTAAAGCTACGAGACGTTGTGACGTCACCAGGAGATAAGAGGGAACAGGTGGTTGTCGAGGGAAAAGTCAGTCGGAGGCGAGACTCGTTGCAGTAAGGGTAACCCAGATTCGGGACCCGTAGTTTTTCCGACCAGTGGAATCCGTGATACTAGCTTTTCTTCGAAATCCGGATATCCAGTAAAGTATTAAAGTAGTTAATCAAGTCTTATATCAAGTAAATTCAGTGTACGCCAGTTCCGTCTTAAAAATATCTACGTTGGAATATTTAACCGACAAGCATCAGTGAACCGTCTGCGCCATCTTCCCTTGAGAGGTACCGACTACGAGATCATCAACGAGGATTCTACTCTTCAGTACAGATAAGTTTAATTTGTAGGAAATATAATTCCGATACAAATCTGTAACTGGTCATAATATCGTAAAGTTTCTATAATTAAAGATATTTTCAAATCTTAAATTTTATACCTGAGCATAGTCAGTGTTTGACCCTTTGAGCTCTAAGGATATTGCTAAGTCTAGAATTTTGAAAGGTATATTTTAATAAAGCGAATCAATTTTAATAATTGTTTTTATTAATGCGACGATACAACCTTATTTACAAATTTTAATTAATATTTAAATACAAATTTTCTTGCATCTGTGGGTAAGACAGATTCAAGTCCAGGGGCGAACGCAAGTTCAAACTTGGCGACCCATCCTGAGATTCTCATTGCTCTTAAAGCTAGTCATCAGCAAGGTGACGTGGAAGAAAGGTAATTTACCATTTTAATTAAATTTATTCAATTTTAAATTTCAGTCTTCCCCCCCCCACGTCAGTCCCTGAGAGCCTTGTAATTTGGCACTTTGACGTGGGCCATTTTCCCAGACCTTGCAATTTGGCGTCCAAACGTGGGGCATTTTCCCAAATTACCTTGTAATTTGGCTCCCCAACGTGGGTCATTACGATTTAGTACGTTCCAAATCGTCATAACGAATTAGTACCCCTTTTGTTTAAAAATTTCGTTACGACTTGTGTAAAATTTATTTTAACAACTGTCGAGGAGTATATGACAGATTTACGCTATCCATCGTCTACCCATATATGCAAGTGGCGCCCTATACGATCGTTGATAAGATCAAAGAAAGGTTGTTGTAAATTTTTTTTGTGTGGTTGAATAAAGAAGATATTAAGACCAGATCGAAACGTACGGAGTATATCATATTGTGTATAAGTATCTATGAAAGAGTGATCTCACAGACTCAATTATTAAGTAAATTATTGTGTAACTATATTATTTTAAATTTTATTTTATCGTTATCAACCTGTCAAAGTATCGATTAAGATTAAAACGACTCCAAAATTATGGAGGAATTGTTAAGTAAATTTAATGAATTAATAAAATCAAATCAAGAGGTCATAAGATCCAATCAGGAACGGCAAAATGTAAACATCGAAAATCAAAAAATTCTCATGACTAAATTAACCGAGTTAATGGATAAGAAAAAGAAAATTAATGACGATACTGTTCCCGATGTGCCATATGAATCTCCTAATGTTAATAATAATAATTCTGATAAGGGTGACCTAACTGATAACGACAGATCATGTCAAAATATGAATAATAACAACGTTGACGTAAACCTCCCCAAGCCCAGTAATGATAGTAGCATAAACCTGGCAACCGAACCCGATTTTAATAGGGAAGTTATTCACATTGCTAATAACCAAGGTAATCCCCACCCAATGGAGACAATTTCATCAGAAAAGGAAGTCAGTCCTATAAGTTTTTCATTAAAAATTGAAAGAAAAATAAGTAGGGAGAAAATCAATTTAAAACCCAGGTTCGTTCCAATCCGTCATCCTCAGTCAAATAGGGCAGAAAGATCCATTAGGGATATTATAGAAAAACTGAGAATATGTCTGGACGGACACCATTATAAATGGGCACACCATCTAGGTGATGTAGAGTTTAGTCTAAATGCCACAGAATGTATAACCACGGGGATGACCCCTATAGAGGCTCAGTTCGGCATTAAGCCAATTAGACCATGGGAACACCACCCATTATTAAGGTATGTTAGAGATAATATTAAAGAAAATAATGAAATTAACAAACTTGTAAAAGAAAGGATTAGATCCTGTAGAAATAATAAAAATTTAATTTATGATCGAGGCAAGAAAATAAAAAAGTTTCACCTCGGGGACTTAGTACTGGTAAAGGCACTTAATGTAAGTCACAAGAATCGTAGAATTGTAGCTAAGTTTCTTCCTAAGTATGAAGGACCTTATGTAATAAAGAAATGTTTTGACAGGGGATCCTATTTATTAATCGATCCGGTAAAAATTGACAAAATCAGGGGGATATTCCATGGTTCAATGATGAAACCTTATTATAGGGATGAACAAGGGATGTTTCAAATATAAAAAGGAAAATATGTTAATATAATTTAAAATGTGAGATATTCATAATGCAATGCTTGTAAATGTAATTTTAATTTTTTTTATATGAGTTTGTATGACTAAAATCTATATGGATTTTATTTTATTTTATTGAACTTAAAAAAGTTTTACTTTACTATGGAACTTAAAGTGTACCATAAATGATATATATTGAATTTATTGAAAAACAAACTGATAAAAATCAGAAAATGTAAAAATGAAAATGCTTGCCATGACTTGCAAAACTGTAGATGACACAGCAATTATCCTTCTTGTAAATTTATTTGTGTGACAATGTAATGTGATTTAATTTAAAAATTTATTATGACCAGAAATAGTATTCAAGTTGTAGTTATGTAGATGGTAGGACTTAGTAATCGGAATTAGGAATAAAATGTTATTGTTATACAGATAGGGAACTTAAGGTAGGAGCGGACTACAACAGTACTCTGCAAGAGCTTCAAGCGCACCAATGAAAATTGATTCCCCAATTTTCATTTTTCCAGGAGGGGGCAGATAAGAGGATCCTCATATATAGGGATACCCTTTATTTAGTAAAATGTTAGATTTGCATATTTGAATTTGGCGGGGATGCAGCCTGGAAACCTCGAGTTGTCTCGGAACCCAGATCCCCTCGACCGCATACTCTCGGAGCCGCCGCCTAATATCTTTCAAAGGAGATTACTCGTATATAAAAGCTCCTGGGACTTGAAGAAGAGGTAATTAAATCGTCGGAAGTACTAATCCAACGATTGGAACCAACCGAGAGAAGACACGGACTTTAATAAATAAGTTTAGCAAATTCTGTCTTCAGCCTAAAGCTACGAGACGTTGTGACGTCACCAGGAGATAAGAGGGAACAGGTGGTTGTCGAGGGAAAAGTCAGTCGGAGGCGAGACTCGTTGCAGTAAGGGTAACCCAGATTCGGGACCCGTAGTTTTTCCGACCAGTGGAATCCGTGATACTAGCTTTTCTTCGAAATCCGGATATCCAGTAAAGTATTAAAGTAGTTAATCAAGTCTTATATCAAGTAAATTCAGTGTACGCCAGTTCCGTCTTAAAAATATCTACGTTGGAATATTTAACCGACAAGCATCAGTGAACCGTCTGCGCCATCTTCCCTTGAGAGGTACCGACTACGAGATCATCAACGAGGATTCTACTCTTCAGTACAGATAAGTTTAATTTGTAGGAAATATAATTCCGATACAAATCTGTAACTGGTCATAATATCGTAAAGTTTCTATAATTAAAGATATTTTCAAATCTTAAATTTTATACCTGAGCATAGTCAGTGTTTGACCCTTTGAGCTCTAAGGATATTGCTAAGTCTAGAATTTTGAAAGGTATATTTTAATAAAGCGAATCAATTTTAATAATTGTTTTTATTAATGCGACGATACAACCTTATTTACAAATTTTAATTAATATTTAAATACAAATTTTCTTGCATCTGTGGGTAAGACAGATTCAAGTCCAGGGGCGAACGCAAGTTCAAACTTGGCGACCCATCCTGAGATTCTCATTGCTCTTAAAGCTAGTCATCAGCAAGGTGACGTGGAAGAAAGGTAATTTACCATTTTAATTAAATTTATTCAATTTTAAATTTCAGTCTTCCCCCCCCCCACGTCAGTCCCTGAGAGCCTTGTAATTTGGCACTTTGACGTGGGCCATTTTCCCAGACCTTGCAATATATATATGAGGAGCCTAGTATCAAAGACGGACATTCACAATTTTTTTCCGAATTTCAGTTATCAATTGTTTCTTATAGATTTTTGGCTGCTGCATCAGATTCTGCTATCCATTTGCATCAAAAACGACCAGAAAAGGGGTAAAAATGCAATAATATTTGTAGTTTTGTTTCAAATACAGACAAATCAACACACGTTTTGCTTCAAAAGTGGACATAACCGAAACAGCCAATCAGGAGGCTGCATTTTACTAACTCGTTCCTATGATGCACTGCAGGCTTTAGCATCTGAATACCTACTCCTACCATTTTGTCATACATGTTTAGAAAAATGATACCCCGAGGGGAAATCGAGAAATTAATTTTAGCTCTAAATTTGGGGGCACTACCCCCTAAGAACTTTGAAAAACGAGAAAAAAAAATTTCTCCAATATTATTATTCTAACCATTATTTTTAACGTCATTTTGCTTCAAAAACGGACAAAACCTTGTTTTTGTTTCAAAAGCGGACAACTCCACTTTTTAACTCCATTTAGCAGCTAAAATATCAAAGAAATTCACGTTTTCAGTACTTCTAACTAGTTTTGAGTCTATTAAGAATCTACAGGAAAAAAATCATTGCTCTAGCACCAGTAGAATTTGAGCAACAGTTTTTCGGCTCTCCTGTAAAATTTTGAAATGTGCTCTTGTCCGTCTTTGATACTAAGCTCCTCATATATATATATGCTATTTAACTTATTTAATACATACCCCAATCTTTCTCACTGATTGATGCAAAAGACTTATCACGAAGAATACCAGCATTGTTCACAACAACATCAACTCTACCAAAGTTTTCTAATGCAGTTTTGATTATCTTGTCACCTTCTACAACTGAATTGTAATCAGCAACTGCTTTGCCACCTGAGGGTAAAACAATATTGAACATTACAGTAGGTACTGAAATAATAAAATTCATCAAAACAAAACTAAACATAATTAAATAGAACCTTTAAACCGAAAAGATAAAAGTTAAGCTACCTTTATTTCTTATTTCTTGGACTACGACATCAGCAGCTTTAGAACTTTTGCCGTCTCCGTGAATACTTCCACCAAGATCATTCACAACAACTGAAGCTCCTTTAGAAGCGAAAAGAAGAGCGTATGTTCTTCCAAGACCTTAAACATGCAAATTTAAAAATTAATACAACAAATAACAAACTAACAAAACAGGATTATTTGTAATATAAAATTGGGCATTTGGAGTTACTACTAACCCTAGGTGGCAGATTTACAAGCGGATAAGGGAACATTAATGTTCAATGTTATGCTTTATATATATTAAAGCAAGCTAGATAATGTTTTTATAATGTAATGTGTTTTTTAGAATGAGCTAGAAAAATGAATAAGCTTTTAATTTTGTCCAGGGCATTTCTGACAATAGCCACTTTTTACATTTTTAGTTTAAGTTTTATAATAAAAATTGCTTGCATACGAGTCTGCAAGACAGTGAAACATTTTCATGTAACACTTTTTGGTGTCGTTTTTTGGAAACGCTTGTGTAACGCTTTTCGAGTTTATTTTCCAAAGTAAAGACATGAAAATGTCAAAAAATTTGAGCGTGCAGATTCTTGCGTTTGTAAATTAGGAATTAAATTTAACATATGTAGAGCACGAAGAAAGAGAGTACTTTTCTTCTTTTCCAGTTTAATAAGAAGTAATCTTTTAGCTTCTTCACCCATATTTTTATAATATAATATAAAAAATAAATTTTATGTATGTAAGTTTATTAGGAATAAGGGTTATGGCGTTTGTCCGATGTTGTAGCTGGGGGGGGGGGGGGGAGCACCGCTGGGGCTCGTGAGCGACTACTGGAGTGGTAGGGAGAAGCAAAGAGAGTGAGACGTGGTAGGTAGCCGATCAGGAGGGCAGGGGTGGGTAGGCCCTATCAAGCAGGGTAGTGGGAGACATTATACCTACCTAAAGCGGGGAGACTCGATTGAACACCTCCTATATCTTCCTAACTCCCTGTTCCTATATCTTCCCTACTTGTGTAACGCTAGTTTTTGGTAACGCTTTTCGAGGTTATGTGCCATAGCCAAGACATGAAAATGTCAAAAACTAAACTAAAGTTTATGAGCTCCGTTTTCCTTTGATAATAATTCCGCAATTAAAAATTGCTTTCCAAGTATAGTTACTTTCTCTGGTGTTAAAAAAAAAAATGGAACACGTAAATTCTTAATTACTACTTAATTTATTTCTTCTTCTTCAGTTTTAAGTCAGATCTAAAACCGAAAGCATTGCAAAACATTTTTATAATGAAACATACCAAACTTCCGTGAGCTATGAAAATATTGATCGATTTTCACAGCTCAATTGTCTAATAGACATATAATTTAATTAAATCAACCATTTTATTTTTATTAGTAGGAAAAAAAAAATAAGGTATTTATATAAAATGTATGGTGTTCACATACCAGCACCTGCTCCGGTGACAATTACCACACGGTTATCAAATCGTAGTTCACCCATGTCTGAAACAAAAAATAAATAAAATAGATTAAATTTGAGAAGTATACAATAGTAACAATAGTAAAAATAACTGAACTAAAGCCTGAAAAAGGCAGAACTGAAAATTAGTGTAAGAGATTTGGCAAGATAATTTTATAAAGACAATTTTCTCTAGATACGCAATTGTGGTGGATATCCATTGTAAAGAAAGTACCAACAAGGACTACTGATAGTTGTTTAATGTCTTACTTATTTTCGGAGATGATAAGATATGGAGAATTATAAACAAGTAAAATGTAGTCTGAGCCAAAAAGAAACTTTTTCCGTGGTAGGCTGTGAAATAGTAACTTTAGAGCCTAAAAGACATAGCTAAAATCCATTTTTCATTACGTGGACTTAAAAAATCTTTTCATTACTCCTAGCTGTAAAGAAAAAATCTTTTACGTCCTAGGAACTAAAAGATTTTTTATGTCCGGCGGGTAGTTGTCAAAACTTCCGTTAGTACCGCTGCAGTCTTTGTAGAAATGCTTCTAGTACGATTAAAATCCGCTAGATGTCAATGCGTTTTATTTATCTTTTCTTATAGTGTAACCTCTTTTTAAGGTTTCTTTTTTTAAGTCTTAAGTATGTACTAATATTTGTTATTATTATATATTGATTAGTGATTAATATTTAATGTTTTTTCATTGTCTGCTACCTCGGAAAAAATAGCATATGCTACGCGACTGTGAAGTGTTTTTTCTTTACCTTGGCAATATTTACTGTCTCGCTTCGCTCGACAGTAAATGTAATTGCCGCGGTAAAGAAAAAACTCACTTCACAGCCTAGTAACATAATATACTATTTCTCGCTTAAACGTGATCTAACAGAATATGTCATGGTTCAATATAGTTTAAAAATAATTATTGTAAAACAAAGTACAAGAATTTAAAATCATACACAATAACACAGTTAAAAGAGGTTAAATTTTGTCCGATCTTTTTCAGGAGCTTTAACTAAGTATTTTTGCAATGATATTACAATATTGATTACCACTACTTCATTATGTTCACCTTGAATTAAACAAGCATCATTAAAATTAAGTCTTATATAAAGAATACACTTAAGCTATCATGAATAAGTGCCAGTTAAAATTGTTGAGCTAAGTGTGATGTGTGATTAATAAATTGGCACTTAGACTTAAGATCAAATGTTTTTTGGAAAAGAGTAACTTTATTAACATTTATTTTATTTTTCATGACTAGTAGTAGTAGTAAAGTCCTACTACTAGTACTAGATGGGTAGGACAAACCACTAGTTCAAACCTAGCAATTAGGCCATCTTTTAGGCCCATATTATTAGCCCTGTGGTAGAGAATTCCAGCCACTTACTTCACACATCATACCTCTGTATATTGTACCGCCAAAGTGAGTATGGTGTGATCATTAGCGGACCATATAAATCAGAGCATCACGAGGGATCGAACCCACGGCCTCTTTTGCATGGCTATTAGTAGTAGTAGTAGTAGTAGTAGTAGTAGTAGTAGTAGTAGTAGTAGTAGTAGTAGTAGTAAAGTCCTAGTACTAGTACTAGATGGGTAGGACAAACCACTTGTTCGAACCTAGCAATTGGGCCCATTTTACTATCCCCATGGTAGAGAGTTCCAGCCACTTCACACATCATGCCTCTGTACATCGTACCGGCGAAGCGAGTATGGTGTAATCATTAGTGAGCCATATAAATCAGAGCATCACGGCGAAGGATCGAACCCACGACCTCATGCCACCCTTGATTCATTGATGGCTGAGCACAAGTGGTAAGTAATTAAATCCACACAGTCCCACGCCGGCTCTAAGACCTCATGACTAAGTCCTCTCATAATTATATGTAAATCCTTTAATTAAACTAAACATACTTCAGACAAGTAATTAAATTTCATTTTTACTCACATCGAATTATGCTTCTGATAAAAGACATTTTATTACTCTTTGAAAAAAAAAATGTTTTAAAGGATAACTAAAGCTTTAAAACACAAATTTAAATAATTTTTATTAATCCATCCCAACAATATGCCTTTATTATTAAAAATGACAATGATCATTTGTAATCGATCTTTAAAAATTATTCAGATGATCTTAAAATTATCATCAGAATTTAAATTATTAAACGAATACAATAAGAAATAAAAATAAAGTTAAGTATACATTGCACTTGACTAACATATTAATTACTAAAAGATTGACTCAAGGTAATTTTAAAAGTGGAAGTGCGATAACTAATTCTATGGGTAATTCAGATACTATTTAATATATTATTACTTTCTTGATACAAACTAACATTATTAATCAATTAAAGAAAAACAAACAATCATCTGATAAAAACACTGACACGAATGAAACAAAGAGTAAACGGCATGTTAGCAAATGGCCGGCTAAGAAATAGGAACAATAATAAATAGCTTATGGTACTAATATTACATAAGAAGAGGAAGACCGAGAATAAATTGTAAAAATGTATTGGATAAAAGATGTAGGAAAAAATCTGAAAATTCTTTAAGCCAGAAACATGGCAAGAGAAGGTAAAAAGATGAGATGAATGGAGGCTTGTGAAAAGGGAAGCAAAAGTAAATTGGTCAGGCCTAGGCCCTCTATGGGTTGTTGTGCAAAGGAATTAGTTATTACATTCTAGGCATTTTAAGATTAGCACCAAAATCAATCTAAAAGACCGGTTGAATCACTTTAATGAGATTTTGAAGGCTCCGTCTAATTAAGCTACCGTAAATTTCGCTTCTTCACTCACCCTCAATCCGCTGCTTGATGCCACTAATACTTATTAGGAACTTACACGGAGTTTAAGAATGTTAAAACTTAATAAGGCTCCTGACCAGATTGAATAACTTGTGAATTTTTTAAATATTCTCTGAATAAAGTGGTAATGGTCTTTAACTTTATGTTTGAAAATGGAGATTAGCAATAATCATTTGGATGTTCAGTTATATTTCCACTGTTTAAGAAGGTAAATATTCATGATGTGGAAAATTACAGGGGGAATTTCATTTCTTGACAGCCTTGCAAAGCTTTTCACCAGTATAATGCTAGATTGGGTACTTTGGTAGATAAAAATGCAAGACTGAATAAGTACCAGGCAGGGTTTCGAAAAGGATATTCCACCCTGGATCACATCTTTTCTTTGGTCTCAATAATAGATTTGAAAACTGCAAATTGGACTAAAACTGCAAAGAAAAAAATAGATTTGAAAGTAAAGTGAGACAATCAAAGATTATATTCTTTTTTTGTTGATTTAAAAACCACCTTTGACTCAGTGGATAGGAACGCACACAAATTGTTTAACCTAGGTCTAGGTATATCAACTAAATTTATTAATCTGTTGAGGGGACTGTACAAAGCTACTAAGTCAAGGGTGTGGTGTAAGGAGGGAGTCACAGAAGCATTTAAAACTTACACAGGGAATAATAAAGCTCAGGCCCTCCAAGGGCTGTCGGGTCGAAGATAAAGTTAGTTAGTAAAGGAAATTAGTCAGACATAGGCCTTTAATAGGCTGTTGTGTCACAGAGTTAGTTAGTTAGTTAAGGAAATTGGTCAGGCCTAGGCCCTCCATCGGCTGTTCCACCACGAAGTTTAGTTAGTAAAGGAAATTAGTCAGGCATAGGCCTTTAATAGGCTGTTGTGTCACAGAGTTAGTTAGTTAGTTAAGGAAATTGGTCAGGCCTAGGCCCTCCATGGGCTGTTCCACCACGAAGTTTAGTTAGTAAAGGAAATTAGTCAGGCATAGGCCTTTAATAGGCTGTTGTGTCACAGAGTTAGTTAGTTAGTTAAGGAAATTGGTCAGGCCTAGGCCCTCCATGGGCTGTTCCACCACGAAGTTAGTTAGTTAGTAAAGGAGATTAGTAAGGCATAGGCCTTTAATAGGCTGTTGTGTCACAGAGTTAGTTAGTTAGTTAAGGAAATTGGTCAGGCCTAGGCCCTCCATGGGCTGTTGCACCACGGAGTTAGTTAGTTAGTAAAGGAGATTAGTAAGGCATAGGCCCTCAATAGGCTGTTGTGCCACAGAGTTGGTTAGTTAGGGTGCGTTGGGAAACACTAACCAGGTCGACCGAGAAGTAACCGGTGTGTCCGGAAACACCAACCTAAACAACCAACCGCGTTCGTAAAAATCCGGTTGTTTTAGCGGTCGACCGCTTCGGTCGCGACCGCATCGACCAAAATCGAAATACGGTGAGTCCGGTTAGTAACCATAATGTTACCTTTCTTGGCGAAATGTCATTGTTCTTTTGTAAACATTTGATAACATTTTATAAACATTGAATACATTGTCGTCTTTTTTTGCTAATCTTTAAAATTCTTTTTTATATTTAGTTTTTGTGAAACATGGACCTTTTTCGGCACTCTTTTACTTTGTTATTCACCTTTTTTATTTTAAAATTGAAATGAATTTGGTGGGTAATTTTTTTGACTAATAATAATATATCAAAACTGAAAGATGAAAAGTGTGATATTTTTTGTACCACAGTTCATTATAGACCTACCTTTGTCCTATAATAGTTATTTACTTTGTTACCAATCCTAGTTTTCAACATTTTATGGATACCGATATAGTTGTTATTTTAGACAATCTAAAATAGAACCCCTGCCTGAGTTGAAGGAGACTGTGCCGTCGAGGATCGCTTGGTGGCTTGATTCATTTATGAGAGATTATATACATTTGTTAAACTCTCCGTTTGCATATTTTATACATTTAAGAGATTATAAATGTATCATTTGTACACAGAAGAATTGATATTATCGATGTAAACAGTGAAGTTCAAGGTTTCAGGAGGAAGAATCTACTGAACGTCGTGTAATCTGAGTTTTTAGTAGAAGGAAAAAGGAAAGGGATGATAGCTATATACATATTTAACCTAAAGGGGTGCCACTGCAATAGTTTATTTACTTGAGGAATCGTCACAGCTTCACTTCTATCTCACACCAAACAAAAACGAATTTATATTTGTAACCTCTCTTTGTTTATATCCTATTCGGTCGACCGCTGCCCGTTCGGAAACAAAAATGATTTCAAGCCGCCATGACACTAACCACAACAAACCGCCGGTCGACCGAGAGGTTGACTGGTTAGTGTTTCCGAACGCACCCTTAGTTAAGGAAATTGGTCAGGCCTAGATCCTCCATTGGATGTTGCACCACGGAGTTAGTTAGTTAGTAAAGGAAATTAGTTAGGTATAGGCCCTCAATAGGCTGTTGTGCCACAGAGTTAGTTAGTTAGTTAAGGAAATTGGTCAGGCCTAGGCTCTCCAAGGCCTGTTGCACCACGGAGTTAGTTAGTTTAGTGAATTGATCACTAGTTAAATAGAATTTCATATTTTACGATTTTGGAAGTATTCATACTACGGAAAGATTAATTTTTAATTTAAATCAAATTATAATTATTATTAACTACTGGAAACAGACTCTGTCTGTTTCCCGTAGTTAATAATAATTATAATTTGAGTTAAATTAAAAGTTAAATAGAATGTTGATTATTAGAATGTCAGTAATCTAAATGTTCAATTATCCAAACTGGGTTCATAGAAAAAAATTAAAAACCTCTGCATAATTAAGTCTTGAAAAGAGCTTTGTTAGCTGTATAATTATAAAAGTTTCTATAATTATATTTTTTCACTATGTACTATAGATAAATAAACCAAGATGCTTTATGTACAAACGTGAATTACTTTACATTTTTCCTTTTTTTCTTGGATTATCCAAATTTATTATTATCTGAACCACCCTACACAACTGACGCTCTACTGTATTTACTATTAAAATTATTGTAAAAAAAAAATGTTCCATTTTGTTCTAGTGTTCTAGTGCTCATTAAATAAAAGTAGGTGAATAGAACTGAGTGAACAGTAGCTGATTATTGAAATCATTCACAAGGTAGCTGGAATGTTTAAGATTTAGAAATTAAGGCATGCAATTTTACTTTAAAAACCGTTTGATTTATAAAATTTAGTATTTAGTAGGTGTGCGAATAGCAATATAAAAATAGATATGTTGCTAAAACTATAGTTAATACTGTTATCGTCAATCGCTTTTTTGTATATATGCTTGAAAAGTCATGGTATTTATTTCTTTAAAATAGATGAATAACAAGAAACATGTTGGTTGCTGAAATCCTAGATAGTATAATCTTCAATAAGTAAATAAATATTTAAAAGGATTTTTATTTAAATTTTAATAATAAATGCAATTGTTACACTACAAACATAACACAATTTAATAATTGTATTTTCTTTTTATTTTATTAAAGGAAACCCCGTCTGAATTTGTATGGATCCCTCCACTGTGACCTCTGTCACGGAAATTTTCTAAAAAAGTACCTTTTATCAATCCTAATATTACCAATCAGATAATTACAGTATCAAAACTTTCAATGATCTATATAAAACTAGAAAAAAATCTAATATTGAAAGGCTAAGTTAGAATAAACTCTAAATTAAAACAGTGGTTTAATAATACTGATGAAAATTTTTATACAATGTTTGAAGAGATAAAATAAAATGTTTAATTATAAATTTAAAAAATGTTCACTTTGCTATCTCTATAACGCTGTAAAAGAGAGATAATAAAACTAACATCTTAAATTCTTAATGAGAGGAAAATTAAGATTAATTTGAAGGTCAAACATGAGATATTATCTTTAGAGTATTTCTAGCTTTCAGTTATCAGAGAGAAATTGCACTTTTATTACGTATACATTATTTTAACTATCTTTTAAATTGGAAGAAACTTAATTTGAATATAAAAAAATAATCGTTAAATCAGTAACTGCCCTAAAAGACGTCAATTAAGAAAATAAAATAATAATACTAGATAAGTCACTTACTTATCAAATTAATTTAAATTATATAAATGAACAATTACACAGGGTATTAAAGAGGTACATAATTTCACGGTTGTTACATGTTAAGGCAATTTTCAACATTCTATAATATTTGGGCATTAATTCTTAATATGTAATTTGTATTTATATTATATTAAATGAGAGAAAAAAACAAATATTAGATACACTAAACTTTTACTGCAAAATAAAATTACCAAAAAAAACGGATCGGTTATAAGAGTGATTCTTACCTTTTTGTGTGCCCGGAAATGTAAAAATAAAATAATCGAAGTAGTTGGAACCTGACTCAAGGCAAAACTATAGATTGAACCAGAAGATATTCTTCAATTCTTTTAACAATCATCAATCTACAGATAAATTTTCCCACAGTTGTATTTTATAATTATTCTACTATCAGGGATTCAAAAATACTCGTTTCCTATTATCTCTTGTTATCAAAGCCTGTTTGACGTTATCACAATCCTTTAAAAGTTTATTTCATTCCATTTTAATCCGCTAGAGTGGTATGAGTTTTACAAGAGGCTTTCAATTGTTTTAAAATTATTTAAAAAAAAAAAAAAAAATTAAGAAAAAGAATTAAAGATGTATAAATCCATAAAATAAAAATTTATTAAACAATCTTTTTTATTTTTATACATTTTACATAATCATGTTTTTTGGCTTTTTCTTATCAGTGAAGCGTTTTCAAGATGGTTTAGTTTAAAAGTTAAGTTTGTGATTGAATAAATTCCTATTTTCGAACACAGTTGACAGTTGTGTAAATAAAATATAAATCTCTTATCTCTAGTTCCTTGTCCTAGATTATAATTTTTAGACTCGTTCATTAACATCTTAAGTCGCAATTTCAATTTCTTCTTCGATATTTCACATATAGGACATTTATTGTTATAAATTATGCATCCTATAAACAAGGTATTCATTTATATTGTGATATCGCCTGTTATTCTGTTTCTATAGTTATATCTCCATTTATTTTTATAATTTTTTTGCATTTTCTTTATAAATTGTTAATTTGTCTTTATTGACTGTTAATGGTTTTATTGTATTATTTGATATTGTTAAATAAATTGATTGATTATTATTTTTAATTTATTTTTTTAATCATGAATTGACTTGTTCTTAAGTATATATATATATCGTACTTTTTAAAGTTTCAATTATTGATACTTACGTTGTGAAAATTAGGTCATTTTTATTAGCTTTGTATGTGGTAAAAAATGCCTTAATTTGAAATGTTTTTTTTTCGATGTTTCTAAAGTAAATGTTTGTAGTATCATACTTTAAGACAATTCTTACATTTATTTACAATATCCTTTTAAGCCTAGTCCACACCAGTAGACATGTTGCGAGACATTTCTGTAGACTGTCTCATAGACCGTCTACAGAAATTCCTCGCAACATGTCTATAGACATCTTCTGAGACCATCTATGGTCTAGGTCTAGCGTCCACACTTGTAGACACGTTGCGCAACATGCCTAACGTTGCACCATGTCTACCATTTAGAATGGAAAACCATAGACATGCGATTTTGGTCTAGCAACGAGACTGTAGACGCCGTTTGTCTCAGCCCATGTCTATAGACAAATCGCTAGACATGTCTACTAGTGTGGACAACGCTTTAGTATATGGCATGATCCAATTTTAGAATACCTGTTTCATGAATGATGAAGAATGTATAAATTTCATTCTATAGGCTTCAAATGTAAATTTTACGTTTCAGTTAATAAACAGTAACTTATAACTAATTCTATAGTGTAGGTTTCTTTACCAATAAATCTCCATCTTCCATTTAGTGAAACCTTTTACAGAGATCATTTTGCAAGGGAATTAGTTCATAAGAGTCATTTGCAACTAACTCATTATGAACAATTTCCTTGAGAATCGTCCCTGTAATTGTAATGGGCTCAAAGCATCGGGATTTATCAAATCTCTGATGAAATTATCTATGTTGGTGAATCGTAAGTTACCACTACCTGGCGGCAAGGTTGTGAAGGATGAAAAGCGCCTCACTCAAATCTACTGTTTCGACAAAGGGTTATAATTTCTCAAATGTATAAATCATACAGATACAATCTCTCAAATTTATAAATCATACAGATACGATCTCTCAAATTTATAAATCATACAGATACGATCTCTCAAAATTATAAATCATACAGATACAATCACTCAAATGTATAAAAAAGTTGTCACCTACCCCCTAATAGCAATTCTCGAATGTAGCTTTAGGCTGTCATTGTGTTTAAATCCAGTTATCTTAATGTTTTTTACAGCAGTTGAAATTATCCTATTGTTAAGCTGCTTTGATAAATAATCAAGTATCATTTTAAATTAAGGCAGTTTCTTTGCATCCCTTGAAAATGATTCCTGCGATTGGTTAATGGATAATAATGGCAGAATCACCTCTTAAAAATCTAGAATTTAGCCACAGAAGGCCATACTAGTTTTCATAAAGGAAGCTTATTTAGAGGTGTTAAAAATCAATGTTGTTAAAGAGCAAGGGAAATAGATACAGTAAAATGGTCCCTGGTCCTGAAAATTGAAACCACATACCCCTGATTTTCTAGATTAGCAGGGTCAGCATTGCTGTGTGGATTAAATTACTTACCACCCATGCTCGGCTATCAATGAATCAAGAGCGGTACCAGGTTGTGGGTTCGATCTCTTGCCGTGATGCTCTGATTTAAATGGCTCACTGATGATCACACCATACTCGCTTCGGCAGTACAATGTAGGTATGATGTGTGTAAGTAGCTGGAACTCTACCACAAGGCTAGTAAAAAGGGCCTAATTGCTAGGTTCCAACAAGTGGTTTGACCTACCTGTCTTGTACTAGTATCTAATAAATTTATTCTCTTACCAATCGAGGAATGATTTTCACCTGTCCAAATGAATAAACAAATCCCAGTAATTAGCAAACTAATTTTGAAATAGCTTGAGGGCTGAATACTTCGAGAACATAATTTCTTAATTCAGTGCATTCTAAGTTCAGTTTGTTGCTGTGAATGAGCATCACAATATCCAATACATAATGACTTACTTATATCCTGTCGCTCCTTTTGGAATATTGAGCCTTAACAAAGCAGCACCATCGAAATCTGTTTTTATCCAAAGCTTAGGCGTTGTTCCAGGTCTTTCCTACATTAGCTAACTCTTTGCTTACACTCCCTCTCCAGGGTGTCCTAGACCTTCAACATCCCCTGCGGCTTCCACTCTATAGCTACTTTTTCAGTGTCTTCCTGAGCGTACGCCCAACTCAATGCCATTTTCTGCCCTGAATCTCCTTTGTAAAAGGTTGCTCAGCCGTCTTTCTCCAGAGCTCCTCGTTGGAAATAGTTTTGGGTCAAAAGACCCCCAGAATTTTCTGTAGACAGTAGTAATCAAAGGGCTGAGAGGCTCAAATGCGCCGGACATCCTCAACAACTAATGCCATTAAATAATTACTGACTACACTTCTTGCATTTACTGTTTGTCTCTAGAATACTTAAATTGTTGTTATAAATAAATAATTTTAATATGACATTAAGATCAGTACTTGTGTTACTATGGACATTGTTCTGAAAAAGAAAAAAACTTGTTATTTGTGACCCTGCTAAAATTACCTCCCGATATATTATTAGAAGATGTTTCAGAATGCTCTTTTGTGCATTTGGCTGGCTGTACGCAGATGTATTTTTTATATTTTTATTGAGTTAAGAACAATCATATTTGCTTGAAGAAAATATCTGAGTTTACCCGTCCATTTTTTAAAGTCATATTCTATTCAGAGAAACAAGTCAATTTTTGATTTTTGTTATAGTAGTTATATTACCTTTCTGATTGATTTTTTTTTTTATTCGTATTAAGTAAATATACTTCATTTCCATTGTGAATGACTTAGTAGATTTTAGTAAGAATGTTTAGTTGATCTTGAATTTATGGGCTGTTTAAGCGATGCTTTAAAGTTGCAAAGAAAAATTGTTATTTTGCACTGTTTTACTAGATGTTAAGTGCCCTTTTGTAAAAAAAAAAAATAATATAAGTGTAATACTACATACTTATTATAGTTTATGTAAGCCTTTTGTTAATTAGCTGTGCATATAATACATTTTTAAGAAAATGAGCTGTTCTCTGTTGAGCTTCTTTCAAAAGAGTTTTATTAATAAAATAAAGAGACAAAATAAAGGTATTGCAACAAGGAGTAATAAAACTTCCTAGAGGCTTTAATATTTTCTCTTTTAACTTCCGACAAAGGGTCAACATCCCGCCTACATGAGTTCAGGAATTATTAGGCACTTTATATAATACAAAAGTGATGTAATTACAAACCGACATAATATATAAAAAAAATCAAGCAATGCCATTAACCACATTAAGATGAGGTTGCCCAGTTTTTTTTAAAAAAAAAATATAACAACCTACTGTCCCTCCTCCCTAATCCAGTAATGATTTTATTAGAATTCAGGCTCTTGGGGCCATATATACTCCTGCAATTCTTAGGGTATCCAATACACTATATTCAAGGTAGGATCACGGAAATGTTAAGGAGAAATTTATGGGATTGTTGCCTCATAAAGTTTGGGATATCTAAAATATACCTTAAGGTTGCTCATTGCTGACATATACGGTTGTCACACGTGAGATTCTGTGTTCGATTTACGACTGCTGCAACCAGCATCACAATATGAATAGGTCGCTACTTAAGTAAAGTGGCCGCTATCTGGTTACGAATGTCAATTATACAGCTGCTGCAGCGACAGGCTAACCCTGAATCAGCCATTACATAAATTAACAGTTGTACGAGCCTTTACTAGGCCTAAGTCTTCCATGGATTTTTTTTTTTTTTTTCTTATTATGGCTTTTATACCCGAAGACGCAGGCCACTTAGGTGGGCCCATTGAACAAACCCGGGTTAGGGACTGAAATCTTCACACTCGTGTGAAGATATGGTCGTTAACCATAACTCCCCTTCTGGTTGTAATACAACCAGGAGTGTCATCATCATGATTTCCAGGCCGAAACCTGGTGGCTCCACTCTTCCGAGGAGCTTCCCATTTGTTTAAACAATGGTGGGTGGACATTGAGCGGGGGGCCTGGTCCGGGAATCGAACCCAGAGCTGCAGTCACCTTCTGACCCGGCTCGGTGCTGCTTAACTTGCGTCAATGCACGCCAAGCGCTCTAGCCTCTGAGCCACCCAGGCCCCCCTAAGTCTTCCATGGATTATTATAGATGATACCTCAACATGCACAGTATCTTGTTGATATAAATCTTTGAAAAAAATGTTAACACGTACACAATCTAGGTCTCTTCTAAGATGTATTTAAAGAATGTTAATTTTAACAGAATCTGCAACTTCTAGCTCAACTAGTCAATATGATGAAACAATTTTTCCCTATTTTTTTTCTTACTGTAGTACACATCTGATGGCAAATCTTCGTTGTGTTACCCTTCGAGGAGTTTACAAATTCTTTCGTTGTGTAACCCTTCGAGGGGAGTTTAAAAATTCTATCTTAAATCTACCTCTAATTTCTATTTTAAACTTGAAGCTATTAGCCTACTAAGAGGAACTTTTTACACTCACAATGGGGATCATCCTATACTGTAGTGGGAACTAACAAATAGAGCATTGGCAAATTAGCATGAGCTTAGCAATTCAAATGTTTTTATTGCAATGGGAGAGTCAGACATTATCATAACTATCATTAAGTTAAGTTTACGAATGTTCCTGTCTAAATTTTAAAGCAATATTCTATTAATGACCATCAATTAGGTGTTCCAACTTCTTAATGCTTCCGATCTATAATAGTTAAAACACATACGTTTCTCCATCTCAACCTTTAAACTATATCTCAGTACCCAGCACTCAGCAGATTTGGTGAGTGCTTATTTTTCTACTCTAAGAAAATAAGCCTTCTCACACCATGAAGGAGATCTACAGTGAGTTGCTGCAGGTAGCATAGATTCCTCAAAAACAGGACTACTTGGAAGCTTCTCATCGTTTCAACAACGCTACTAAATATGAGAAAGGTATTTTTTTACACAACTTATTGGTCATACTACATTTCTTTAATTCATTGTTCAATTTGATTAAACTAACTTTTAACTCATATTAGTACTACATTTTTCTTTTCAAACAATAACATGAAATTATAAACTATTAAAAATATATTCTTTGACGTTAGTACAGTAGAACCTCGATAAGAAGTGTCTCAAGGGGATTAGGGAAACAGTCTTGTTATCGAGGTGCTCTTTTTGTTGAGGGTCTAGTCTAGACTTGTTCAAGGTCGACCCATTCCTGTATAGAGACGCGTTATCGAGGTTGACTTCTCAAAACGACTTGTTATAGAGGTTCTGAGTTACGTTGTGATTGGAAAAAATCTGTGTTATTGAGGTAGTTTGGATAATAATAGTTGTGTTATAGAGGTTAATTTAACATTATGTGTTATGGCAATCTCAAGGGGATTTGAAAATTGCACTAGTAATTGAGGTTGTCGTGTTATTGAGGGTCGTGAAAGTGAGGTTCTACTGTAATACCAAAAATATATCTTTAATAATATGAGAATAACTAGCTTAAAGTAGATAAAACATCGAATAGTAAAATTGACCAGCCTATTGATAATCCACAATAGCAAATATTAAATCAAGTATGGATCAATTATTTAAATAAAATAATCAAACATTTTTTGACAATCTGATCATTGTCATTTTATTCTCAAAGATATATGAAACAAAACTTATTAAAATTAGATTTTTATTTAGGTTAAACTTATTGTATTTATTAAGGTAAGTTACTTATTTATTACTGATCTGATTCTGAAACTATTAAGAAAACTAATATCCTATTAAAGAAATAATTTTTTTATTGATATAACGAGAAAAAAAACTAGATGAGATTTTATTTGAGTAGCATCTGCCTAAGCTATTTCTTTGAATATGTAATTCAAATAGTTATTTTTTTTGCCTCTCTTACACATAATTTATTTTTACAAAAGTGATTGGTATTAAGAATAGCTGTTTCAGTCCTATTAATTAAATAGTTCTAAAAGGATTCTGCATAATTAAACAAGCTAATTTACATATTAAATAAATCTAATGTCTCGATAATGTGTTTCATGCATATTAAATTTCCGACCTTGAACAAAATAGAAAAAAGTACAGATCGACAAACTCGAATAAAAATGTCTCACACAAATAGTAAAACTGAATTAAAAGACTCACATCAGGTTTGTAACCCTGATGAAGTATATTGTTACACTTTTTACCAATTTACTGGTAAAGAATATTTCAAAATGAAACTTCGACTGGAAAACAAGGTTTGAAGATATCCCAATTAAGGGATGAAATATCACCTTTTTTTATTATATAGAAAAAAGTGTTTTTATTAACCCCTGAAGACCTATGAAAAATATATTACTAAATATAAAGGGGACAGCAAAAGAAAAATGAATTAAAATTCAATTTTATATAATTTAATCAATTTATTTTTAAATGCATTTAATATGTGTTTAACAGGTGGTTGTTTACTTTTTGTTTTTCAATTTTCAGCTAAATAAGATTTATTTTCATTATTATGTCAGAAACTAGATTTATACTGGGAAAAAGTCATATGGTTGGCATTTAAATGGACTACATTTTAGAATTTTTACTTTCTCATATAAAGAGAAAGTATTGTGATGGCACAAAAATTCGATTTTGATGGATTTACATGTTTTGAGGTCCCCTGAGTCCAAAAAAGTGGTTTTTAAAAAATGTCTCTGTCTGTCGTCTGTGCAGACGCCTGGAGCCTAAACTACTGGGCCGAATTTGACGAAATTTGGCATACATGTTCAGAAAAATCATACCCCGAGTTGAAATCGAGAAATGAATTTTAGCTCTAAATTTGGGGCGCTACCCCCCAAAAACTCTGGAAAAACATGAAAAAAAAATATTTCTCGAAAACGGTTCTGACGATTTTGATTAAAAAATTCTAAAATGTAGTCCATTTGAATACAAATCCAACGATATAAGCCGTTTTCCCAGGAAAAATCTAGTTCCTGAGAAATTAGCTTAAAACGCGGACGGAGAGAGCCCGGGTTCGATTCCCCGCCCAGGAGAAGTTATTTTTATGATAAATTTTGATGAAATGTTCAATAATATTTAAATGTACATTTGAAAACTAATAAATGGAAAATACTGGGTTAAGTAATTATAAACTCGTATATGAGAAAGTTTGTCTGAGTTGTCTCGGACCGATTTTTTAATCAGAGTTTTTGGGGGTAACACCCTCAAATTTAGAGCTAACATTAATTTCTCGAGTTCACCTTAGGGTATGATTTTTCTGAGCATGTGCCGAATTTCTAAGGGGAATCTGAGTAATTGAAATTTAGAAAATCAAGTTCGGATAATGCGGTTTTTTGAATGATTTAAGCAATTGCATAGTTTATAATATACCGTAGTTGCTGGAAATAGTAAACATTCTGAATTATATATACACTCCCTAGTCTTAAAAAGCCATTGTCTATTTATTGTTTGGTTGTTTCAGGCGGGTAGAACAAAAAATCAGCTGGTTAGAAGCTTGTCAACGTATGGAAAATTGTTTTTGTTTAGATTTAGTATACTTCTAGTACGTCTTAGAGAGGGTCCACTAATAAATAATTTGGATTGTCTCATCCTGGGAGACTGATCCCAGATTTTCTGTAATTCTCTGAGAGGAAGCTTTTCAGTGCTGTCTATGTTATAGAACATGAGATGCCCACAATGGGCTCTGGTGAAGAAACAATTGAGCCAGAACTTTGTCTTGCAAGATAATTGTTCGGGTACTTCTTTAGATTGTTACTCCCCTATTGGGATTATCACACTTCTGTTTTTATAAAGAGAGAAAGACGATCATTTCATACACCTTCTTTAGATTGTTACTCTTTTCTGTTTTTTAATAAGGGGAGTATCAGTCTAAAGAAATGCCCTTGTTCATTGCCCTTATGACCCAAGATCCTAAGGATATATCTGTTCAGAAATAAGCTCAAGAGTCAGGGATTATATTGCACTAAGAATCAGATTGACTATTATGTGTGCAAGAATTACTCACCTTAGGCCTAACTTATTTGGTGTTAATATAATAATATACTAGGCATCGCGTGGCTCTATCATTGAGCGTATAGTAATAAATATGTATTGAATATTGAAAAAAAAGATTATTGTGAATCATGATGAGTTGATAGATAATGGGTCTGGTAGTAGTGCAGCGGCTAGTAGTAAGGGAACCACCCCGCATTCTTACTATTTCTCTAACCACACATCTCTATTTCAATATTTATAATTTGTATCTCTTTGCTACAAACAAACTACTGCATGTATCAAATTGAAATTTTGCATGCCTGTTTCAATTGTGCATCAGATGGTGTCTATGAAGTTTTATTAACATCGTTACGTTAGAACGTAAGATATCGGTAAAAAGGTTGTTTTCTCTATTATAAACGTTTAGGCCCGCTTTAATAGTTTTAGCGATCTTTATTAATTCATAGCGGTGTCGCTGTTGGTTTTACTAAAAAATGTTATTTGAAAAAAATGTTCGTCTCATCGAATAGATGATGATAGAATCTTTTCCCGTCCTGAAATTCCAATTTAATTTTTGAACCTCTCGTTTACGCGAGCGTTGCGCGCGAACTCTTGGACGGATCACGCTGTCCAACGAACTTAGCCTGAGTATTAGTAAAAGGATCATGTATCATGTATACCAAATTTCAACTAAATCGGTCAACTTTTACTTAAGTTATCGTCACATGCGTGAACGTTTCTGACAGACAGACAGACAGACAGACACGGAGCATATTTCGTTGAATGTAGGAAGCTCGCTACGCTCGCTTCAATTACTTAATCATCCCAAAAAACCTCATACTCACAACCAACCTAGAATTATTTTAACCCTAGAATGACCCGACATATTTTTTTTAAGTAATCTCCACACAGGGGTCAGTGAGACCCCAATTAATTAATGAGTTAAATTAATTAATTAAATATTTTCTTTTTCAATTATTTATATATTTTTGTAATATAATTTGTCATACTAAAAATACCATTTAATTTTGACCAAAACAAATAAGGATTTTAAAACTTAATAGTATACATATATATATTTTCATCAGAATTTTTTTAGAAAAATTTTTACTTACTTTAAATATATATATATATATATATATATATATATATATATATATATAAACTTTTTTGTTCGTTAGATTTAATATTTTTTATTTATATATATTAAGAGTTGTTTTACAGAAAACAGAAACAAAAATTATTATAAAAGTTATAGATTTTCTTACATACTCTGTCAAAGTGAAGCATTTTTGGCCTTAAATCCTTACTGTGATCCACTAAACCTTCAACTTGAATAAAGTTTTATACGTCTACTAATAGTAATAAAAGTTTTATTTTTGAACATTTGACAGTCTTAAACATTTCAGCAGCCCCAAAAAAATGAAGAAATAAGTTTTTTATTACAATAACAAAATAAGACAGTTCACAGTGGTATATAAAACAATTACGTTAATGACCTACAGGGGTCTATGGGACCCCAACTCTAATGACTACTGAAAAAAAACTAAAACTAATAACATAGGTATTGTTATCAGTATTTACACAGAAAGGTTCAAAGGTAAATTAGAAGGGAGTCTAGGTTTAGAGAAATACAAAAAAAACTTAATTATAGTTTGTATGGGGTCTGTTGGATCCCAATAAGTCGTTCTAGGGTTAATGGTAATGCCAGGTATGTCCCTTGTCGCTAATTTCATAATTTTTAAATATAATTAGAAAAAAAAGTATGTTTTACTCACTATAATATATTTATGAGTTTAAGAAAATAAGTTACTCTGTTGTAATATAAACCTCTACAGTTATAATGATGAGAGTATTCTCTTAAATGATTACCTTCTATCCAATAGAGCTAACCTTTTTCTAATTTTTTCCTTATTCTCAAATTTAGTCATCTTCTGTTATTTTGCATGAGTGAATTCCAGTGATTAATTTTAAAACATGCATGCTACTTTTTTAAGATCTTCAACATTTATTTAATTCAGTAATCATTTTTAAATAGAATGTACTCACTCTTAAGCATGTAATTTGATGTGTAGTTTTGCTAAAATGTTACGTTCATTGTATTCAAGATGTTTATTTATTCATGAGCATAATAATTACGAATAATATAATATTAATTGAGTTTTTAAACATGTAAAATGGTTTGAAAATAAAAAAACTTACTTTTAATTTGAAGATGAGAGACATTTTTAAATAATAATACAGTGCGGTGTCTACCACGTATCAAATCCCAGAGGTAGCTCAATAAAAAAAAAATTAAATTAAAAGGAGAAGTCACAAAAAAAATTATATTTATTTTTTTTTAAATATCTTGTAATTTCATAAAAATAAATTTTCACATAATTTTTTTTAAATTCAATAGCTTTGAATATTTCTTTTAATTGCAGAGCATTAGGCTTTTTATATAATTTCATTAACAAAATAAAATGTTTTTTTCAAAAGTCTCAAGAGTTCGAAAAGTTCAAGTAAAATATATAAAAAAAATTTTAAACATAAGAAATTTTTAAAATTTAAATGTTAAATGAATCCTTATTCCCTATTCTCTTGGATTTACAGAAATACCTTTCAGTAGAAATAAATATCTTAACATAAATTAATTAATTAATAAAATGGTCAGAGGTTAGACTCTCATGTAGTGGTACAAGTAAGTCCAAATAAATTTATATATACAGGGTGGTCCAAAAGTCTCCCCCCCCCCTCTTAACTTTTGAACGGTTTGAGATAAATTAATGAAACTTGGGGGATCTCTACCATGCAAAGGGAAGTTTGTTTTCATGCAATCACCCACTAGGGGCAACCACCCACTTTGCCCCCAGGCCACCCAACATCATAATTTCAAATTGGAGCGTATATTTTTGATAGCATATTTGGATTCTACGGTGAAAAATAATAAACTTTTACTTGAAACTATTTTTTCTATCTCCAATATTTTGCCCCCTATAGGTGGGCAAAGATAGCAAAATTACCCTTCTGAAATAGTAACAAAATAACACTTAGATCGTTATAAAATCTAAACGGTTTGAAATAAAGTCATGGAACTTGGGGGATCTGTACCATGTAAAGGGAAGTGTTTAATCATCCACTCGCGTACTAGGGGCAACCTCAATTTTGCCCCCAGGCGCTGAAATCTACGATTTTTATACCTTTGCCCCCCTATAGGGGGAAAAATATTAGAGGTAGAAAAAAAGTTTGAAGTAAAATATTTTTATTTTTTGCCGTAGAATCTAAATCTGCTATCAAAAATACACATTCTAGGACAACATTTTGAAGTTAGGTGGTCTGGGGGCAAAATGGGAGGTTGCCCCTACAGCGCGGTTGCATGAAAACAAACTTCCCTTTACATGGTACGGATCCCTTAAGTTTCATTAATTTATCTCTAACCGTTTAGATTTTACAACGTATTATCGGTAGGGTAATTTTGCTATCTTTGCCCACCTATAGGGGGCAAAATATTGGGAATAGAAAAAAAGTTTCAAGTAATAGTTTATTATTTTTCACTGTAGAATCCAAATATGCTATCAAAAATATACACCCCAATTTGAAATTTTGAAGTTGGGTGGCCTGGGGGCAAAGTGGGTGGTTGCCCCTAGTGGGTGATTGCATGAAAACAAACTTCCCTTTGCATGGTAGAGATCCCCCAAGTTTCATTAATTTATCTCAAACCGTTCAAAAGTTAAGAGGGGGGGGGGGGGACTTTTGGACCACCCTGTATAAAAATTCTTAATAATTCTTTTTCTTTTTATTCTCAGAGAGAAAATTGCTTATTTAAATTTCAATTAGCTTCTCACAGAAAATAACTTTAAAATCTTTCATGTAAAATGTTACATACGTTATACATTCATCTTTTTAAAACCATGTGGTTTTTCTAACATAATTTCTTAATAAAATTTAATATAAAATCTTTTAAATTTTTCCTCTTGTAGAAAAAAGGTAGAGCTGAAGTGCTCTCAAAATAAGTTCTAGTGAGATACAAAATCAAGTATCGTCTGCACCTCTCTTGTGAAGAAATTTCACCTTCATGAAAATCACGGCTAACAACGCCGGAAGCCAACTACGTATCCAACTACGTTACGGAACCACGTTACGCAACAACAAAAATTAACTTATTAGCCAACTGCTAATTACAAATTTAATTTTAATTCAATTAATTACTTTCAAATGATATCAGATAGAGACTTACGTTTTAACGGCTACAGGAAATCTTATATAGAAGAGAAAATGAATTTTAATTAATTAACTTTTTTAACATCACAAACCAAAATGGCTGACATACATGAATTTACATCTCTTGATGGGTGATACATCATACATGAATGGGAGCTTGAGGAATCACACCTCTCTCAGTATGCAATTTGCTTATATAGTGAACCTAATCTCATAACTGCTATCATGATATTAACAAATTATTTTAATCTCAAGTTATCCTAACTCTCTGATACAAAATTAAGGATTCAAAATAAGAAAAGTATCACAATAGTTTAAATTAAATAAACTGGACATTTAACATAAGTTTTATATATAAGAAGAGGCAACTAGAAAATCATTGAAACTTCAACTTGAACATTGGACTACAACCTAATAAAACCTATCAGAAAAAATTACGTGAGTTAATTAATTAACATAAAATGTTTAAAAAAAATGTACCTTTTAATTTTTTTTTATATATATACAAAAATAATTTTTTTATTAAAATCAACTACTATATTTGTAGAGAATTTAACATTCCCATTAGTCATCTAAATAAATCAATACATAAATATGTAGTAGATCATGGCTTAAGTTTGAGATGCTACAACAGATTAACCTTTTAACGCCTGGGTATAAAGAAAGGTCTATGTCTTAGTCGCTTTGTGGTACCAGTGCAAAACCACCCTCTTAAAAATTAACCTGAGCCCCTTTTTTGAAGTTGCAATGTTCTATCGATTGTTAAAGGGTCTTTAGGAACAATATATAAACGCAGAAATACTAAAAAAAAATACAGAAAGCTGCACCCTTGAGGGGCCACCAAACTTTAGTTGTCTGCTTATCTTCCATTAATGCACACCGACAAACATTCATAACAATTTTTCTTCCTGTTGATTTTATTTTCTGCATCTTCTTTTTAAGTAAGTTATAGTTTATTATTTAAATTACCTACCTAATAATAAGCTATGTTTTGTGGTGTTCTTATTTGCTAACATTTTTTTTTTTTTTTGTTCTAACAAATACATTGCCTCCATAGGTCCCCAAGTTATATATGGACGGCTTTAGTTAATCAAATCTACAACCTTTTTTCTCATACTTTTAGTTTTATGAATTATATTTGAACTTATTGGGCCAAAAGAGGAAATAAAATCTCTACTAATCTTCAATTAAAACGTAAAAATTAAAATGCATTAATTATTATGATTTAACGTTTTCAGTTGTGAACATGAGTATGCCTCGAGAAGGGGGCGAAATATAGTTATGTGATTGAAGATTAGTAGAGATTTTATTTCCTCTTTCGGCCCAATAAGTTCAAATAAATTTGTACTATTCTAGGCCTATCTGACTTGGTGGATTATGACGCTTGGGGGTCCCTGGGAGGTATCATCCAGGCAATATACCACCAACAGGCAATAAAAAATGATTGCCTATTACCCATTGTATTTTAATATTTCACATTGAACCTGACATTAGTAAAATAATGATTAATTAACATTGCCCCATAATGTCTGAATGTAAATTTATGTATATCAATGTTGCCGCCTAATGTCTATGTGTAAATTATAATAATAAAGAAAGAATTGTGTATAAATACTTATCTTTCTCATTAAAAAAAAAAAAAAATATTTTTTTTTTTTAACATTGATATTTCTTTCAGATGAAAACCATGGCAAAAAAACGGAAACAGACGCCAGGAAGTAAAGCATTTGGATGTCTTTTATTTTCAATTGGATTTAGTTTTTTGATATGGAATGAGGTAGGTCATAATTTCATTGTTTATTTCTAGTTTTTTTTTTTTCAAACAATTTTATAATTATTTATAAATTCTTCTTGTTCCAGTTTAAAATAGTAAGCTTTAACAAACTTTGTTCTTCCACTCTGCTGAAAATCAAGTCTGCCGACATTTATAAAATGGATCCGAGCAATGATGGTGAATTAATTTATTTAACAGGCACCATTCACACTAATGTATCACTGGTACAGCTGGAATACGGTATATCAATATTTGCAGTAGTTTTGAAAAGAAGAGTTCAGATGTTTCAGTGGATTGAGGTTGAGGGTCAAGGAAGGTCAGTACAAATTTGACTTAAATTTGATTTTTTCCTCTTCATAGTTAGCTAATATCGATACTGTAGTTTTAAAGAAAAAATACTAGAAGAGTAAGTGGACGAAAAAACCTTTAAAGTCTCACTCAAAAGTTTTGCTTCTACAATACCTATCATTAAGGTAGGAGTAAACAAGTTAGTGGAATACTCCTCCATTTCTAAAGGTTGAGTTGCTGCCGCTACCAAACCAATGTTGGTTGAAAATTTATAGTCAACTAGAAAGTTAACTTTATAGCAGATAGGGATGTTTAGGATTAGGATCTGCAGATGATTAAAACTCTTGACAGTACAAATAATAGTCCATTACGCGTCTAGTGCGGAAAGCAGCATTTTGCATGCGAGTGTGGAGTTAACACCCGAGCGATAGCGAGGGTAGTAAAACATCACGAGCAGAGCAAAATGCTGTTTACGCACGAGTTGCGTACCGTACTTTATCTACGATTGTTGGATTTTAATAATAAATACAGATTTTTTTTTTTTTTCTTTTAATAAACTTCCTGTATGTATTGTAAGTTTGTATTTCTCTTTTGATAAAGATGACATTATTTCATTAGTTGTATTGTGCCAAATTAATTATTTCAGGAGGCGTATTATTCTCCTCATTTTCGTCATAATCGCATAATCACTCATTGTTTATCACTAAAAACTTGATGTAAACAGTTATTTTAATTAAACAAACAGCAAATTAGTTTTTTTAAATGTAAACAAACTCGCTAATCGTGCGTTAAGGGGAAGAATTCTTCTATTTTACCGCACTACGGTGGAAAAAAAAAGGAATTATGAAACGCGCATGTGCAATGAATACAACTATGTAAAGAATCACTTTCAACGCATCTAAACAGAGTTACAATGTTTATATTTCATATCAATCGTAGATAAACAAAGTAAGATAGTTTTCTCTTACAAGGTTCCTTTTGCAGATCTTTAGTTTTATTGGGAGTTGAATTTTTATCTTTTTTTCTTAAAAAATAAGATTAAATTATTTTCATTGCAATCAATATATTTAACCGAATACCTCAAATGTGCTGCTTTTCATGGCTCAAAAGTGGACGAGTACCAATATCTAATTACATCCTCAAATCTCTAAACAAAAACTTTGAATCTTTTATGTTTTGTTAATAGTTTAATAGATTAAAACAGAGGGTTTATTTATACCTTGTGACATGAATTTTAGACTGTATTATGTACTCGGCATATTCTGCGTACTAAGCTAAGAGCACAGGTAGTTTAGGCAAGTTTGTATCACCAGGCAGATAGTATTATGTCTGGAGTAGGAGGTAAGGTTCTCAAGAAGAGAATTGCTGACACCTTAAATTACTGAAACCCTCTATGCCAAGTTTCTAGTCTTTGGCCAGATGGTTCATGATGTGTTCAGGTGGATCCTTGTGGGAAAATTCACTATACTTAAAAAAAAATTGTGTAAGCATTTGTAAGATGTTGTCAGTCCAATATTCTTTCATTAGTTTTATTATTTAGCATTTCATGTTTTATTTATACTTTTTTTTTTTTTTCAGTGATAGCAAAATCCCTTATATACCCTTGGTAACTTCTTATTCTTATAAGACAGATTGGAGGGATAAACTAATAGACAGCTCCAAGTTCACAGAACCTTTTGGACACCAGAACCCAACGTATTTAATTCATTTATTTTCCTATTGCTATATTTGTGCTTATATTATTTTTATAAAGTAATATTATATTTTAATAAACAAAATGATGTTCTCTTCAGTCGACTAAATATTTTATTATTTCAGGAGTTTTCCATTGAAGAGTGAAACTATTATAAATGAAAACGTATACATTGGTATTTATCGCTTATCAGATGACTTTAAATTAAAATTTAGTCATTTCACATTAGTTACCAGTGACGAAAGGCCAGAAAGAAGAGATATTAAAATGCACGCCGGTTTATATTATCATACAGCTGATGTTTGGAATCCGGTAGTTGGAGATACAAGAATACAGTTCTCATACGCTGGAAGCTTTGGAGATGTTGTTTGTATTCAATAAAATTATAATTTCCATACTAACTAATATTTAATTATGGGCTCAGTTACTTGCTACTTCTCATAAAAAATTGCCTCAGACCAAGAAATTGCGCATTTTTAAAGTTTAGGAACTTTTAACTATGAAAATGGATCTTATCCCTGGTTTAAAGGAATTGATGAACATAGGAAGATGAAAACAACAATTAACCGTATTAGAGCTAATCACGGCATTATTTGTAAAGCATATTTACGTTAGATTGGAACGTTGGCTATTTGTACCTATTGTGATGTGGAAGAAGATTAAGAGCATATTTTAATGTCTTGTGTAAAGTTTTCAATGCACAGAGAAATATTTTTTAGAATGTTACATACTAGCAATATAACACAGCCGTTCTGTTATTTATCTTTGAAAAATTTCCATTTACAAGCATTTATTCCAATTCCTTGTATCGTCAAAAAAAGAAATCTAATTTTTTTTCTGGTAGTTACTACGGTTTAAATATTTATTGTATTTGATTATAAGCATAATTAATTGAAGTACATAAATTAAAAACCTATTAAATGGTTGTACAAGAATTATAGCCGTATAGTTCCATGAGCCAATGCCAAAAGAATAATTAAATAATAAAACTATGAAACATTTTAGTAACCCTTAGTACACCTGGCCAACTAACGATTAGAATAATGTCTTTTTGTACATAATAAAATTAAAGTCCGACAATATAATACAGTGAAATTTGTTTACAACAAAAATTCTTAACATGAAAAATACCTACAAATGTGAATTAATAAAATTTGACAAAGAAAATATTGGTTTTTTTATGCATTGTTTAACACGAAAAAATATTTTGGTCACATTGCCTAAACTTTAAAATGTGTAATTAACAGGCAAAATTTGATTATTGCCAAAATGTTAATCATTGAATTAATTTTAAAATACCTTTCATTCTAGGTTAGTCTGATTGGAACTCAGGAAGGAGGTACGGTCAGCGGTAAAGATCTAGTTCTGTTGGCACTTGGTAAAGTATCTCCGGATGAGATGATATATAATCGTCATAACAAACATATTTGGATACATAGAATAATCAGAATAATTAGTTGGGTAATTTTATATTCCTCCTCGTTTTACCTCAACTTTTTTATTATGATATTGAGTAAGTTTTTCCTTTTTGGTTTTATGTATTCAATTCTAATTCTAAGAAATTTCTTTTATCTGTGTTCGCTATCTATAATCTTTTAATACAAATAGAGTTTTCCGCTTGGCAAAAAATTTACTTTTTCTTAACATTATTTTTTCATAATCTGAAACTTACATATATTCCGTAAAAGCCCAATACATTTTTTTATCAACTTATTTTCAGAAACTAGATATCATAAAAGTACTAATTTCTTCACAATGGATGGATGGCTTTCCATAAATTTCTCGGTGTCTTCTCTTTTAACTGTAGCGACCATTTCTCTGATCTGGATTCATTTCAGCCCTTGGATGTCAACAAGCATTTGGCTAATAGCATTGTGTCCTCTGATTATATCGTCTTATCTGAGAGAAACTAATCACTACACTGACGATTACATGCAACTTCGATGATTTTTTTACATTGTTACTATTTTAAAATATATTATATATTAAACCGTTTTTTAAGATTATTGTACTATTCCATCAATCCATTATTTATAAGATAAAGAAGTTTTGAATAAATTTATATGTTATTGCAGAGCTTTCTGTATATATATAAATAGATATCCTTACTGTCATACACAGGACTTGTCAATTAACCCTGGAATGCTAATGTTAGTCGAATCGACGAGCATAGTTTGAACCTTAACCTTTTACGCTCGTTTGCGATGGTAATGGGTACCCCATCCTTCTGCAGTGCTTGCACTGGTTAGTAACATACCTGCTTGTGTAGCGGTAGTAGTCCTTTTGAGCATACACTCGTTTTCTGGCAAATTCCTGTCAAAGCTACTTCGTCGATTCAACTAACGTTTAGTAATAAATGTAGGGAATTAATTGGTTGTCGAATGAGCCTATAGCCTGGGGTAAGGGGCAATGGGCGAGAGACCAATGGCCGATAATCTGGGGCCTGGAGCACTTAGCAAAAAGCCTTGGGCTTTTGGCCTGGGGCATAGGACCTGGTGCATTAATTTTCACTCAATTTCAGATTCTTCTGATGTTCCTACTAAGTTATTTGTCATCAAATGTTTGTATATCTCACTAAAAGATTTAATAATGAGTTCTTAATATAGTTTTCTCTTTATAAAAGTGTAGTTTCAACCCAAAAAATGAATTTTCTGCATATGTTAGTCGAATCGACAAAGGTTTAGTAATACCAGCCATTCAATTACCATTAGCATTTAAGGGTAAAAAGGTTAAAACTGGAAACAATGAATATGCTGAACAAGTTAACCTGTATTCTGCCTTTTAGTCATCCAGTAACAATCTTATTTTTGAAAATATTACTTGTTACAGCCCAATTGTTTTTTTACTTTATATGTTTAGTGCAGTTCTTCAAGAACTTACCACTTAACTGCTGGACCTAATAAATTGGTTTATTCTGCTGTGTTGAAATTTATAATGTAGAGCCTTTCTTGTCTGAGTTAAACTAGTGTACTTTCCAGAATCTTATTTGATAAGAGTAATTTAGTTTTCAATTAGGAAAGGGTAATATTGATTATGCAAAGTTCAACAGTTTCAACTTGAATTCCCCCACACTTGTGATCCACTGTCTCCTGAGCATACTCCTACTTTATTTTAAACCACCGTTAAAAAAAAAAATCTTAAAATGGCCATCTCATGATATTGAAATGTAACTGTACATGGTAGTTACATGTTTCTGTTGTTTTTATTGATATTTTTGGTTTCCCTTTGATATTGATACAGGATATTGTCACGTCTAATATTAAAAAAAAAACCAGATAAATTGCTATAGGCTCAAAATAAAAATGAACCTGCTAACACAAACCAAAATATAAATATTTTCTATAATAATGAAAGTTTTCATTTAGTTATGAAATATTTGAATAAACTCTTTAATACTATGATAACATTTAGCTGCGTAATTCGTTCTCATGTAAAGAGAAGGTATTGTTGATGGCACGAAAATTCAATTTTGATGGATTTACACGTTTTGAGGTCCCCTGAATCCAAAAAAGTGGTTTTTAAAAAATGTCTGTCTGTGCAGATGCCTGGAGCCTAAACTACTGGGCTGATTTTTCCCGGGAAAATCTAGTCCCTAAGAAAATAGCTTTAAATGAGGCCGGTTTCGATTCCCCGACCAGGAGAAGTTATTTTTATGATACATTTTGATAAAATGTTCAATAATAATTAAATTTACCAGTACTTCTTTAGATTGTTACTCCCCTATGTTTTTTTAGAATATAAATGGATTTGACTAAATAAATATAAAGACAAAGGATTGTTTAGTCCAATGTACTTTGGGACAAAGGAATATCACACTTCTGTTTCTATAAGGGGAGTAACAATCTAAAGGAGAACATTCCGTCACCTTCTTTAGATTGTTACTCCCCTCTGTTCTATTTATTAGGGGAGTAACCATCTAAAGAAGTGCCAATTTGCCTACGAAAACAAATAAATGGGAAACACTGGGCTAAGTAATAATGAACTCGTAAATAAGAAAGTTTGTCTGAGAAGTTGATCTGAGAGACCGATTTTTGGATAACACTCTCACGCAGACAATCCTCCCTCCCTTAACTACACTTACAATGCACAGTAGTCTCCTAGACCCACACTCTAACAGGCTCAAATCTTAATAAGAGATACAAACAAAAAAAAAATAATTTTGAAGATATAGATGTAAATAAATGTATGTTTAAGCACATGTGGAGGGGAAACAAATGGGTGCAGAAGGTTGAAACTTGGACCAAAAATGGGCTTATTATGGCCTATCATCCAAATTTCATTAAACTCAGACAAGTAGTTTTTAAACATGTTGGTTCGCAAATATAGAGCAACAGACAGACACTTACGGGACCAAGAATGTTCCTAATGACTGAAATCGATTCAAGTCTTGGAATTTTCAAAATAGAAGGCATACATTTCTTTCATTTTACAGAATGATCGCATAGCTTCCGTTTCCGTTACCTTAGGTGAGCTAGGAAGAATTAAATAAATAAATTTCTAACCTTCTTGATCTTCACTTTTAGTTTGTTGGTTTTAATAGTAGTTGCTTGAATGTGAGTAATCTTTCAGCTCCAGGAAAAAATAGGTTGAAATAAAAACTTCAATGAATCTTCTATTTAATATTTAATTATTTTTGGAAAATTTCTAATAAATATCAACATTTACAAATAACTGCGACTTTATGCCTTGTTTGCTAGTAACAATGTAGGTTTAAAAATCATTAATTTTTATTATTATGTTTTTTTTTCTCATTTGAAAAAAGAGCCATAAAGGATTAGGAAAGAAGATTCGCACGTATGAGTATTCTGACAGTCAAAAACAAAAAAAAATACTTGAAATTTAAAACTAAACCAGAAGTTTTGTTTATATAAGGTTGGGAATCCTTTATATTTACACACATTTGTAAAAGAAATAAAAGGTCTATTCTTCTTACAAAAAACTGTGATAGTAATAGATCACAATCAAAAAAAGCTCACTAGAGATAGACCTAGATGGCAGGAATTTATATTCTACAGACGAATTTAAGAATTTCACTACTACTAATATATCACAAGTTGGGGACAGTTGCTGTCGAGGCAGCACTTTACAATAAAACAAAGCAAATTTGAGGAACCAAACCAATGTTAGGTATTATGAAATTAAAAAATGTGTTCACTAAAAAATAGAGCAAAAAAAAAAAATAAATAAAAATATATATATATATAATTAAGAAAAGCTATGAATGGAGGGGGAATTTATAATTGAATTATAAAATGTACATATTCTAAAGCTTATGAATGTGTAATTGACAGGTAATTCTGCTACCATATTATACAATACATATATATGAGGATGTATTTTGTGAATTTACATCCTATTAAATTGAAAAGGCTCTAATATAAATCAATCAGAATACTCATGGATAAATTAATTTTAACAAGAGAAAGGAACATAGAACTAAAATTGGGACATAGAAGGGTAACAAGAATAACATGTAGTTTCTATACACATTAAGAAGATCATTCAAATACATTTAACAATAACGCTAAGCTGGTCGACCTAACAATTCTGTACAAATTATATACACTTAATATTTAGTTTAATATATATGTTAATAAAATTAATTGTGTCAAGTTTGTGATCACATCATATAATACTGCTATCACGTCAATTTGGTACACAATTTTATATCATCATTATTTACAAATAATTTTAAATGTAGTTTAAAATACTTAATAGACATTTATGGATACATGCTTTATAAATTGATTAATGTTATGGAACATTGAGATTACACATATCTAAGAAAAATCAAGTTAGTAAACAAATCAAGTCGGCCACAACGTCGGCCAACAAGAACACTACAAGAGAAAATATGATATTAATACGAAGGCATCACTGAATGCCATATACTTTAATACAACAAGTATACTATTATATATACAGAAAGTAAGCATTCAACAATTATTATGTAATCAGGGGTATACACGTAACACAAAATATATTTATTAATCCGGCAGAAAAGGGTAATATACAGTAAGTGATAAAGTGAAAATAAATTTAAAACAGTCAAGCTGGAACAAATGAACTTTACTGTATTTTAAACAAAATTATCAAGACATACAACGTTTAAAATTTTCTACTTTTGAACATATCTCTAGTCATAATAATAGTCACGTTTAAAGTGAGCTGATTATGAATTTGAAAAGTTAAGCCTTTGCTGAGGTCTGACAAAGGCTAATTTAAAGAAAAACAAAAGCATTCATGTTACATGAAAGCTGACTTTAGAGTTAACATTTTACAAAAAGAATATACGTGATTAACTCTAAATGCTAATTTTAATAACAAAAATAATAATTAATTCAATTAAAGAAAAAAAATCTAGTAAAGTCAAGCAAACATAAATTCAACAATCTACATGTTAACTTATCAGACACTGCCTCACTGATTAATTAACAAGAATAAGTACGAAATTTATTTCTTTAAAGGCAAGAAATGAAAACAAATTGGAATTGCACAAAGTGGAAATGTGTAACGAATTCTCTCTGTTTCTTGAGACGATTAAGATGGTTAGAATCAGTTCAAAATTTTAAAATATAGTAGCAGATGAGAGCTTAATTTTGAGGATAGAACCTGAAATAATAAATAAAATAATTAATATTTTAATATAGTGTGTAATTATTGTTTCTAATACAAAAATAAACCAAAAACTTACGATAGTATGAAAGGAAATATTTAATTTTACAGAATAAAATATAAAAATATTTATTACTCACAATATATGAAGCAGAGAGAAAATAAGAACAGATTGAGGATCATCAAGACATTAGAACCATTTTGATTTCAATCCATTAGTCATAAATAAATTCTTCGTAAATCTGATGGAGATGTTATCATGTTACATTGTGGGCATAATTTCTTTGCACCCTAAAAAAATAAATAAATAAATATATATATAAAAAAATGAATAAGTGATAATAGCAGATAATTTACACATTGTAATAAGTGTAATAAGACACCTTAATAGAAACTAAATCAATGTATAAAGGGTGTGCTTCCATTTTGCTGGTTTATGACTAGGATATGATAAACACCAAGATAATAGAGGAACTTTGCCTGGAAGTAGTCATGGTACAGGACTCCTTGGTACCACAGTGGGATTTTAAAATTAGCTGGGAGTATCTACTTCCACACAATGCGATAATAATCATATTATAGCTAAGGCTATAATAGCTGCAGTATGGTCACCCTATGGATAAAAGATTTAAAGAAATGAAAGTTGTAAAAATACGAAAGTTTGACTCATCAAGTTAAAACAAAACAAAGGCAAAACGATCAGTGTTGCCACTTTTTTTTAACAGTTATTTTTTATATCATTTTTTTTTATTATTATAATTTTTAAAGGTATTTTCAAAAAAGATATAAATATTAAGCAGAATATTACCCTTAAATATATAAAAATGAACAATGTGGGAGAGCTCATAAGATGCTATGTAGTAACCTTTTCTTAAAATTTTGCTACCTGTTTGTTATTTTGATGACACTTTATTATTTTGCTGTATGCTTTTTTGACATGTTATAAAAGAATCAAGAAAAATTACATTTTGCAGATTGATAACAGTACAACAATGCTTAATTTTGCTGCCGTGAGTAGATAAACATTTTTTGCTATGTGTTCACACAATTGTTACAACTTTTTATTGTACAATAGTAAATCATTGACCACTTAAAACCCTAAAAATTAATTTTCCTTAATAAGAAAATTTGCCCCCACATGTTAGTTGAGAGGAATGCTATAATAGAAGATAAAATTCGACATTGGAAAAAAAAATTAAGAGAGGGCGCTCTCTTAACCACCTCTAAACTTTATTCAATTTTCTTGATGAGATAACTCGTCACCACATGGTGTGTTAAGAGAGGATTGATATCAGTCCTCTCTTAAATCTCACATAAAACCATGAAAAATTAAATTTTCTCAGCAAAAAAACTTGTCACATTGACTTAAGAGAGGATTGATATAAGTCCTCTCTTAACTCACACATAAAACCCTAAAAAAATTATTTTTTTTTTATGAGAAAACTTGTTAGCATGTGTGAATTAAGATAGTTCTTTCTTAAACCCAGGAGTAGATTTTAAAGGCCTGAAAATGCTTTAAAAGGAGGAAACATATGGCACAAAGCAAAGGTGCTATAATAGAAGATAAAATTCGACATTGGAAAAAAAACCCTGAAAATTAAATTTTCTCAGCAAGAAAACTTGTCACCACATTGACTTAAGAGAGGATTGATATCAGTCCTCAGTCCTCTCTTAACTCACACATAAAACCCCTTTTTTTATGAGAAAACTTGTTACCATGTAATGAGAATTAAGATAGTTCTTTCTTAAACCCAGGAGTAGATAGATTTTAAAGGCCTGAAGATGCTTTAAAAGGAGGAAAAATATTGCACAAAGAAAAGGTGCTATAATAAAAGATAAAATTCAACATTGGAAAAAAACCTCTGAAAAATTTAATTTTCTCAGCAAGAAAACTTGTCAACACATTGACTTAAGAGTTAACTTGTGTGAAGTAAGATAGTTCTTTCTTAAACCCAGGAGAAGATTTTAAAGGCCTGAAAATGCTTTAAAAGGAGGGAAAATATTGCACAAAGCAAAGGTTTGAGTGCAATTTTTAACCAAAAGGCTGAAGATTTATCATTATTAATTTATTTCATTATTAAAGAGTATTCTACCACTAATATTTAGAGTGTTGCAGAAAAGACTTTAAATTTGATAAATATGTAATATAGTTACCAAAGTATGGAGCCAACACTGTTCACAGTGGACATGCCAGCAGCAAATGGACACCAGAGGCTTTTTGTAACTCTCCTAAAATGTAAAATAAATAAATAAACTGCAGATCAACATTTTATTTAATAAAAAAATATTATTGACAAACAAATAAATAAAATGCTTTAATTTTTAGATAGATCGATTAATTTATTTTAAAATATGATAAACATTACACAGGTTTTAGACATTTTAAAACCTTTTAAGAGTTAGACTCAAAATTTAAAAACTACCCAACACTTGATAAAATAAATACAACTCACCATGCAAATAAGACATATGCATTTGTTTGCTTTTTTGCAATCATTCTCCAACTGTTTTACTCGAGCTTTGAGAGCATCGACAACTAAAGATGAAGATGTTGACTTATCATTTTCACTGGACGATTCATCATTTTCACCCCCACTCTCATTTCCTTTTTTGTCAGCGTTTGCAGGTTCTTCCTTCACAACGACTTGCTGACAATTATCAGGACTAAAATAAAATATAATTTGAATTAGACAGATTAAATATATATATATATATATATATATATATATATATATATATATATATATATATATATATATATATATACACATATATATATATATATACATATATATATATATATATATATATATATATATATATATATATAAATAAATAAATGAATGTAAGCCACATCCGTTTCATTATAAATAAAAGTCAAAGAGACAAAACTGATTGTTGGAGAGCAACAATTGTTTATTTTATATTTGACTTTATTTTTGATACTGAATTATTTTGTTTTAACTGTGGCACTTCTTAGCACAATATCTTCAAATCAACACAACACTTTCATCACTTAAAAATATGTTCAGCTATGACATTTGTTTATAAGTCACGTAAGAAGATTGTCAACAGTAACCACAATGCAACCTCCTTCGTTTTAGCCTTATGTTCAGAAAAGGCATCACTCTTCATGCTTGCGCTGGATAACCAGCCCGTATCTTAGCGCTGGAATACAGATATCATACACCCTACAGGCCTACATACATATGTCGACTCCATATGCGAAGCATATGGAATCCTCCCACTCGAATCCAGGAACTCTGACTGACCCAAGGATCTTATATAAAGCGGATGTAATGTTAAGAAGGGGTTTAAGGCAAAAAAGTGACCCCATGAAGGTAAGAGAAATTGGAGAAAAAATCATACTGCGCATGCTCCACGTCCTTTGAACTGGGACAAATTACCTTTTTTAACAGGTTATAACCTGACAACTATAAACAAATTCTTGGTAACCTATAACCAAGAGGAAGGTAATTTGTCCCATTGGAGCCAACATTTTACATATCTTCATGGGGTCACTTTTTTGCCTCAACCCTCTATCCCCTTTATATAAGATCCTTGGACTGACCGGACCGCTTTGCTAGAAGCTTGCTCACGGAAACGTGCACGTGTCTCCATTTAAATTTCACATGTTTCATTAATTTAATTTTTAACCATTCAAGTTAGTCTCAGGGCCCTCAACTTTTACGCAAATTACACACATCTTCGATTCTCATCGAGTCCAGATAGAAGACGACAGGAACTTACGCACCTACATTGCGGCATGCTGCAAAACATCTCTTCAACGGCTAAGTCTATTTAAAACCATTTAACTAATTATTAATCATTTATGTATCTTTAATTAAACTTCTGTGTGAATGTGTGTGTGAATGATTGTTTTGTGTAATTTTGTATAACTTAACATTTAACTTAATTCAAATAATATTATTAACAATGGGAGACAGACAGAGAAAAATATACTCCAGCACCAGGATTCAAATCACGGGGCTCCTAATTGAAAGCTTAATTCGGGACTTGGTATCGTTAACAACAGACGAAATTATTCTCCAGTATAGCTTAGTTGGTTAGAGCATCTGCACTGTAAATAAAGGAGGGCCCGTGGTTCGAATCCTGGTGCTGGAGCCTATTTTTCTGTCTTGATCCCATTGTTAATAATAGTTCCATTGTTAATAATAGTTCCATTGTTAATAATAGTTCCATTGTTAATAATAATTATAATTTTAATTAAATTAAAATTTAAACTTTCCGTAGTATGACTACTACCAAAAACTTAAAAATTGGATTAACATTTAACTTGTATGAATGAAGCTTCACTTTAAATAAATTCCTTTCTTTTAAATCAAATTATAATTATTATTAACTACGGGAAACAGACAGAGAAAAATACACTCCAGTGCCGGGATTTGAACCCCGGGCCTCTATATTTCCAGTATAGTGCTCTACCAACTAAGCTATGCAGGAGAATGAGTTTCTCTGATGTTAATGATACCTTGTCCCGAATTTAAGCTTTCAATTTTCCACATAAGTCTTAGAAGTCAACATTAATGACATAGAACTAGACCGAGAAATAACGCTTATAATTAAAAAGTACCCAATTAGTACCTGTACTTAGTACAATTAACTACGGGAAACAGACAGAGAAAAATACACTCCAGCGCCGGGATTTGAACCACGGGCCTCTATAGTAGTTAATAATAATTATAATTTGATTTAAATTAAAATTTAATCTTTCTGTAGTATGAATACTACCAAAATGGTAAAATATAAATTCCTTTCTTTTTAATCAATTGTCTGTATTTGAATCGGAAAAAATACAGACAATTTATCACTAGTTATTTAACTTCAATTATTATTGAACCTGCTGATTAATGCTGGTAACCAACTGTGCCACTTATAATTTTATCACCACATATATTATACGCTCGTTCGTTAAAACTATCTAATTGTTCGTTTTCATTTATTTTCCTCTTTTAAGGTGGTCCTTCGGGTATATTTATAATTCGTTCATTTTTTGGTAATCTTTTTTCTTAGATCCTCGTATAAGGTTTTAACCCTATGAGCACTGATCTTTTTATTATTAAAAAGTAAAAGAATATTAAATTCTCAGAGTAAGGGAGGGGTAGAGGGAACAATCCAATTTGAAAAGTGGTTAATTATTATCTCCCCTGATACTAAATCTCTCTAGCGAGCTTAACCCGAACTGAAGTAACAGTGTGATTTAAAATATAAATAAAATCCTTCAGTTGCAGAACTTATCTACTACTTATTATAGTCTTTACTCATATGAAATAATTTTAAATTAAAAGTAAAGAAAAATTATTCAAAATATCAAATATTTAAGAGTAAAATCTGATGTGACTGCTTTAAAAGACGACTTTGTTCTATACAAGATTGCTTTTTCTTTTTTGTCTAGGAACTGTAATATGTTTATTTAAGACATTACTGCCTTAGATAATTAAAGTAAAGTAATAAGCTTAACAACAAAAATTAAAGTATATTTATTAAAAACAAAAAAAATTGAAATATTTTAAGGAAATATCACTTATTATCAGCTGATAATAGATAAATAACGAGTTTTTATCGGGATATCAATATTGTTGACATCAAACTGCCGCTTGAGACTGCTAGTACCAGGGAAGAGCATAATGAACCACTTTTTGATATCCAGATTATACAGTATTGTTCCCTCTACCCCTTCCTTACTCTGAGATGAAATTTAACTATTTCGCAAACATATATACAATTTTAGAATCAATACCTTAACAGTGCATCACGGAGGGTCTGAAAGTTTTTTCCCTGAGAAGAAATAGGAACAATATCGGCTTCAGAATACTGAGATGGTCCAAATGTGGCTGAATCGTCACCATCGACAACAAGATCCCCCTCGTCGTCAACTTCTCCTCCTCTAGAGTGAGATATTAAACCTGCACCTGAACAAAACAGAAGATTCAGTTCAACATGATATTTTATCTAGAAATGTACATAAAATTGCCTGCTGGAACATGAAGATACATACAAGCGGTATATAATACATTTTTTGGCAGAGATAAGAAAAAGTTTTTCTTTAAATTTGGTATTTTTGTGGAATAATTTATTTTTTATCTTTGTTTTACTGCCATTTTTTTTATATAAATATTTAGAGGGGTTTATCTTTAAAATCAGAAAGTGAAAGAAGAAAAAAAATAAAAATAAAAATAAAATAAATAAGTTAATTGTTAAAAGTAAACAATCTAGGTTGTTCAAGTGAGTCATCAAGTGAGACATCAAGTGAGTTAAAATGATTTGATGAGAACAAACTACCTGCATAGCCTCCGATAAGCAGCGAGGATGCTCTAATTCTTCTCTGTCCAGCCCATTCATATTCTTCATATACTTCATCTCCCTCAACATCCACCTGTTCCTCTTCTTCATTATTACTCTGTGCAAAAAGCTAAAAGTATTAGTAGCTATAATGGAATGTTTTCATTTACATATATTTCAACGTTCTAGATGACTTTTGCCCTAATATTTAAATATGAAATGTAAGAGTAAAAAAATGTCATTATGATTAAGGCAGCTATTTCTAATCTCAAATTTGATATTGCACCTTAGTGCTAAATAAAATAAAGTTATGTTTATTTTGAGGCTGATTGTTCTTTAGGAATCAACCTACCAAGTAGCTTGTGAAAGATCCTTATTTCATATTTCTATTGGATATCCTGATAACTATTACTTAGCTATAGGTAAAATTTTGTCGCAACTAATCTGAAAAACAAGAATAATAAAGGCCCAAACGATAACCATACTATGATCATTATGACAAACCTTTCTCAAACAAAGTTCAACATGTTGATTGAGCTGATCGATAGTTCCGGGAATCTCTTCACTGCAAACTGGGCATACAACGTCATCTTGCTTCCGTTTTCTATTTTTAATTCTCAGTCGTCCTTGACGATTAGCACGGATTCTTTGATAAGTCTGAAAAAAATAAAATTAATCATCAAAAAACAATATTAAATGAATATATTGTGTAGAAAAATACAAATAAATTGGGGTTAAAACAGGAAGCAACAAAAACGATCCTTGTAATGATTGCATCAATTGTAAAACTTATTTATTATACTCTATATGGCAGATGGAATGCAAATATAATATACAGGGTGGTCCAAAAGTCTCTCCCCCCTTCCCTATTAACTTTTGAACGGTTTGAGATAAATGAATGAAACTTTGGCAATCCGTACCATGTAAAGGGAAGTTTGTTTTTATGCAATCACGCAACTTCAAACTTTCAAATTGGAGTGTAATGTTTTGATAGCAGATTTGGATTTTACAGTGAAAAATGAGAATATTTTACTTCAAACTTTTTTTCTATCTCCAATATTTTACCCCCTATATGGGGCAAAAGTATAAAAATGGTAGATTTCAGCGCCTGGGGGCAAAATGGGTGGTTGCCCCAAGTACGCAAGTGGATGAATACACACTTCCCTTTACATGGTACAGAACCCCCAAGTTTGATTTATTTATTTCAAACCGTTTAGATTTTATAACGGTGTAAGTGTTATTTTTTTACTATCTTCGGAAGGGTTATTTTGCTATCTTTGTTTATTGGCTATAGGGGAAAAATATCGGAGATACAAAGTGGGTGGTTGCCTCTAGTACGCGATTATATGCCTCTCTAATACCTCTGATAGCTTTAAATCTACAACCAACATCTTTCTTACTCAAAAAAAATATTTAATTTTTTCTACATATTTTAAACGGTTTTGTTTTCCTTATTGAGCTCTTTGATTTAACCCATTACACTGTTCACCATATTTCAATGTTCACCCAGCATTGTTTAAAAAAAATGAGAAGCTGCTTAAAGAGTTAGCGCCACCAGGTTTCAGCCAGGAAAACCATGATCGACACTCTCAGTTCGAAAAAAAAAAAAATTGGATGTAAGACATGGTTTACTAACCAAACACTTCAAGCAAAAAATGTAAAGAGTTGGTCTTCCAACCCAGGTTTTTCAATGGACCAAAATCTAAGTGGTCTGCATCTTCAGGTATAAAAGCTCCCAGGAATTAAAAAAAAAACCATTACATTTAATAAAACTATAGATATTTCTACAAAATAGTTGAGCTATATATAATTATTCTTGAAAAAAGAAGAGTATTACATTATCTATGCCAATAACTTTCAAATGAAGGTGATAACTAAAATATAAAAAAGGTTTCACCATATTCTTATTTTTTTACTATTTAACATTTGCAATAGATTCTTTCCTTTTTCTTTTTTTTTTTATTTCCTTTAACAAAGATTATGCTAAAAATTATAGACATACAATAAGGAAAGTTTTAAGGAGGCCCCAAGATTTCTACCGTTAATATTTTAATAAAGATTATTTTTATAAAGATTTCTACCGATTTATGCCGCCTAATACTGTTTAATCCGGCAATGCAGTTTAACCCACTGAACGCGTTTGGATCCATTATGGTTCCATGCCGTGCTAAGGCAGCTGGAGATAGGATCCCTAGTGGATCCAAGCACATCCTTCTGGCACTCAGCCGCTCTTTTTCTCATGTCTTGGCCAGAACCCTCTTACAAGGGTCCGTCAAGTCTGCTGGCGTTTGGATCCATTATGGTTCCATGCCGTGCTAAGGCAGCTGGAGGTAGGATCCCTAGTGGATCCAAGCGCACCCTTCTGGCACTCAGCCGCTATTTTCCTCATGTCTCGGGCAGAACCCTCTTACAAGGGTCCGTCAAGTCTGCTGGCGTTTGGATCCACTCTGGTTCCATGCCGTGCTAAGGCAGCTGGAGGTAGGATCCCTAGTGGATCCAAGCGCACCCTTCTGGCACTCAGCCGCTATTTTCCTCATGTCTCGGAGAGAACCCTCTTACAAAGGTCTGCCAGGCCTGCTGGCATTTGTATCCACAGAGGATCCAAACAACAAACGTTAGTGTATTATTTAAAGCCGGCACAGAGGCACGATCCTGAATTGGAAGACGCATTGAATACCCATTATCTAACAGAGAACTAAATTCCATATAGTGAACAAGTTGTTACAAGAATTTCACGATAATGTATAAGAAACAACATTTACTTGGAAGCGAGTGTCCAGTGTCGGAGAAGCAGTAGCCGGTCTATGTCTCCGGTCACGGGTTGAAGAAGTCAACTTGTATAAGCGTTCCAACTCCTGAATGAAATGTGAATCGAGCTCCCCTGGACGGATAGTTACGCTGCAAACAGGGCAGGTAGATCCCTCACAGCTCCACTTCTTTTTGCCTGAACAGAAAAAATATATATTACAATTAAAATGTATGAAATTTAAAGTAAAGTTACTATTAAATAAAAATTGAATGGGATACTAAGAAAAGTGTAAAAGATTTATTATTAAATAAAAACAGCAGCTCTGGCCCCCTGAACCCTCTGGTTGAGTATTATTTACAGACTAAGTCCAAAACTATAAAACATAGAACATTCTTTTCCTATTGTCATTAAGATATTCTATATATATTTTTTTTTTTGACATTTTTATGTTTAGGCTATGAAACATAAGTCAAAAACGTTATGTTACTTTTAGCTTAAATACTCAGAAAAGTATAACAGGGAGTTAAAAAGCTATAGGAGGTGTGTAATCCAGTCTCCAGCTGTTGGGCCTCCCTCCACCGCACGTCATAGGGCCGAAGAGAGTTGAAAAGATTTATACGTGTGACAGGGAGTTAGGGAAGTACAGGAGGTTGCCATCAACTCTCAGCCCTCTCGGCCTACCTAGTATGAAGGCATATTAACAATTCGTAGAAGGCGGGCCGGCGCCTTTGAATTCAGTATTTTGTAATCAAGCCGTGGCAGTGCCGGTGTGAAGATAAGAATAAAAATTATCTTCCATCTACTTTTATCAATTACTTGAATAAATTACCGATTTTATTTCATTTTATGTCGGTAGTTTACGCAGAGCGAAAACATGAAAATGTCTCACTGTCTTGCAGACTCGTATGCAAGAAGTATTTATTTAAAAAATGTCTGTATTTTTAATGCATAATGAATAAATTTAAAATAGTTTTGATTAAAAATAATGAATGCACAGCATGATAGCAATTACCTTAACGTCGTCTGCTTTGAGTAGTGCCTATATATTTATAACAATAATTAGTTAATTTACAGGTATTATTATAAATAAACTTAACAGATATTGAGTGTTATTATCGTAGAATTGTGTCTTCAGGGGTGTTAAAAACAAAACGAAAAAAACACTAAGTTTTAATGCAATATTTCATCCCCAATTTGGGACATTTTCAAGCCTGAAATTTTTAATTTTAGATTAGACCAAGATCTTTTACATTGTATAATTTAAATATATTTATCTAACATAGAATTTACTTGATTGGAAAAGATACATAAGGTTCATACTAACAATATACTTAATTTGGTTGGTAAATTGTATCTTTTTTCCTTAATTGTTTTTACACCAAATTATTATTGAATATATTATTAATTCAATCAAGTCAATTTTACATTAGATAAATGTATTTAAATTATACAGGGTGTCCCACATAAGGTGTAACACAGAAAAACCTGATGTTCTACATTACATTTCTGACAAAAAATGTTATATAACATAATGGTTGATCGACTTTCATTTTCGAGATATATCGATTTTTCAATTATCTCATTTGCTGGTTACTTTTTCCCATTAAAAACGTAATAGCGTAAAATCTAAAAAAGATGTAAAGACGGGGGTTTCACCATTCAAAAGGTGAGGAAATTTGCTTTAAAAATGTTATGCTGCTTGCCCATAGTACCCTTATTAAATTAATTTTATAAACATCTAAATACAATGTTTTGTTTAATAAGAAATTTGTGGTCAACGTTCTTGGTAGCATAACTTTTTAATTTGTATGGTAAATGAATAAATTTGACCTCATGTAAAACTGGCCCGTTTAATAAGTTTTAAAATGATATAACTTCGAGTTTTCAAACTTATTTGGATGAAAATGAGGTAATAAATGACAAGTTTATCAGTTTCCATGACTTTAAATGACCCTAAGACTTGGTGAAAAAATAGAAAGGGTAGGCCACACAGGCATGTGTGGCCTCCCTTCACCGTCACCGTATGACGTCGTACGGTGTGGGCACGGTGCGGACAGGTGTGGGCATGGTGCGGACAGGTGTGGTCCAGCCTTTACTCTGATTACACACAACACACAAAGTCTATCAGCTGTTAATGGAGGCTATAATCAGTCATTTCTTTGTCACATCAATACAACAACTTAATAACTCAAAAAAAGGTTTTCTTAAAAGGTAAATGTGACAGAAGTTTTATAGTACTTGACTACAACTAGGTAGCCGAAACAGATTCTATTTGATAGGGTTTATAGTTAATCAAACTAGCAACAAATAAACAAACATGATAACAATAACAAATCAAACTCCACGTTCAATACAAAACTTAAAATCAGCTCATCCAAAGTAACGTCTAAAGTTGTTTGTACAGTGTTAAACTGGAACATTTTTGAGTATAAATGCAGAAATAATAATAGGTACATAGAAGTGATTACCTCCCTTTTCCTTAATATTAAATGAGACAAAAGGGTATTATAATTTTTTCCACAAAAGTGATTATGTAACTTTGTCACAGTAGTAATAAAATACAGTAATACGTAATAGATGGGACCACAATATATATACCGTAAGTCGAAAAAAACGTAACTTGAGGAATGTACTTTAATAAATTCTTAACTGAATACTCATTCTTATTACTATAAGGAATAAATCGAGTATGCAAGTTATAACTTTTACTGAAAAAGCTTTATAAAAAATTGAATATTTATGAATATGTATTTACTAAGTAATTTTTAAAGAAACAATATAATATAGAGGGATAAAAAACCTTTACAAAGGATAAGTACAATAAAAGTTATTTCAGTTAGAAAATGAAAAAAAAATAATGGCGTTACTCTGTACAACAAGAATAATTTATAATGGGTATTAGAATAATACAAAAAGAACAACAAAACACAATAAAATAGTCCAAAAAGAAATATAATACGAGGTAAAACTCCGTTCACAAATTATGTCAGAATATAAAGTACAATAAAAGTTACTTGAGTACGAAAACGAAAATGAAAACAATCATGCTGTCAATCTGTTTTGATTTAGACTTCGATTTGATGTAAACATAACAATGTATAACACATAACCTGACCGTTATATTCAAATTAATTTCAAGTTAAAATATATCACTCAATAAATATAAACTTTTTTGATATTTCACAACAAATTTACAGATTCATGATGAAAGGCTCTCTGCGCATCTTTAGATCAAATTTAGATAAATAATCCCATGAAAAGGGAGGTTTCAAAGTAACAGAATCGACTCCCTCATCACTTTCAGCACAAGTGTCAGGTGTTAAGTAACTCCGAATTTACGGAAGTCGGGGTATTACTGTATCCATCAATGTGTGAAATGAACATTATGAAACATATACAGTAACACATTATGAACATATACAGTACAACCTCGATAAGAAGTGTCTCAAGAGGATTAGGGAAACAGTCTTGTTATCGAGGTGCTCTTTTTGTTGAGGGTCGTGTTATCAAGGTTATTTTGGCTATCAGTCGTGTTATCGAGGTTAATGGAATGTTGGGAGCGGGGTGGGGCGGGGTTTTCAAGTCTAGACTTGTTCAAGGTCGACCCATTCCTGTATAGAGTCGAGTTATAGAGGTTGACTTCTCAAAACGACTTGTTATAGAGGTTCTGAGTTACTTTGTGAATTGGAAAAAATCCGTGTTATTGAGGTTATTTGGATAATAATAGTCGCGTTATAGAGGTTAATTTAACATTCTGTTATGGCAATCTCAAGGGGATTTGAAAATTGCACTTGCAATTGAGGTTTTCGTGTTATTGAGGGTTGTATAAGCGAGGTTCTACTGTGTTACCTTATATCAAACTAATAACATAGAGATAACAAGTTATAATATTAAAGTAGTATCATGAATAATAAGCTAATAATAAAGTAAGCTAATGATAAAGTAGTATCATGAATAATATAAAGCTGTAGAAAGAGAGTTGGGTAAGTAAAAAAGCAAAGTAAAAGACGTAAGAGACAAAGATTGGGCGAGTGGAGGAGTATATAAGAAACCACAGCTAAGAAGAAATTCAAAATATTTTCTTCTTATAATATATAATCTTATCAAATATTCTTATAGAAGGGAACAACTTTACGACCTCTGAGGAAGAGGCGCTTAAACATCTAATGGGAACTCACTTGGCAGAATGTGAATTCACAGATGGAAGTAATGTAGGAAATCAAAGTCAGGTTGTCCCAACGGAGGGGGACAGGAGTACAGCTGATTCTATTATTACCGAAAGCAAGGTTAAGTGGGCTGTAAATAGCTTTGCACCGTTTAAGTCACCAGGGCTTGACGAAATAAGTCCCAAGATGCTACAAGAGAGTATGGACTTAATTCTTAGGGACCTAGTAAAGATCCTAAGGAATTGCCTAATTTACAGGACTATTCCTAGAAGATGGAGAGAGGTGAGAGTGGTTTTTATTCCCAAGCAAGGGAAGCCAGATCTCACCTTAGCTAAGTCTTACCGACCTATTAGTCTCACTTCGTTCTTACTGAAGACTTTAGAGAGAGTGATTGATCGATATATCAGAGATTCTATACCTAACATACTGAGCAGGCAACAGTATGCATATCAGGCAGGGAAATCTTGTGAAGCAGCCCTTCATCACCTTATCAGGAAAATAGAGGGAGCCCTTACCTACCAGTCCCTGGCACTGGGTCTATTTTTAGACATAGAAGGGGCATTCAATTGCGTCCCAGTCGAAAGTGTCTGTCGAGCCGCTCGGATACATGGCGTTAACCAAGTGGTGACTGACTGGATTAATTCGATGCTGACTATTAGGATAGTCGAGGCTCAAAGGAATAACACAAGCGTTAAAGCAGTCGTCAGGAGAGGGTGCCCCCAAGGGGGGGTTCTCTCGCCCTTACTTTGGTGCCTAGTCGCAGATGATCTTATCCATTGTCTGACGGAAGAAGGATTCTACATTCAGGCGTTTGCTGACGATGTAGCAGTACTAATCGTAGGAAAAGTAATTAGTACTGTCTTTGAACTCGCACAGAGAGCTCTGAGTATCATCGAAAGATGGTGCACGAGAAACAGCCTTGGAGTTAACCCAGGAAAAACTGTTGTGATTCCCTTTACAAAGAAGAGAAGGTTAGACGGCGCTAGGGCACTGTATCTGGGAGGAAAGAGTCTAGAGCTGTCTGATTCAGGTAAGTATCTTGGAGTTATTTTAGATAAGAAACTTACCTGGTCTAATCACCTGGAAAGCAAACTCAACAAAGCAATGGCAGCTTTCTGGGTGTGTAGAAGAGCTATAGGCCCCTCATGGGGTCTTAAGCCTAAAGTGATACACTGGATTTACACGGCCATGGTCAGACCAATTTTATCATATGCCTGTGTCGTCTGGTGGCCAAGAGTACTACTGACCACTACAAATAAGCAACTAGAGCATCTTCTGAGGACAGTGTGTCTTGGAATACTAGGAGCGATGAGAACAGCACCAACCCTAGCTCTGGAGGTACTGGTGGGACTTCCCCCACTAGACCTATATATCCGATTCGAGGCCATGATGGCCTCATATCGGCTTCACTGCATTGGCCTGTGGTGCGGCTACAATAGTCACAGAGGCCATGAAAAGGCATGGGATCTTCTGATAGACAGGTGTCCTATGGCATTAATGATTCAAGATTATTGCATTGCTAGATGGCAATTTAGGAACTCTTGGAGTTCTTACTTCCCCTCGATACAGGATTGGGAGGAAAACAGGACGAACATTTCTATCACGGGAGAAGACGTGTGGTACACGGACGGATCACGAATTGAGGAGTTGTCAGGAGCTGGGATCTACTGTAAAGACCCAAGCTATGAGGAGAGCATAAGTCTAAAAAAATATGCCACAGTGTTTCAGGCAGAAATATATGCTATCCTTGTATGCGCTCAGACTATTATGAGTAACACACATGAACCAGATAAACAGATATATATCTGTTCCGACAGTCAGGCAGCGATAAAGGCGCTGGCTGCACCCAAATGCACTTCCAAATTAGTCTTCGACTGCAAAAAAGCACTAGAGGCTATTTCTTGCAGAAACAAGATACAAGTGCTTTGGGTTCCGGGTCATAAAGGAATCGAGGGAAATGAAAAGGCAGATCATCTAGCAAGACAAGGTTCCGGCTCAACTCCCTTGACACCTGAACCCAGTGTGGGCATTTCTCGGTGCAACATTAAGACAGCACTGAAACTCTCCTTGGTCAGAGAATTTCAAGAAACCTGGGATAAGTCACCCAGGATGAGACAATCCAAATTATTTATAAGTGGACCCTCTTCAAGACTCGCCAAAAGCATGTTGAGTCTAAATAAGAAATCTTGCCATACTGTGACAGGGTTCCTAACGGGTCACTGTCGATTAAACAGGCACCTACAGCAGGATTGGCTGACGAATCAATCTGTAGGCTGTGTGGGGAGGACGAAGAAACTCCCTTACATCTAATTAGCCGCTGCCCCGGGCTGCTAAATCATAGATGGCTGATCTTCGGTGAGGCAACCGTTCCAATCAGGAAGTTGAGAAAAATATCCATCAACAAGATAGTGGCATTTTGCCAAGGCATCAGAATGTTGAAGGAGTAGAGGGTCTATGAATTAATAGAGGGAAACCTTCTACTACCCGGGTTTGTTCAAAGGATCCATCTGGTGGTCTATGTCTCTGGGATTTATTTCCCCCCGGCTGGAAAAAAAAAAAAAAAAAAAAAGTTGAGGGTCGTGTTATCAAGGTTATTTTGGCTATCAGTCGTGTTATCGAGGTTAATGGAATGTTGGGAGCGGGGTGGGGCGGGGTTTTCAAGTCTAGACTTGTTCAAGGTCGACCCATTCCTGTATAGAGTCGAGTTATAGAGGTTGACTTCTCAAAACGACTTGTTATAGAGGTTCTGAGTTACTTTGTGAATTGGAAAAAATCCGTGTTATTGAGGTTATTTGGATAATAATAGTCGCGTTATAGAGGTTAATTTAACATTCTGTTATGGCAATCTCAAGGGGATTTGAAAATTGCACTTGCAATTGAGGTTTTCGTGTTATTGAGGGTTGTATAAGCGAGGTTCTACTGTGTTACCTTATATCAAACTAATAACATAGAGATAACAAGTTATAATATTAAAGTAGTATCATGAATAATAAGCTAATAATAAAGTAAGCTAATGATAAAGTAGTATCATGAATAATATAAAGCTGTAGAAAGAGAGTTGGGTAAGTAAAAAAGCAAAGTAAAAGACGTAAGAGACAAAGATTGGGCGAGTGGAGGAGTATATAAGAAACCACAGCTAAGAAGAAATTCAAAATATTTTGAATAATATAAAACAGTTTTTCAGATTGTAAAAAAGTCTTGTTCTAATGATTAGCTGCTGTTAGTTAATCTACAGGTGACTTAAAAGAGGATTATGGAAAAGTGGGCCTGGTCTTATTTGTAATATGCTTTTCATTTAAATTCGGTATTAGTGAGTAGTGATGTAAAATACCCGGGTATTTAAAACTGTGGGTAAATACCCTGGGTATTTACCCGGGTAAATACCCATTTTGGGTAAATACCCAGGTATTTATGATAATTTTTAAAGTTATGACTGCTATGAGTTTAATTTCAAACTTATAAATTGTAAATAAATATACTATGAAAGAGTTCAAGTAGTTATTAAGTGATAGTATGTCTCAATAATATTGTTGAATGTATATTAATTACTTAATAAAAATAATAGTCGAGGAGATAGCTTGCTAAAAAGTGTCTAACTAACATCCAGCTAGAAATTTGTGTATAAGTAAATGTTTTGGTGGCATTTAAGAAGTTTTTAACCTTTTTGTATACCTCTTCATTATTTTTATATTGACTGTGATATTTTGTACTAATTGTCTGTCATAATTATAAACAAAAAAATAAATAAACAAATATGTGGACGGCTAAGTTGGTTGGCGGGACAATCCGGTGGAAACCGGCCATATCACACCCTTTGTGACGGTCTTAACCCTTTTCACAAGATATTTCTGATTTCAGATATTTATAGCAATAGCCTATACGCGACACATACAGTATAATAATTGCGTAACAAGGGTATAAAAATATGCCAATTAATAATAATGTGTGTTCATATTATTTACATATTTTAGACAAATATAAATTTATATTTAGGTCTGCATAATATAAGAATGCATAACCTAATTGTCAAAATAATAATCCTGTGCTTTTCCTTCAAAATGGTGGTGTTTTCATTGCACAGGCCTTCAACATAAGCATTCTTTTTGAAATCATTGAACCTGTAAAGCAGATATTAATATACTTCGAAATAATAAATACCCGTACACTGGGTATTTTTTAGGAATTAAGTGAGCTTAACATATCCTATACTCTCTAAATGACATTTATTAAAGCCATTTGAGTATGGAAAATGCTCAGAACCTCTTAAAACACTTTTTAAATCAATATTTGTAAAAAATACCCTCATTTTGGGTATTTACCCTGGCCTCGGGTAAATACCCAGGTAAATACCCATTTTTATTTACCCTACCCGCTGGGTATATACCCGGCCCACATCACTATTAGTGAGTGATATATTATAACTTGAAATTGTTTTAATATATATCTGTCAGATTATGTGTTTATACATCGTTATATTTACATAAAATCCAGGTTGAAATCAAATACATTTGACACCATGATTGTTTTCATTTTGGTTTTCGTACTCAAGTAACTTTTATTGGACTTTATATTCTGACTTGATTTGTGAACGGAGTTTTATCACGTATTATATTTCTATTTCAACTATTTTATCGTGTCTAGTTGTTCTTTCTATATTAAATATTCTAACACAGATTATACATTATTCTAAATAAGAGCAACACTATTATAGTTTTCATAATGGACTGAAATAACTTTTATTGTACTTATCGTTTGTAAAGGTTTTTATATCCCTATTATTTTGATTCTTAAAAAATTACTTAGTATACACATATATAATCGATTTTTTAAAAAAAAAAAAAAAAAAAGTATGTCAATAAAAGTTAATACTTACAAACTCCATTTTTTTCTTAGTAATAAATACCCAGCTAAGAATTTATCTAAGCACATTCCTCGAATTACATATTATTCGACTACGGTATACTTGACGGTCCCACCAATTACATAAGTCCAGGGAATTACTGTACTAGTTAAGAAATTCACATTAAATTTCCTAAGCATGTAGTAGTGATATTGGACCTTTATGAGCTCCATGCTTACTGTTTTTCAAAAATAATTAACAAGTTAGAAAATCATTTTCAAAGTCAAATTGTCCAGGACTCTTAATTTTCTATGGTGATAAGTGATAACGTATTCAAAAGAAAAAAAAGTTCGAAACTCACGTAATACTGTAATAAAAATAGAAATATAAACAGGATAGTTAAAAGAAATTAAAAATACTTCATTAAAAAATAATAAGGCAATATTTTTTCTAAAAATATGGTGCCCAAGGGTGCTAAAATGGCCAATTTAATTAATTGCTAAAATGGCTCATTTAAATTAACTATAACGAAAAAAAATTAATGGTAAAATTAAATCGAATAAATGTTATCCATTGCGCGATCCAATGTAAATTAACAATAGGAGTGATTGCAATATGTATCTCAATCGTCAATAAGAATATATAAAATTCTAGAGGGTGCAGCAATACATTTACGAAATTAAAACGTTTAGTTAATAGATACAATAAAATTATTATTTTACATTATAAAGCGTCCCCAGTTATCACAGAACAATGCTTACAAATCTTAAACTAACTAGCGTATCAATTACAACATTGAAAAAAAAAAAAACACGACAAAATTAATAATTAAACAGTCCCGACATTAAATCAAAAAAATAACGATTAAAAATAAACTATTTTCATACATTATTCAGTAAAAAAAAAAACGTAACTATAATATCAGACGTTAGATCGAACAGAAAACAACAGTAAAACAACCGATTTGAACAAACAATAATTCAATAAAAAACTACAAATCCGATAAGTTAATACAGAGATAGAATAAAATAACTTACGGGTCATTTAGAACATAACAATATTCAAGATGAAAGCGGCAAACAAAAACTTCTCCAAAGGATTAAACAAAATAAAATATCAAGAAATATAACAAGCGTGTTTACATCTTTTAAAAATCAACAAACTAGCAAGCATGTTTATTTTAACCTTTTCTCTTATCGTATCAGGTAAGCCAACATAATTACAAAAACAATCGTTATCGACAATTCCGATAATCTATTAAAATTTAAGATGAACATTTCTCATTTTTTTCAAGTGTTTATCAATTAAAGAATTAAAAATATTAGAGTCTAATTCTTAGGTGATAAGAAATATAATATTTAGGGCTTCTTGTTTTAATATGTATTTTAAAAAATTCAATTAAATTTAGAGTTTGAAGCATAATTTTTAACAAATCAAGCTAAATTACGATTAATTATTTAATCAAACATAACCAAAAAGCTCTTCGAAGTTGAAGATTACAAGTTGTGTGCGATTGTGCCCCCTCCCCCCTTGAATTTCCAAAATATTATTAGCTCGCGATGATGTTTCATATTTTTTGCATAATATTGTCTAAGTCTAGAGCGTTCTATTTTATAAACGTTAAATTTATTCCCATCCTCATTTTAACGCAAACCTTACTTGATTTTTTTGTTCATTCAATTTCAACATTGTAAAAAACGAGGACCCTTACGTACTTGGAAATTGCGTTTTTAGTGTTCCTCCCTCTAATTTTATAACACATTTTTTTAAGGAATGTTTCGTACGTCGCATATTTTGTGTGAAAAAATATGCCCCCCCCCCCAAAAAAAAATCTTAAAAATGTATTAACTTAGGATCGAATTTTGAGTCCAATAGAATATGTGATTAGCATTCGGTTGCTTATAATAACGCAAGGATCTTATATAAAGGGGATAGAGGGTTGAGGCAAAAAAGTGACCCCATGAAGATATGTAAAATATTAGCTCCAATGGGACAAATTACCTTCCTCTTGGTTATAGGTTACCAAGAATTTGTTTATAGTGTCAGGTTATAACCTTTAAAAAAGGTAATTTGTCCCAGTTCAAAGGTCGTGGAGCATGCGCAGTATGATTTTTTCTCCAATTTCTCTTACCTTCATGGGGTCACTTTTTTGCCTTAAACCCCTTCTTAACATTACATCCGCTTTATATAAGATCCTTGATTGGACTAGACACTTTGTTGTACTCGTAGTTTCATTGTGTTTAGACAATACGTCGCGTCAGAGAGGTTACGTAAAAGTGACAAAGGTTGCTGTGACGTCATGCGCCCTCCACGATTTTTCGTCAGGTTATCTTTTCTGGCTCATAACAAACCATTGTTTGCTAGAGTTCTGTAAGCATTTTATAGTTTTTTCCTCTTTTTATTCTATTAAAAGCTTTTAACCGTTGTTAACCTTATCATATATTAGTAACATCATTAATAAGCCAACAAATGTATACATTATCGATGATAAAACAAATAATTCTCACAAATAACTCAAATAAGATGTAAAATAACTTACTTACAGATGTGCTCTTTTTACTCTATTAAAAGCATTTTTACCTGTTTTTAACCTTATCATATATCAGTAACATGATTAATAAGCCAACAAATGTATACATTATCGATGATAAAACAAATAATTCTCACAAATAACTCAAATAAGATGTAAAATAACTTGCTCACAGATGTGCTCTTTTTACTCTATTAAAAGCTTTTTTAACTGTTTTTAACCTTATCATGTATCAGTAACATCATTAATAAGCCAATAAATGTATACATTATAGATGATAAAACAAATAATTGATTAAAAAATAATAATAAAATAAAATAGCACTGATAAACCCCAGAAGTACATTGTTTGTTATGAGCCAGGGCAGCTTAGCCAACGTAACAACACACACTTTTTTTTAAGTAAGTGACGTCACACTTAGGGTTGGGACATCGATGTCGATGTATCGAAAACATCGATGTATCGGACTTTAAAACATCGATGTTGATCTTTCGATGTATCGGTCAACATCGATGTTTGCCCGAAACATCGAAAAGACCGATGTTATGACCTTTTTTTTTTTTGCTCTTCAGCTTGGAGGACCGATGTCAATGTATCGAAAACATCGATGTTTTCTTTCGATGTTTGCCTATCGATGTCCCAACCCTAGTCACACTTCCCCGGCGTATAATAATGCATATAGGCGAAACATTTGATACGACTGGGCCGATTATGCTGGTTAACGAATCTGCCCTATTTCTATCAAGGATCTTATATAAAGGGGATGGAGGGTTGTGGCAAAAAAGTGACCCCATGAAGATATGTGAAATATGAGCTCCAATGGGACAAATTATCTTCCTCTTGGTTATGTTATAGGTTACTAAGAATTTGTTTATTACCCCATGAAGATATGTAAAATATTAGCTCCAATGGGACAAATTACCTTCCTCTTGGTTATGTTATAGGTTACTAAGAATTTGTTTATTACCCCATGAAGATATGTAAAATATTAGCTCCAATGGGACAAATTACCTTCCTCTTGGTTATAGGTTACCAAGAATTTGTTTATAGTGTCAGGTTATAACCTGTTAAAAAAGGTAATTTGTCCCAGTTCAAAGGTCGTGGAGCATGCTCAGTATGATTTTTTTCTCCAATTTCTCTTACCTTCATGGGGTCACTTTTTTGCCTTAAACCCCTTCTTAACATTACATCCGCTTTATATAAGATCCTTGTAATAACGTAGGACGTACGCCACTAGTTATCCTTGGTGCTTGAGAATGAACGCCACCAAGGACCTAAGTATGCGAAACAACACGCGGCCTCCTTTTAGAAGATCTATAGACGCGGAAGCCAAACATTTAATATTTCATCTATAAAATCGGACATTTATTTCCAACCTCGAAGAAAAACTTAGTAATATTATGTAAATTTGGATGCTTAAAATTGGATTAATCAAAGCAATAATTTAATTGAATACTCTCAATTGTTAGAATTAGTATTATATCGAGTACCACAGTACCACGCATAAGACATAGCACACTCTCAACCTTTTTGACCAACCATAACCATTTCACGACACCTAAATCCATTAAAACCAACTTCCCACAGTTCATTTGTGAAGTTTAGTTTGAATTTAGATTATATTTTACTATTGTAGATTTTTATAGTTTATACAGTGGCGTAGCTAGGGTATTGGGGGCCCCTCTCCAAACAAAATTGATGAGCAAAAAAAAAAACCTCTTCCGTTAAGATCTGGGGGCCCCCTCGTCGTTGATTTAGGGGCCCCCTGGCACAGGGGGGCCCCCACAATGCGGGCCCATGGTTACGCCACTGAGTTTATATACCTACATATACATAGTAGAAAGTATATTTTGTTATATAATTTTTTATAAATCTTAACTTTTTATAAACCTCTGGGGAGAATATACCATATACCAATGATCAAGGAAACGAAATGATGTAGTTTTGAATCTCTCGTGAAGATGTCAAACATAATAATTATGACAAGAAATTTTAAAGATTGTATAACAAGAAATAAACAAGATAATTATTAAGTGAAGCAAAGAGAGTTTTTGCAAGTCGTACGCCACTGTCTTCTAGTGATTCTTGATCAGTCAAAGGTTTTCTTCAACCTGAACTGAGAGATGGACTTGCATAATATACTATTCATATATGCCTACTTGCTTATACCTACTTGCATATATGCTAAATTTTATACTTGTGTGTCACTCGTCCAAATCGATTATGCTTGTGCGAGTTGTGAGTGTCTTAATGGATGTGTGATGAGTTTGTGTGTATGTTCTTTAAAGACTTTTTCATATTTTAAGATATCTGAATCTAATTGGGCACACATATTTGTCATTCAACTGGTGAAAATACTGGTATCGTTCCATCCCAAATTTCAAGATGGCAACCATTTATGTGCAATTTTTAATGGCCAAATTCCACCTAATCCCTAATCCCCTATATTAATCACTACAACTCGGAAACTGTTAATTCTACAATCACCATTTTTATTTAAAATGGTGGCCATTTCTATAAATTTTTAAGGTTATTATCTCTCGAACTATTTGATCCTGAAATTTGAAATTTGGAAACAACTTCTTCTGACATAAACATTTTTTATTAAAAGATTATGCAATCTGACTTTTTAATTAAAAATGGTGGCCATATACGTGTTTAGTGGGGCGCCACCAGGCCCCCACTAAAACTAATAGGTTAATAGGAAACTAATAGGTTACTAATAGGTTAAACTAATAGGTGAATTTAGCAATAAGGGGGGGGGGGGGGGGGGGGGCACAGGTGCCTTTGACCCGGACGCCTAAACACCTAGGGACGTCCCTGGTATTCATAGCTTACTTAACTTACATAATAATTTCACAGTTAATTACTTGATTTAGCAAGGTAATTTTAATGTGGCGCATAATTTTAGTGGCGACCAACTGGTTGTGTATGCCAATTATATGGTTTATAAAGCTGATGAAGCGACACACAAACCCCGTTTCATCACATATTTAGTTGTATAAGCCCTTTTACTGGCTCAGGCCCCTTCACGAGCTGTTGCGCCACAGAGTTAGTTATAATTTTTAAATGGCGCATATTTATATGTAATTTTTTTAGTTGGGTATACCTTCAGAACCATTTAGACTATAGAATTGGAATTTAGAAATACGTTGCTCATTATAATAATATAAAGATGTTAAATATTTTGGAAATCTGACCCATAAGGGGTATAATCAAACGGGGAGTAAAAAATAAGGGTGATTAAGCCCTAGCCCGAACCATTCTTACTAGCAAGTTTACATTTTAGAAAAAGGTTACTCCTTAGAACATAAACAAGATTTTTTTTTCGACATAGACTTCAAGGGGGTAAAATAGGGAAGGGGAAGGAAAAGGGGCTACGTATTTGAAAATTTGAGAGGTGAGGATGGAGTGGTTAAGTTCTGCTTAAAAACCTCTAGAAACTTCTAGATCTAGAAGATATGTAGGATGGAAGACCATTCCTAAAGACTACAAAGTATGGGAAAGAGAAGAAAGACATACCGGATAATTATTATAACTAGATATGAGTACTATGGTAATTTACCTACGATATACGTGTATATAATTTGGACATTATTTTCTCACAGCATAACAATATTCAATGTATATTTATTTTCCAATATTCTAATGCTTTTTATACTTATTTTTTTATTTAATTCACCAATGATTTGATTTTTGTATATGCTGCACCCGGGTGACGCCGATGTCGGGAGGGAACTTCGGCTAGTTTCATATAAAATAAATAGACTATATGACAATGCAAGGTATAACTTAAGAGACAGTTTTAATTGCATAGGCTAAATGTTAAACTTGTGTATCACTCGACGAACTCTAAAAGTCTTCAATGCATATGCTAAATGTTAAACTTTTACACTCCGGCAACGCCGGATACTTCAACTAGCTATATAAAATTATGTAACAGTCTAAGGAAATGCAAGATATAAATTAAGATAGTTTTAATTGCATAGGCTAAATGTTAAACTTGTGTATCACTCGTCAAACTCTGATGATGTTTTACTTGCACTTAAAATATATTATAAATTTAAAGAGATGAAGTCATCTATTGACTACTAATTTTATATAATTTATTTTCTTCTCCTTAACAAAAGGTATCTCTGGTAATTCTTAGACTTCGTGGGCAGCGTTACTCACTATTATTATTATCATTGCTACATAAATTATAAATAAAATTAAGTAAAAAAAAAAACATTAATTTATCTCAAACCGTTCAAAAGTTAAGAGGGGGGGGGGGGGAGACTTTTGGACCACCCTGTATATATAATTCAAACAATTTAACTACGGGAGACAGAAGCAGAGAAAAATAAGACCTGGCTCCGGGATTTGAACCACGGGCCTCCATATTTCCAGTATAGCGCTCTACCAACTAAGCTAAGCCAATGTTCATATATATATATATATATATATATATATATATATATATATATATATATATATATATATATATATATATTTTGTTCTGTTTTAATAATAATCGATTTTATGGTAGAAAACTCTTGGATGGGCCACATATTATGTTTTTAATATCCCAACTTACAAGTTTTTTACTTAATTAATTAATTTATGTTAAAGCATTACAATGAAATAAAATATAAATTTATTTAATCAGTTTTAAAAATTAAAAAGACGCATAAATAAAGGTAATGTTGTCATTATTATTATTATTAAATTGAGTAAACATTTTTGCGGTTTTTAAATTATGTCTATATTTAAATATGAAAAACAATTAAAAAAACGAAACAGATTGACTTTATATAGATGTTGATACTGTATTTAAAATCCCATAATATCAAATTTAATTTATATATTTTATTTAAAAAATGTTAAAAGTTTTTACAGGTAGGTAGTTGTATACTATTGTTTTGACTTTCAACAAATCAGAATTATTGTCATCGATATCTCAATAAATAGATTTTTCCTGGGAAAACTCTTATATGGTTAGATTCATATTTAAATGACTAAATTTTGGAAATTGTTTAATCGAAATCAAATTTTGAGAAATAGTATTTTATCCCCATGTTTTCCATGTGTTTTTTTAGCCCCCCCCCTACCCAATTTAGAGCTCAAATCATTTCTTGAATCATTTGGGTATGATTATTCTAATCATGTATGCCAAATTTTATCAAAATCGGCCTAGTAGTTTAGGCTCCTTGCGTCAGAACAGACTACAATATGAGTTTGTCAAATACTTGTACATACATGAAAGAGGCAGTTTAATAGTTCCGAAAATGATCTTAGTAGGAATGATGAGCATAGTTTTATTAACTTAGACATTTTGATTTCATATAAATATTTAAGAGATTAAGAGATTAGAGATTAAGAGGTTTAAGGGATTAGACCATTTGAGACAAATTTAAATGGAAACCCACCAATTTGGCTGTTATGGTGATGGTGAAATCAACAATATGGGCTTCGTTGTATGAAGTGGTTATTCGTTGGAATCTTTAAATAATTAATATAAAAATGCCATTTTTCAAAACTGGTCTTATTTTCAACCTTTTTTTTTTGGTTTCTGTATTCTTCACCTTAGTTGTATCTATGTGCAAAATGTGGGGAAGATTGAATCACGGGAAGTGGTTCAAAATTGGGGTAATAGGTGTGCGATGAAACTTAAAAACCAAATAAATTTGACGCCATTTTGTTTTTATTTTTTTGGTTTCTGTATTCTTCGCCTTAGTTGTATCTATGTGCAAAATGTGGGGAAGATTGAATGACGGTAAGTGGTTCAAAATTGGGGTAATAGGTGTGCGATGAAACTTAAAAAGCAAATAAATTTGACGCCATTTTGTTTTTATTTTTTGTTTTTTTTGGTTTCTGTATTCTTCACCTTAGTTGTATCTATGTGCAAAATTTGGGGAAGATTGAATCACGGGCAGTGGTTCAAAATCGGGGAAACGGAAATGTGCGATGAAACTTACAAAGCAAAGTAATATAAGACCAGTAAAAACATTGTTTTAGCAAGGAAAGTTCAGTGTCGTAGCTAGGGCATTGAGCCCCCCCTCGAAAGAAATTCTTGGGGGCCCCTCGCCGACGAAAAGAAAATTGATGGGCAAAAAAAGGATTTGCGTTCAGAACTGAATGGGCCCCCTGCCAATGGTATAGAATGATGCTCTAAAGGGGCCCCATCGACATTAGAACATTGGATTTGGGGGCCCCTTGGTGCCGGGGGCCCGCGCGCGGGCCCATAGTTACGCCACTGGGAAAGTTCCTACATTTTATGTCTAATAGAACAAGACAGAGGTGTAGTTCAACACCCAAACAACGTCTTCACATGGAATTATTGTATTTAAACAATTGACTAGTAGATCTAAAGCAGCCTTTTTCAGATCATCTATTGGTTATAAAGTGACTTTAAAAGTGCAAGCATACATTGGATGGTTAATTTGAAGTGTTAATGGAGTGACTTTCAAAGTACAAGTATATACATTGAATGGCAAATTTGGAATGTTAATGGAGTGACTTTAAAAGGGCAAGTAAACATTGGCTGGTTATTTAACCCTTTAAGAGTTAATTTGTACGTTACTTACTAGTTTACTTCCTAGTTACCGGTCTGTTATTCGCAGGAAATACAAGATTATCGTAAGAATTTAAGTCAAATAAATAATTTAATAGCATTCTTTTAAACTAAAATTTATATTGTCAGATAAAAGAAAATAATGTATGCCCTTTATTATTTTAGTAGAAGTAAACAAAAAAGTACAGTGGTGCTAAGCTTCAAGGGATGAGGAACGATGAAAGGGCTCGAAGGCATAATATAGATAGAATTGATTAGGGTTTCCTTTAGTTCATCTAGTGGAAGCCTAAATGTAGATTTGCCAATGCATACCTTGGTATGGCCATGGAGAAAGTACTTAATGTATGTGATAGATTATAACTTCTCTTTACCAAACCTGTACAAAACGTATAGTTGAATGATGAAAAGCTTGCAGGTTCAAAGATGGTCAACGAATTGTGGTACATAATCGTCAAATTGATATGGCTGAATTTTTTTATTAAAACAATTATAATATTTTTAGTTATTTTGTTTCTTTAACTTTGATAATTCATGTCATTAGTAAAAATCGATCAATATTGTTTTTTTTTTGTTAGTTGTGCTCTAGATTACCTAACGTTTAAGAACATTGGAACTGTGTGAATAAACTGAAGTAGTTTTGCCGATCTATCTTACTACTTCTGATCGGACTAATTAAAAATAACATTAAGGGTGTATATACCGTATAGTTCGGGATGAAGGAGGTACGGATGATGAGCGGACATCCCTTGTAAAAATACCGAGGGTATCACGACACGGACAAAAGTCAAACTGAAACCTGAACCTGAACACCCAGGTAACAATGTCCTTCTTCAAATAATAGGGCCAAGGGAGGGGAGGCTTATTGAAAAGGTGCCAAAGCTAGTTAGGATGGTACCCTTAGGGTCCTTACCGGTGAATAGGGTCGGAGCCGTTCAGTCTGTCGATCCGCCTGCCTTTTCCATTCATCCTGCCTTCCAACTATTCCACCACATTTGTTTCCAATAGGCTCGTCATGAATGAGAAATACTTTAAATCCCCCTCTGACTATATGTAGAAACTAGTTTGTGCAATTATCCCCTCTCCAATGGTCCCGGGGTTAGAAGTGACAATCACTGTGTCAACCCGATTCCTCCCTTTATATGTGCTATCAAACGCACCAAGCTTATTGTTAAAAAAAGGAAATCCGAAATCGAAACAGGGGTAACGAAAAGTTAAGTAGTCATTTACACTGCTCGAACTATGATTCCATTATCAGCAACAAAAGGTAATTTACTAATGCTACAACGTTCTGTGAAATATTTCGCGTTCGGTATATCATTACATGATTAAGAACGGATAAAAGCAGGTAATGAAGATCGATGATATTAATACCTGCAGAGACTAAGTTTCTATCTACCTATAAACTAGGGTTTAAGGGCTTAGTTACCATCTAAATTATCACTAAAGGGTCGTAAACGAATGTTACTGCTCTAGAAGTACATCAAGATTTCCTCCTGGAAAACCATGATTAACCTTCTGACGTTAAATAATTATGATATACAGATGATTATAATATACATGTATAAATACATGATTAAAACACGTTTAATCTTCAAGTTATCTCATTAAAGGTTAGAAGTTGACAAAGTTACACTGATTTTTTTCAGAAGGAAGAGAACCAATTAGATATTTATACAGCTCTACAATAATTTAATTAATGACTAAAAAAAAAATGCGAGTACAACTACACTCAAAATGTATACATTCAGCAGGAAAAAAATCGAACATAACAATTAGGGTTTTTTTTTTGTTTTTTTTTTTTTTACGAAGAACGCATTTTGAAGAATGTGCGATGTTTCACTTTCAATAATCAGAATTGACATATTATTGTTATAAGTGGTTAAACGAATTGATGATGATGATGATGATGGGGTTGAACTGGTCATATCCTTAGGAGGAACGAAAATTGCATCAGACTTCATACCCAAGAAAAAGATTCAAAGGGAAAAGATCGACCGGAAGACCAAAAAAAAACTCATGGACGAGAACGGTTAAGAAAGATATTAGCGAAAATGATAAGATCCAAGGAGAATTGCAATTTTCGGGAGAAATTGTACTTATAAGGCATCAAGCATCAATAATTCATTTGTTGAAACTTTAAGTACCCCAAATGATAAAGGAATTTTAAGGTGATGTTAATAAGAAATATTGACGTTCAGATGTAAACCCTATTCCTAGTAGAATAATCCACTTGCGCGCGTACTTCAGAAATGAGATTCGAAATAGCCGATAGAAATTAATATCATAGACAAAATGATGTAATGAAAAGAATGCTACTGGAATTTTAAAATATGTTCTCTAAGTTTTAGCATTTCTTTTGAAGTAATTCATTGACCTGACAATTCTCTCTACGTTTGGGTTTTATGTACGTCACCTCAATGGACTGAGGTTTCAGCAATTTTATACGTATTTGTTAAAATTAGATCTTCCGGAAGAATTTTTTTCTGAGATTTTGTAAATCCCAACGTTTCAACAGGGTCATTGCAAATTACTCTCATCGTGAGCAACTCCCTTGAGGATGATTCCTGCAGCGGGAAAATCCAGATTTATAAGACTCGCTATGGATATCTATCTCAGTGGAGTAGTAAGGGATGTGCAAGGGGTGCAGCATTGTGGAGCAGCCAAATTGAATTCGGCGACCTAATTTTTTTTTTTTTTTTTTTCAACGTCGGGATTGCATCGATCGGTGTTAGTTTGGTTTACAACATTGATGGCAGGGGCGCGAAATCCGACTTCGTCCCTGGGCGAGATAAACCCTAGCTACGCCTCTGGGAAATCACATCATAATTTATACGTATTTTATATTAGATGTTATTCAAATGAATGCAAACGTATTCACTTATAAATAGCGCTAAGTTGTGCGCCAAGTGGAAAAATAGGTAAGTAACGAAGTATAAACAACTGTAGAAGAGCACTTATAAAGAAGAATTTTACAATCTCAGAGTAACTGAAATTAAATTGATAAACATGCAATTCAAAAAAATAAATCATTTTATTTTTTTCAACCTATTTCAATTTATCTTATTTCAAACCGAAGCAGGCCTTGTTTAAAAGCTTGCTTTAACCTTTTCAATAATCCTTATATGTACTATAATTCTGGCAATGTTTTTCAAATACTTCTTTACCTGTTATTTATTCCTTTTGGCCTGAAAACTAACCCAGTAAGGTATAATTTTATCTTAGGTACCTACTTATCTCATCTATACATTTTACCTGAAGTAATATGTATACATATTTTTCTCCTCGGACTTCAAGACTCCTTAAGCTGTACCCCATTAAGGGGTTTTTACCAAAAAAAGTAAACATGGATTTGTTTAGGTACAGATTAAAAAAAGTGGGAATACCTTGCTGGAAAAAATAGCTGTTGAATTGCTGCAAACGACTTAAGAACTTTATTTTAAGCCTTCATAATAAATGCCTTGGATAATAAATGAATTCGTTGGAGAAGGTATTTCAATGACATGAAAATTTTAAAATGATGATGCTTTTATAACTTATTACTTTTGCTCTTTGAAGTGATATAAAACGATATTAATAAGCATTGTTATTTTTTATATTCAGTCCCGCTTTATTTGCTAGAAAGTATATTAATGCATGGGCGTATCCAGGGGGGGGGGGGGGGGGGAGCTACCCCCCTTCCAAGATAGGAAAAATGTTAAAGAAACATTCAGATAAAAATGGGGGTCAGTCTTCTTGGAGGAAATTTTAAGAAATCAAGACTGTCAATTTCTCCTATAGCACCCTTGAGACTCGTCAAAACAAACAGATAGTAAAGCCTCATTATAAACAGCCCAGTATGCCAAGCTATGATTTAGCTATATTGTGGAACTAAATCGGTAAGTTTGGATTTTTGGCATAGATATTGGTTTGAAAATGAACTTATCAAAAGTCCTGAAGTTCTGAGGGGAGATATGGCCAACCATAATTATAAAATCTTTTAATCTAAATCGTCAGATTAATTAAAAATAAATGTTTTTTCAACAAGGGCAGCGTCCCTAAATTAATAGCTAAAATGTATACCTCAATTTTTTCTTAGGGTTTGATTTTTCAAAACCTTTATGCCAAATTTAATCGTAATCGACTCAGTAGCTTCTGCACAGACTGCAGACGACGACAGAAAAACATTTTTCTGGAAAACAACTTTCTCATATTATGTAGTAAGATTGAATTTAAATCCAATAATATCTAGTCTATGCAATTTATTTTGATCGGCGATTTTCAACCAAAATATTTTTAATTTTTTGTAAGGGTGCGATTAGTCTGACATAAATGCCAAATTTTGTCAAAATGGTTCCACGCTTCTGCATAAACTGCAGACACAGACATTTTTTAAAAACTACTTTTTTGGAGTCGGGGAACCTGAACAATATATATTGTAAGTATGAGAGAGAGTCATACATACATGTATGAGAAAGTACAAAGTTTATTCGGATACGGAAGATTTACCTAAGAAAGTTTTGCCATTAGAATCCTTGGAAAATGTACTATAAAACCTTGTTTAATATTTTAGGTTTTACAAAGCTGGTTCTAATAAAAAGAAAAATCAAAGTTGCTGTAAATAATTTTTGTTTCTTAGTTTGCTCTTAATTTTTGGTATTTGTTTAGAAAATAGTTATAATTTGTACCTAAAAAAAAAATGTTTTTAAGCCTCTGAGGAATGATGAAAATCATAACCGTGGACCTTTACACAACCATGTACCTTTCTTGTAGACAATTGAATAATCTTTTATTGTGCACATAATAATATTTTCGGTACAGTTATACAAGTGAAAAACATGCAACTTGGACCTATTTTACAAGATTAGGATTAGGCCACAGGGCTTCCCTCAGATCTTTCAGGACTTTTTATTTTCGAACATTAATGAACAACTATACCATTTATAAAAACTCTCCAATTTTGTTCCGCAATTTCGCTTTCGTAAACTGAACAAATATTGAATATTTGTACTTTAAAACAGAAGAACTGAAGTACATTTAGGATTATATCAATAACAAAACTCAATACTTTATTACTTAAATAAGTTTTACACTTTACACTTCGCGCCGGCACACGTCTTGGCAGTCTTGAGTGTGCCATTGTGAATAGCGTTAGTCGAAATGAAATCATGCATTTTTTTTATAAATGAGTACTGGTGTTTATGTCATGTCCTCTATGAGTACGTAGGTTTTACTTCCTAGTTTCGAGCTTACTGAAGTTAGCATTCTGAAAAAATATAATAAAATCTTGGTTTGTGGTTGGAATACTGAAGCGAGTGTGATGTGTTAAGATCATTCATGAGATGAGCCATAAGGCATGTAAATCGGAGGACTAAGGCGTGAGGTCATTACCATGACTCTGAACGCTCTCGACTTACAGGCACAAATCAGAGCACCGCGACTTGGGATCCCTTTGTCTATGTACTCGTATTGCTGGCCGAACCGAAAATCCATTCGAATTTTGGAGAATTTCTTTCAAATTCCTTACTTGGATTTTATCATGAAGCCAGATATTCTGCAGACTAATCAACTTTATTTTCATTCAATAATTCCATCCGAGTAACATGAGATGTGTATTATTGGAGGAATGGAATGAAAGTAAAGTACTACATCTACTGCATCTTTCTACCATTTAGAAAACATTGAAGAAGGAAGCGCCAGACATCATTGAGTGTATAAAATAAAGGGCATATTTTTTCCCGACTATTACAAAGGCTCTGCTGATATTGTTTTCGTAGCCCTGCACAAGCTCTATCGAGCACTCATTGGGCTCCCTTTACCGAATTAAAATATCACTATTGGTAAAAAAACAAGTTAAATGCGGGTTAAGCTATGTTAAGCATTCACCGACAATGGGATTTCGTTATCAAGGAGCAATTAATGGAAGCTGAAGTTAAAAAAATTTGCATCTCATCCTTCCTCCATGAAAGAAGTAAAATTTATAAAAACTGTCCGCTTCCGTTTTGAGTTAGATACGCCCATAATTTAATATACCAATCAACTTAAATAATAGATCTATATTTTGAGCTCACGCACTAAAGGTCATCCGTTTTAAAACATCTTAAATTAGTTTTGGAATAAAAAACCATTTAATTGAGTCGGGAATTTAAAATTTAGGCATCAAAGAATTTAAGTTGCTTTAGAAATGATGACCCATAATGATTTGAACTGATCCATTCTGACTCTGATCCACACGGATTTGAACTGATTCACACCAGTGGCGATCCTGGGTCGAAAGTTCTGGGGGGGCTAAAGCCCCCCATGTTTTGCGGGTGTAGTATACATTTTAATATACCAGGAAGAACTCATTTGTATGTTATATGTTGTTGCAGTCCTTCCCAGAGGCAATTCTATGCAATTTTTTCGTGAGGCTAAACAATTAAATTCATTCAAGAATGTTATAATTGCCATTGTTCTGGGACTGGGAAGTTCTATTGTAAGTATAGTTGGAGGCTTATTTAAACAGTCTCCTATGATACTTACCATATCATCACAGAAGAAAGTATTGGTCTTTAAATAATAATAATTTTAACATGAGGATAACAAAAGGATTGGTTTAAAAACTGTATTAGTTAATTAAAAACGTATAAATTGTCAGAAATAATATAATATTTATAGATAACAAAAATGTTAAAATTAACATGGACGTCGACAGCAGTGCATTATTGGAAGGAAAATTTATAAAATATGACCTCTCAAAACAGCGTTTTTATGCTTCTTTGAGATGAAATTTGAGTTTAATTCTTTTTTATAAAATAAATTAAACTACTTTCGTTGGCACAAAAGTATGCACAAGTATTTTTAAAAGAATTTTAATTTTTAAATTAAATCAAATTATAATTATTATGAACAATGGGAAATAGACAGAGAAAAAAAGACCCCAGCATCGGGACTCGAATCACGGGCCTCTATATTTCCGTTACAGTGCTCTGACCAACGAAGAAATTTTAATAAAAACTTAAAAATAGTAATTGTAAAATAATAAAATGTGTGCACCTAATCATGGTAGATTAAATAGATCAGGTAATAGCAATTATGCAATATTACTCACATCAATACTAAACTGTGTCATTTATTCAATATGTAGTTGGGAAAAACATGTTTCCTTAGGGTGGCCATAATATAAAGTTTAGTCCAAAATATGACATTGAATCTTGGGAAAGTGGTCGAGCTATTGTAGCCCCCCGACGAAAGTGGGGGCCCAAGCAAAAATTTGGATAAAGTTTTAATTTGATAAAGAAAAACTTTAGATTAAGTTTTCGGATATTATTGGTAAAACTGCAACTGCATTATTTGACCCACCTATTTTGTACTGTCCGATTTACTTAATTTTTTTTAACTGTTCCTTTTTACAGAATTTGTCTTTTTTACAGTATCTCTGTACAAAAACGATTCCGGTTGTAGCATCTCAAAAAATCAGAATTTTATTTTATTTTATTTTTTTTATGTACGCAAAGTGTCACGTTTAATGTGGCAATGATAGAAGGTCAAAAAATTCTAACCTTAACCTAAACTAACCATAACCTTCCATAATTTTCCCTAAAATAAAAAAATAAATAATAAATTAAGTTAAAAAATCACGGGGAAGTACTTGCGTCCAAATACTTTTTAGGGGTTTGTAGATGATTAAGCATACCCGTTATACAATTAATTTTTACCGTTGTATATTTTTTTCTCTGACCTCAAGTGTCCCTGGATCGATCCCCCGGGGGGTCACAATGTTTTTTATCGGTAATAACGACAAGATAAATTACATTTTTTCAGAAATTTTCATCGCCCCACCATAAGGTATAACCATGAATTATTTCGAAATTTTAGGAACAGGCGTTATATAGTAGTTGGGGAGGGGGGGGGGGATATCTTTAATACTTTTAGTAATTTGTTAGTAAAAATATAAATAAATATTTTATATTGCGTGCATTATTCATTCAGAAATTCTGTATGTTATGAACGTGTGTTTTGTATTTTGTTGTTATAGCTTCAGTTTGCTATTCACAATTGTTATTATTCCCAAGCTTCATATTTGATTTCTTTATCAACATTAATTTTAGTTAATACTTATGTTATCTTATTAATATGGCACATAGTAATTAACAATGTTATATTAATAAAGATAGTATTTTAGCAGTTTCATTTTTCTGCCGCCCGTAGATAAAATATTGTATGCAACAGCAACAAGGCAGCTAAGGAAACATTTCTGCCTCGTATATTCATAGCCTGTCCTCGCCTTCGGCTCTGAGGCTAATCAGTACTTCGGAGCTAAAATTACTAATAGTAATAAAAAAAAAAAAAAATATTTCTTAAAAAAAAATGTTAAAGGTCGGCTAATTTTCTTTCAGGGGTTCTAATTTTCTTTCAGGGGGGGCTAATTCTCTCCTAGGGGGGGCTATAGCCCCCCCTGCCCCCCCCCCCCTAGGATCGCCACTGATTCACACTGACTAATTTGATTTAAAGATTAAATGGAACTCTTTTAGTTTGGTACCCCCCTACTACATTGCAAATTTGAGAAGACCTGGGTGGGAAATAGGAGGTACTGGCTTGCCTAGTTGGACAGTTAGTACTATGCCCTACAAATTTAAACACACAGGTCATCTTAAATTTCCAATGAAATTAATAATATATAATGAGTGGATTTTACATAATTTTACAAAACATTTTTTCTGATCAACTTTTCTTTCCCCGAAATGGGAAACAAAAGTCTTCACTTTGTCTAAATAACTACAACGATAAAGGGATATTTAGTCCAATGTACATTTGAACAAAGGAATAATCACACTTTTATATTCAAAAGTGTGATATTCCTTTGTCCCAATGTACATTAGACTAAACATTCCTTTTTCTTAATAGTTATTTAGTCAAAGTGGGTCAGATACGACATATTTACCGGAAGATATGAGTGAGCGATACTAGGTTATTTTCATTCATTTTAATATGTTCAAATTTTAAGAAATAAAATATCTCAAACAAACTTACACAAAAATTACAATTCACATTTTAAGTACCTTACCTTGCATCCATTGGAAAAACTCCCTTTCATCTAATTGTCCATTAAACAGAATTACACTTCGGAAATTTAGACCTTTCTATTCCTCAAAAACTCAACTTATTTTTATTTCGTTTTAGACAAATCTAATATTTTTTCTGTCAACAAAATAAAATTTAATTGACAATGCCTATTTTGACATATAACAGGTCAATTAATTAAAAAACAAAAATCCCCAAGAAATGATAATACTCCCTTTCCCTTTGTGACATTAGGTGTTTCTCACTTTTCCATTTTAATTCCTGCCCTAAATTAATTTAATTAAATAATCCTACTAGATTATTCCTTTTTCTTAGGGGGGTACCAAACTAAAAGAGGCGTATAGAGGCGCCTCTTTTAGTTTGGTACCCCCCTTTCTTTTTTCTTCTCTTATTCTCTTTCTTTCCCCTTTCTCAACCCCACACAAAAGCCCCACTGCTTTTGAACATTCCCCTATTAAGATTGTTAATTTTTTTATTTACATAAAATACCATTTCAACATGTATTTAAATAAAAATAAACGGGGGTACCAAACTAAAGTGTTGCCACATGGCGCCTATGGTACCCCCCTATTGGGGGGTACCAAACTAAAAGAGTACCGATTAAATAGTTTGAATATGTTGTGATTAATAATTAATTCATGAATTATCAATTAATAATGAAGTCACACATACGCACCCTACGAAACTTCTAGTCAATTCGTAATAAGTGTAAAGTGAATATCTTACGAGTGTTGAGTGTAATAAGACGACAAACTCAATTATGTACTCTAACGGAATTAATTAAATACAGTGCAACTGCGAGGATGGCAGCTTTGAGCGAGGTGTGTTGAGAGCGGAAGGAATCAAAATATTTGTTTGTCATTGCGTCGATCAGCACTCAGCCTCTTTCGGAAAATTTCGGCTTTGGCCTGTAGATTAGAGAATTCGGACTAACCCCCACCACCCAGTGTACTATAGGAATGTGTTATAATGTGCTAGCGGTGTTATATATATATATATATATATATGTTTAATGGACGTTTGTACTCATATGTATCGAGTAAGAACAGACTTAGTTCTCAACTTAACTTTTTTGTTAACATAAAAAAGTAGAATGTACCATTTGAAAAAAAGTAAGGGGGAGGGGGGACGTATCCCTAAGTAAAATAAAAATAAAAATGAAGCTATAAAAATGACCTAGTATCTCAAACGGTGGAAACAGAAAAAGAAATGAAAAGAAATATTGGTGCTTTATTGTGTTATTTAATGTTAAAGGATAGAAAATATAAATTAGATGTTCTATTGAGCAAAGAATACATAAGGAAAGTGCGAAGAAGAAGAAGAGGGGGGGGGGGGGGGAGTGAAGTAGTGGGGGGATTTTTGAATGTAATGAGACCGCCTTCTATAGGGCGTAACTAAAACAAGTCCCGCCTACCCAATAACTTAACCACGCCCTCTTGAACCGCCCACAACTAAAACACAGCTATATCGTGAAGTGTTACACGAATACACATAGAAAATATAAATCCCCCCCCCCCAACACCATCCTTATTTCCCTAAAGGCTCACATACATTTTATTTTCTAAATTTTTAAACCCGCTAGCGACAGAATGCTTGGCTCTCTATTTTGTGAAAACTTCTTTAAGGTCCTTCCCTAGTTTCTATAATCCACTTCAGTGAACATATCCTACACGTAGCACCGATCAATAATTTAAAATAAAGAAAGAGAAAAATCTCACTTCACTTTGAGAACGAATTGTGTTAATTTCTTTTTTACACTTCGAGCTTAACTGCTTTATCTACAAAGCTACCTTATAGAAACAGTTTATTTGTTAAATTATACGTCAGTCCCAAAAATGCTATTTACCTATATACCTAAACTTATATTGTTATTTACCTATATACACACCTATACATGGTGCAATACTATTGACAGAGGGTAGTATAAAACGTACCTATATATGTATACATATTGCATATTGTTTATACGTAATGTTAGTTAAAGAAATTTAAATTATTTGCTATATAAAAATAAATGAATATGTAAAATATAAAGAATAAAAGGAAACAATAATGATTATTAAAATCAAGTTTATGAAATAAAAGGTGTGCCACAGTGGTGTATGTTGGGCCCTATTTGATTTTTATTGTTTTGTCAATTATTTTTTACGAAAGATTGATAAAAATTGTTTAAAAAAGGCCCTGTTATCTTTGCAATTCTTTGCAGTATTTCAAAATATGAATTATTTAATTAAGAGATCAAGTAAGAGATATTGTGAATTGCGACGTTTGGAATCCATTACATGGAAATTCATTACATGGATCATAGGAAGATAAATCATTGCAAATTGGCTGTCATCAAAGAACTACTATACTTAGGATCTACAAAGACACTTTTATCAAAATGGTAGTTACTTATGGAAACACAAAAAGTAGTTGCTCATCCAGGAGACGTGTAATACGCTGGACCGTTGTGAGCGGAAAATACGAAGAAGAATATTTGGACTTGTGGAAGAAGACGGACAATGAGAAGCTAAAAGAACTGAGAGCTACTAGAATTAATGTTTGAAGAAGTCCCTCTATCAAAACATAAACAATTGGTCCTTGACTATAACCAGACATTCGAGTTCATAATTACTTATTCGCCCAGTGTTTTCCGTTTATTAGCCTTCGTGTTTTCGTTGGTACATTTAATTATTATTGAACATTTCATCAAAATTTATCATAAAAAACTTCTCCTTGGCAGGGAATCGAACCTGGCCTCTCTCCGTCCGCGTATCGCGTATAAAACTATTTTCTCAGGAACTGGGAAAATGGCTTATATGGTTAGATTCTTAAATGGGCTATGCTTTACAATTTTGATATCTAAATCGTAGGAACCGTTTTCGAAATAAAAAAAATGCTGTTTTTTTCAGAGTTTTTGAGGGATAGCGCCCCCAAATTTGGAGCTAAAATTCATTTCTCGATTTCGCCTCGGGGTCTGATTCTATCGTCTAAAAAACCTTCCACTGAATCTTCGTACACCGAAGAATAACAAATCACATATACTAAAAGGTAGAGAAAATTCTTCGATATATGAAAATTCTGTGGAAGATATTTTAGTCGATGGAACTATACCTATACAGTTCCTACTGTGCTATACAGTTCATGCGATTACTTTTGTATCAATAACCTAACTTACTTAAGTGTTAAATGCAAGGTATATCAAAGAGTAGACATAAAATAAATGTACGATTTTAGGCTTGAGGAATGGCCGGCTAGGCCGAAACATAGTCCATCTAAAAATCTGGTTTTGCTTTTATTCTAAATACCCCGAAGGAACAACAGTTATAAATAAAGTTAGATATGTATTTATATGGAATACATTTTAGAATTGTTAAATCAAAATCGACGAAACCGTTTTCGAGAAATAATTTCTTTTTTTCACGCTTTTTCCAGAGTTTTTGGGGGTAGCGCCCCCAAAAACTGTTTTTTTCTGAACAGGTATGCCAATTTTCCAAAATCGGCCCGGTAGCTTAGGCTCCACGCGTCTGACGACAGACAGTCATTTGTTTTTGTAAATCCATCAAAATCTCAAAATGGACTTTTTTCGCCTTCACAATACTTTCTCTTTATATGAGAAAGTAAAAACGAATAAGAATTATTTATATTAATAATAATAACCTTTGCATACTATTTAATTAAAAGTACATTTATCAAACCAATTATTAAATGCTACTTATAGTTAAATGAAAGAAATAATTAGGTATTATTTGTTTTATTGAATTAGCACAATCGTCCCGTAATCACCGTCAATTGGCCCTCACAGTGGTACTTCTGACATCCCACAGCATAATTCGGCTGTCCCCGACATTTGTCGGCCAGTAAGTGTAAAATGTCTTATAAACTTTTCTTTTAAGTATCGTTTACCCGATTATGGGGTAGGTATAGGTAGTAGATATAAAGACAGGCCTAAGTGCACCTCATTACCCCTATGAGGTAGTTGAAGAAGATAAAAAAATTGTTGAAAAATGAACGATAATCTTAACCCTTTCAAAAAATAAAAATTGACTACCTACCATGCAGGTGCTGAATCTACTGTTACCTTAGTAGGCGAATCAATTCAGCCTTGGATATCAGATGTTGTAAAGAAAAAAAGGGGGGAAAAGAGATATGTTGCTTAAAAGATAAGTGAATTGGCGCGGAATTGAAGGATCAAAGCGAATCGGGCTCACCCCTCGAGGCACGGTAACTTTGAGATACCAAGCCGGTTTCAACCTTCGAATCCTTCGTCAACAAATCTTCTATTCCTCTACGGTTCTTTTTGTTTCAAAACATCTTCCTCTCTCTCCCTTCTTTGTTTCCTTTTATAAACATAAAGATAACAAATACTCATCCGAAAAAAAAGTGGTATAGAAAAAAGGAAAACAAATAAATAAAAAAGGCTTGGAGTCGGAAATAGAAAAGGGTCTTAAGCGGGAAACTGTTGAAGGTAAACATTCTTCTAGACTCTTTTCTCTTAAAATAGATTTTCAGCGAGTTTGATTGCCACCCTACCGTATGACCTCGTTTACATTGTTCGGCCTCCAATTCACCGCCTCAGTTAATACATCCGATAATTTCAGAACAATTTGTGATTTTTTGAAAGAACCAAGATGATTCAGAGCCTATGTAAGATTTTCTTTTGAGGGTTAGTGAAGAAAATTCAAGTGACTATCAACTGGAAGCAGAACATTCGTTAGGCCAACTATTATAACGGATATAACGGATTTTTTTTAATCTAAAAAAAAAATAAAATAAAAATAAAATAAAATATATTATATTTAGTGGATACGAAGAATATCTAACTGGTGATTCGCTTATAGAGAACCACACCGTTGCGCCATTAAGCCCGTGGAAACGGGCAAAAAAAAAAATTGAATTTAGTAAATTAATATAGATATCTATTTATCTTTATATCTATTTATAGATACGTTATTCTATCTATTTGAAGACCAACAAATCATAACAAACAATTTTTTTATTAGAATATGTGTGGTTGCCTTAGCTTAGTAATAACAAATCATTTCGAGGTGCGTCGTCGTCGCCGTCGTCAGGACACAACTCGATTACATAAATGATATTCTAAGAGGCTAAACCAAAATTATTTATATTACAAACCAGTTGAATTTTGGAGAGACTGACTAAATGTCTACCATATATAGTACTACTGGCAGTTATCTTTGAGAACTAGTGTCTTGTTAGTTGAAAACATGTAGAAGTTAGAATTTGTTACATTTCGAAGTACTGCTGGCAGAGATCTTCAAGTACCTACTATAGTTCACTTAACAGTCCAAAACATGTACAAGTAAATAACGGCAACCACTTCTTTGAATTCTTCTACAATTGGCTAATGACTAATAAAATGGAAAAATCGTAATTGCAATTCAGCATTTAACACTACTCAATCTTAACAAAATAAACTATTGATGAATGTATTATTTTTACTTAAACAATTTCATTCATCGTGTTCAACAAGGATTCACACTCTTGTTTATACTTCATGCGGAAATAATCACAAATGATTAAATACATAATTTTAATGAATTACTTTTCGTATTAAAATAAAAGAGGTTGGAAGTCCGAGAAGTAGAAGTCAATCTTCTATCTTCTTAGTAGAATTAGTTGTATCTAATTATGTGGGACTTACTCATAGTAAGTTAAACTCAAAGCTCCATATTGATCAGTTTATTTCAACCACTTCAGTTGACTGATCAAATTCATTTAATTGGTTATCATCAGTTCACTGGTTTGTCATTTAGTTGGCTATCATCAGTTCACTGGTAAAAGTCATTTATTTGGTCATCATCAGTTCACTGGTTTAAGTCATTTAGTCGGCTAGCATCAGTTCACTGGTTTAAGTCATTTAGTCGGCTAGCATCAGTTCACTGGTTTAAGTCATTTAGTCGGCTAGCGTCAGTTCACTGGTAAAAGTAATTTAGTTAGTCATTATCAGTTCACTATTAAAGCTATTTAGTTGGTCATCATTAGTGAACTAAAATACCAAAAAGGGTTCGAATTAAACAGTTTTTGCATTTTTCGACAATAAACTGGTAAATTTCGCTTATTGAGTTTAATTCAGCATCAAACTTCTTAGTTCCTATACAATCGTGACGATTTGATTTTACTAGTGTAAACAGAGCGTAAAGAAAGTCTCACTTCAATTAGATATTTCTTTGTAGAACTATAACAACAAAACCCACTAATCCCGAGCAAAGAGAATTCTCTTTTGGGAATTAATATATATATTTTTTTTGTTAAGAATTGTTGGTAGGTCTAAGTAAGTAGCCGATCATTCAAAATTAAATTATAAATAAAGTGATTGCTTCGCTGCTCAACCAGTAAGTATCATTTCCACGATAATTGGAATTGACATTAAGAAGAAACATGATATTAAAAGCTTCTAGCAAAAGAAGTGACTTATAACAGATAAATAGTGTTGGCATTGACTTAACGAAATTAAGACGGAATCACGTCAAAAGTAAAGGAAAAAAAGGGGGGAGGGGGGAGAAAAGATGGAGAATGGACATGTCACCGAAGAATTAATCGCTTTAGACAAAAAGGCCGAGAAAAGAGATGTAAATGATAAGTGACAAGGGTACAGGAGATGTGGCAGCTTAGCGCGTCACATGGGATTTCCGTCTTTCTGAAAGAAGGGTGGACATAGTGCCCCTCTGGACTAGTGACAAGATACAATACCCTCATCTTCATCCACTCGATTCCGCACAACAAAATCTCTGTATCAACTATCACTCTTGTATCACTTGCACAAACATCACTAATGGCCTGATTAGCATTTAAATGCAATAATGAAGCACTCGTGATTTATTGATAGAGTATGTAAAAGCATGAAATTTCGGGCAATTACAAAACATATAAATGAAACGAACAATACAGTAAACAGAAATGAAGCATCGATTATGGTTAGAGGCTTGTATGATGTAAAAACATACAGCATTGATAGGTAAAGCATACAAATGTAACGAGCATTCCTACTTATTGTATAGTCAAAAACAAAGAGAATTTATCGTTCACGTAAATATGCATCAAAAGTTAAATGACAAAGGCACAAAAAAACCAATAACTTAATTTGTTTTCTTATGTTTATCGGAATATATATTTTGTGATCTCCGAATTCAAAAATTCCTAGAGAGAAATACGTTTCAGACAACAGGGAACATTTTTGGTCCCGTGCCTGTATTTTTATTTGGTCTGTCCAAAATTTTGGAAATCAATATATCTTAAACCCATACTTGTCAGATTCTATTGAAATTTGGGTAGTAGTTCCAGCGGCGTATCCAGCAGGTAGGTCTGGAGGGGGCACATTCTAGTCAGTTTAGATTGGGGGGGGGGGGGGGTTCGTAGTGGAAACAAGAAAAGGGGCCCTCCCCCGGAAAATTTTGAAAATATGACCTCTCAAAACAGCGCTTTTATGCATTTCCGAGGTGACATTGAATATGAGGTGAATGTAAAAAATATGTATTAAAGAAAAATTCACCGTATTTTTTTTTTGTTTTCTCTTTCGGGTCTGGGCCCGTCTGGGGGGGGGCACGGCGCCCCTGTGCCCCCCCCTGGATACGCCACTGAGTAGTTCATAATTAGTCTATTGTTGGTCCCATATAAGTTTCAACATTTTGCGCCCATTAGTAGTCTCTTCCTCATGCGGGCAAAGTTTTTATTTAATACTTATATCATAGAAAGTACTTATCTGATTTGTAAGACATTTGGAAATATTGTCGATTGTAGCCTAGAGATGGTCCTATAATAATTTAAACTTATTGTAGAACCATAAAAAAAGTTCTTATGAAATCACTTTATAACTCTAAATCTGTTACACCTGAAGGAGAGGATTATGCGCTTGTTTCGTTTTCACGGCAATTGTTCTTGTGATAGTTGCTGTCATGACAGCCTAACAACTCTATAGACAATATGATAGTCTCTATCACTCTGTCGCGACACCAAACTATCTCGATTGTCGAAATAATTGAGAGTTTTTTAACTAAAAGGTAATATGAAGCTTGTATTGATTGTATTGAGAAATTTGTAAACTGCATTGTCTTAAAACATGTATTAGATTTGTTTTAATAAGTGGAATAAATCTAGTTATGAGTCAGTATCTTATATATACCTAATAAATATATAAATGCTAAATAAATATACTTGGTAGCGAGAGACAATACAAGCACAAAAGAAGAGATCTACTGTAAGAAATTCTCCAGTAAAAAGCTGTTAGCTGTTGTGTCGCATAAGTAGATGTAAAAAGCCCTTGGTAGCTGCTTCTTATTTGAACATAAAACTGTGTTCATACTGCTCATTAGTTTTGAGGCACAGTGATTGGACTGCCGCAAAACACGGGGTGAAAGTGGGAGTGTGCGGTTAACGAAAGTGTTATTTTACAGTGGTGTTTTTTTTGGAGCGTTGAAGGTGCAAGTATAATACAATAAGGGAGCTCAGGATTATGGAAACGATCCCTCGATGTGGGGAGATAGCAGCCCGACCACACAAATCCCTCGGTTCTTACCGCT